>OX459067.1:12573719-13173719 GCA_949775005.1 Orthosia gothica
TAGAGTTCCGTACCTGAAAGGAAAAAACGGAACCCTTATAGGATAACTTTGTTGTCCGTCCGTCTGTCTGTCAAGGCCCTTTTTCTCCGGAACGCGTGGAGGTATCAAGCTGAAATTTATATCAAATACTCAAGCTGGCCCTTAAAAAAATCAAACTTCTAAGCCAACGCAATCAAAAGATACAGCCGTTTATGCTGCAAAGGAGATGTTCGATTATGGGCCATCACTATGTACATGTCATAGATAAATAGGAAAAAAATAGGGGAATTTCATAAAAAATACTTACAAATTAATTTGAAGAAGGGTACAGGCGTAACAAAAATGATCATTTATAGTTTTTTAATTAGATAACCCTATTTTTAGGGCAGCCATGACAGTTGTGTTTGACATGACGTCTGACGACTTTGACAGTTTTAAGAAGTGACTTCTTTGAGTCATTCTTTGCTTTGACTTTGAATTGGATATGTTTCGGAGTTTTTAGTGATTGTTTTACTACTACGGACATTAATTCATTGCTTCTCTATTGCAATTGAATTAGTGTTGTTTTCATTGACGCAGATATTACGATGACACGTCAAACTAATGTCATTGCCAAAATGACATTCTGCGCATACTGTCACTGTCAAAATGTCATTCTTCGCATACTGTCATTGTCAAAATGACTTTTTTCGTCTATTGCTGATCTGACCCACCATTTTAATTGTAAATTGTGTTGCTCTACTTGACTAAGTTAATTTGAGTTTACATTGAAACGATGTGAAATTAAAGAAAATTAACAATAAAAAACAATTACTTTAATATACAGCAATTTTTACATAAAGTGTACATAGAGCTGGCCCAGGCTCCATACATTTCTGGAACATCTCCTTTTCGACACTCGCTAGGAAAACAAAACCTACAGGGAACTCAGAATATTGAAATTTGGTACGAAGCAAGGTCTTATAGCACAGATAAAGGAATAATTGCAAAAACCGTAAATTTTTTGTTACATCTTGTAGTATACCTAAATTGAAATTCATATCAAATACTCAGGTCTATAATACCTTTACCTGAGGTTTGTACGGAACCCTCGGTGCGCGAGTCCAACTCGCACTTGGCCGGTTTTTTTTATTTAATTAGGCAAAGGTGTGTTTAGATTCTGCCTATTGAACTATAGTCTTTTGGGTCATTTTTTATGTCAAATGACTGATTTAATTATTACCAACACAAGTGAATGTATATTTAAGTCTGAAATGCTTAAAGATGGTTTTTCCTCGTATATTTTTTACACAAAAACCTTAACAGCCCGCAAATATTTCTGCGCCAACTTTGTGTGGCGTTGTCTTCGCCGCAAATACCACAGCAGCGTCGTTTGTCACTTTGCTCCATTTTGTCTGAGAATGTATTTTCGGACCTCTCCCACGTTTGAAGTCAAAGAACCTTAGATTTGTCTTGAAATAGTCGTCTGGAAACCGGAGCTAGTCCTCTAGCTCTTTGGTTTCAGAGAATTAAATGCTTATAACCGCCTGCATAGGAATAACTCTTAAATAAGCAAGCTGTTGCAGCAAGCAACTAACGGGTCTTGTCGCTAGGACTTGAAGTCTACCCATGAGAAGTTTACCCAACTGAAAACTACCTAACGTTCTCTATATCGTGATGAATCAAGATCAAAAGACTTTTATTCAAATAAGGTTTAGAGCCAGCACTTTTTGAAGAATCTCGAGGATTTTTTTGGCATAAATAAATTTATGAAGACTCGTCTTAAGGTTGAACTAGACGGCACGAACTATTTTGTGCGCGGGGTTAAAATGCATGCTATCTTATCCGACAACACGTGCGGAAGAAATAGATGCTGTGATTACTAGTAAGAAGTTTATTCGCGTACGAATTAGCACTTTTGCAAATTTCGTATCGAAATGGATGATGATTTTGGCCAAAAACGAGCGCGCGAAATTTTATAAACAGATCATTGGGCGTCTACATATCATGAAAAAACAACTAAATGTATATTTATAAAACAACATCATTTGCATTGTTGAATTACTAATCTATCCCTGTATGGAGGCCGTTTTGCAATTTTCCTTCTTCTTTTGGTATTTATTTCCACCCAAAAATTTGTGTTGAAATATGGAACTTTCGACGCTCATATCTGTCAAATATATATATTTTTTACATTTTCGTTTCCTTAAAGGACTAGATAATGATGAGACAAATCGATATCATTTTTTATTTTGAACGTACATCGCCAAACAGTGGAGTAATCTTTAGACTACGTTTGTATGGAAAAAATTTCGACTAGTGTGACCTTAATTACTGACAAACTAACAGTGAATTGACTAACAGTGCAGGAAAAATCATCAAGCACAAAATCGAACAAAATAGCAACTCGGCAGCAACGAAAATAAACGAAGATTACCGAACCGTGAAATCGTACTTCCATAAGCCGAATGCAAATGTGTTGCTTCTTGAGTCATACGGTACAACCGCCGCTGTTAAAGACTGCAATAATGCACGAATATCGACAGCTTGATGGCCCATCGTACGGCTCTTACTGCTGTTATGCAAGTGGGAATGTGCGAGGAGAACTGGCCTTTATGAAATATTTGTTTGTAATACATTCGATAAATATTGCATGCCTATCGTAATTCTATACGCTGAGCGTCTGGTGTCTATCAAAGTTATTGATTTGTACATACTCTTTTGTTAACCTTACTAGCAGATGATGGCGTCTGTGTCTATGGCGCCTTCTTCGTGTCGACGATTCCTTGTTCTTAATTTAAATTTTCTTCGACCAATACCGCGCGTTGGTCTCGCAAAGGTCTGTCATGGTGCGGGTTTTTTTGCATAAAGATTGAGTAGGTAAGAATATAATTCATTCACCTATCTTTCCATAAAAAATAATTGGGAAATTAGAACAATTTGTGAAATTTAAAGGGCTTTGGTTTAATTGTCTCAATTAAAATTAACATAGTAAAAAATACTTAGTTAGCAATAACTAGGTACCTATACCTACACTTGAATAAAACTACGAACGCGTATAAAAGGTCAGGGGTCATAGGGCGTCATAAAATTCGTCCACATCGCTGTCAACATGAAAAGTGCCCAGAACGCTGGCAGCATTGCCACGTTGGATGGCAATGCTGATTCTCTGGCCAAGGAAATGCCCAGCCCTCTGGTCACGTGAAGAGTCGACTAACCTTTCCATTAATAATTATTTCTAAAAAAATATCATGAATCTCTTGCCCTTATCCCAATTAATTGGGGGTCAGCTCGACATGTCTTCTGTTTTCACTTTAATAGTCTTCATTTCATTAAGCAGTTGTCACCCTTTTTCCTATCCATGTAATTTAACCAACAAATAATAAACTTTAGAAACGGTTAAAACCTTCGCCTAAACTCCAATTCATATTCAGAACTCAATTACGTCACAAGTGTTTCAGTTAATGTTAATCCTGATTAGAAACTGGCGTATTTCTTCATTCTGTATATACGCGCATTTCTCCATTCTATATACAGGGTGTAACGGAAAAGTGTGACCATATAAAAAAAAAATGTTGTGAAATGTTTTAAATATTTTTTTTCTTTTTTTATTAAGCTCGCCTTTGTACTGTTCTTTATTATCACATTTATGTAATGTTGTTTTTTTGTGTACAATAAAGAATTAAGATTTTCCAAAAAAAATATTGGGTTTGCTATACTTAGTTGACATCAGCTGACCAAAATTTCTATGGGAGAGATTTTTTTTTTTGAGAATTGGCTTTTTTTATATTTATATGAACAATCTTGGAGGAAGTTGTTCATATACATGGGAAAAAGCGTCAGGTGATGAAAAAAATCAGCTTCAGGTGGTATACCCTGTGTTACCATTTGGCATTATGCTGAGCTGAGGCCCTTTTGGCATTAATAGTTTAAAAAGTTAATTTCGTTTAATTTTATGGTGTCTTTCTTTCTTATCTTTCCATTACACCCTGTATATAAGTAGATATTCCTCCTGTATATTCGTCGTTTACAAGACGCCACTAAATCAAGTCCCTACTCAGTTTGCATAACGTGACGTGAGATTTAATTTGTCGGAGTGCTTCAAGTGAACTTCATGTGGCCTTTGAACTTAAGTTCTAGGTTCATACAGTTCAAATTGCATCCATCATTGGAGATAGTTGTTTATAACTTTTTATTTTTTTTAATAAATATTGCTGTTTTGTTTTGCGCTTTGTTGTCACGTTGGTTTGGTAAAGAATGGTTTCGACTACGGCGTAACAAAAGTCATTACATCATTATTAAAAAAAAAATACGTTGCAATCTATACTACAAAGTTTGTGACGTTGTAGGGGGAAATCTCTGGATCTACTGAACCGATTTTGAAAATTCTTTCACCAGTTGAAAGCTACATTATGCCTGAGTGTCATAGGCTATAACATATTTAAAAAAAAAAAAAGTTAAACCAAAAAATCAAAAAACCCGACTGCTTCAAAAGCGAACTAAAAAGTCGTAAACAAGGAAAAAATCATGCTGTGCAGTCGGAGGATACATACGCGCGAGCTGGCTGACCAAAACCAGATGTATCCTCCTCTTGCACAGCATAATTTTTCCTTGTTTACGACTTTTTAGTTCGCTTTTGAAGCAGTCGGGTTTTTTGATATTTTGATTTATAACTTTTTAGTTAAGTTTTTTTCGAATTAGATACATTTAAACATATAAGTGTTATATATTTTTGAAATCACGTCTTAAAACCTTTTATTTTGATGCCCCACACGACGGGTTTGGAAGAAAAAAAAAATTTGGGCCCCCACAATATGGCACCCAAAAGCCGCCATTTTTCTATTGTCCAATTTTAATGTAGGCTATGACACTTGCAGGATTAAGACGAATCGATTGACGTATGAATCATCAAAATCGGCCAACGCGTTTGGTCTCTGGAACGCCATATAGGAACAAACATACATACATACATATATACATACATACATAGACTGATAAACACATTACCCTCCTTCGGCAGTCGGGTAAAAAATAGAGATCCTTATGAAAATTGCAATAATGTAACCCAAGGTAGCAAAATGTTGCCTATAAAATTCATTCTTTGGCGTGCGCTGTGAAAACTATTGATGACAGATAAAAATTGGTAGGTAGGTAGGGTAAGCAGGGTAGGTAGCCGGTTGACGGAAGCGAAGCCCTGAGGGTCAGCTAGTATTTAATAAGCACCGTTAGTATTGAGTAAAGTTGTATGATTGATATTCAAAAATCAACTCACTTGACATGACGCACATCATCAAACGGCTTCCCTATTTACACTGCTTCCCCTTCGTTTTTGCATAACCCCAAAAACAACAAGGGCCGGTCTCATTCAACTTTTTGTAAAGGCCGTTCAATTTGGGTTCACGTCCGGTTCAGAAACGCATACGAGTTTTATAAATTGTGTGACATAATATACCTACGCACCAGTGTGTGCGGGCCGCGCGGGGTCGCTACCCGCTGGTCCGCTGCATTGGCAACCGGCCAGCTGCTCACACTACTATATTTACAAATGCACGCATTGACCACACTATCCATGCATTCAATATAACCCCTATCACAAGGACATAAGAACCCCCCTTCACCTCATTACCACTAACGCCGATTTGCCGCGCAAAAGGTAATGGATGAACGGCAGGTGATTTGAAATAAAACCATTTGTTATATTCGCTGGATGCTGGCGATTATTTCGTTTTGTTTCGCAAGTGTACTGTTTTAGATCAAAGTGTGATGTTTGTTGGGAAAACGGTTATGGTGAAATATGAAATGTCAAATCAATGTTGTGAGGACACGTGTTTTGTGTTGGACATAAATAACTCGGTGATTTCATGTAGTACCTTTGTAAGCTTAGCAGATAATTATATTGAGTCATAAAATTTTAATTGCCCCTTACCCATCATCTGCCTAGCCTTTTCCCAATTGTTGTTGGGGTCGGGTTCCAGTCTTACTGGATTCAGCTGATTACCAGTATTTTACATGGAGCGACTGCCTATCTGACCTCCACAACCCAGTAACTGGGTAACATGGTACCCCTTGGCAAGACTGGTGTCAGATCTCAAGCTTCTGACTACCCGTAACGACTGTCAAAGATCTTCAAATGACAGCCGGGACCACAGAAATCTTAATATTAAGATTTCTGTGGCCGGGACCAACGGCTTAACGTGCTTTCCGAGGCACGGAGGAAACTCGGTCGAGGTAATTGGACAGTGATGTAAGGAAATATTATTCGATATTTGTTTACAAATAAAAGACGTTACAAATGAAGGATACAGGCAATGTCAGGGAATGTCACAAGTTTCCATTTTTTATTGGCAAGCAAATCGTTATCTATTGTAGTTTTATTCCATCACTATTTTTTTTTTTAAGTAAACGTAAGGCGCCAAAAAGACGTTTTTGTTTATGGCCGAAACGAAAAGAACCGGGAATGTCCATGACATACCGGTAGTACAAGCCGGTAAAAAGAACAATAAAAATTACATACTCTAAAACTTTTAACTGCGTTTTTCTCAAAATCAAAAGGACATTACCTGTTTCTTAATTTAAATTATAACGGGGCCACACTACAAGTTGCGCGCCAAAACAAACCGTCAACAACGCAAATTAAATTAAGCTTGGTTAAAAATAAAGTTTATAGCGTATTAAAAACTGCCCTAAATAACAAGTAGATACTGCTTATATCAATTACAGAAAAAAAACCTCATTATGTAGTTAATAGGCACATAAAAGGAGAATAATAAATTAATAGTTATACAATATGGCGCGAAGGTGTTTGTTTTTTTTTTAATGTTTGTGTTGGCACACGCGGCCGGCGTCGTGAGTCATTCTGCCACCTGAATTATCTTCAGTTTTAATGGGAACGTTCCTATTTTACGATTTACGTTGATGGTCCATGACTAATTATTTAGTGATGAATTGTTTCGACTAGCTACTTTTATAGTACTCCCGATGAATGATATTATTCTTCAAGTTGTTACTCGTAATGATAATGATCCCATGACGGACAATGAAACAATTCACCGAGTTAAATGCGATTTTGATTGTTGGTTAATAAATTCACAAACAAATTGGGACTGTACTTTCGAAAATTTCAGAGGAATTTTTGTTTACTGAAGAGTTTGATTGTTTGAACGCGCTAATCTCAGGAATTACTGGTTGGAATTGATTTTTTTTTTTGTGTTGGATAGTCCATTTATCGAGGAAGGTTATAGGCTATATAACATCACGCTACGAACAATAGGAGCGGAGCATAAATGAAAAATGTTGCAAAAACGGAAGCTCTCAAAAAAATCCTTTTTGAGAGCTTCCGTTGCGTGCGCTGCGTAAACGGTTTAAGTTACGCAAATATCATATATAATAGAAATGTTCATATTTAAAAGTTCTATAAAAAAGTCCGCGACAGCATATGTCCATCTTTTAAGATTAACTCACTGTAACCTTTTATTATGGTAATCAAATTTGTTCATTTGCAAAGGAGATTTATCAACATCTATATCTATACTGATATTATAAAGCTGAAGAGTTTCTTTGTTTGTATATCCTACAAAACATACCTACCGTTAGAGTAGGTAGATAGATAGCCAGTTGACGAGAACGAAGCGGCGGGGGTCAGCTAGTTCTTTATAATTTTAGTTTTTACCCGACTGCCATAGGAGGGTAATGTGTTTATCAGTCTATGTATGTATGTTTGTTCTTATATGGCGTTCCAGAGACCAAATGCTTTGGCCGATTTTGATGGTTCATACGTCAATCGATTCGTCTTAACCCTGCGAGTGTCATAGGCTACATTAAAATTGGACAATAGAAAAATGGCGGATTTTGGGTGCCATATTGTGAGGGCCCAAATTTTTTTTCCTTCCAAACCCATCGTGTGGGTTATCAAAATAAAGGGTTTTAAGAGGTGATTTCAAAAATATATAACACTTATATTTTTAAATGTTTCTAATTCGAAAAAAACTTAACTAAAAAGTTAAAAATAAAAAAAAAGTTAAATCAAAAAATCAAAAAACTTTTTTTTGTCATAAGTAGCTGTCATGAAATCATTTGGGTAAGTCATAGGTTATTGACCCGCTGTCCTTCAAGCGTAGAATTAAACTTACTTATTTAGATAAAACAGCCATCTATTAGATTATGCGATCAACAAAACCCCACAAACCCCGATAAGATTAGATAGACAATATTTATCAGATTCCCGTTCAAGTCAAAGACCTCGTAGGCTCGCACCACGTAAGCACAAAAGGCGGGGTTTATCTTACACATGTCGACAGATTTAGGCCAATGATAGGTTTGGGGTTTTTACACGAGCCAACAATATAAATGTTTTCCCTGAAACCGAAAAAAAGTTTTGATACGTGAAGTCAACATGATTAGACGTTCGTAGGCCTCGTAGCAGTAGCAGTGTGCCTCGTAGCACGACGCTATGCGATTTTTGTAGACTCCCAATTCCAACTGCTGGACCTTTGCAACAATTTCAACCTTAATAGAACGTAAACTATTTTTGTTACTTTTTTTTTTCGTAAATGTTGAATGCCTCCAATTCCGTAAACAGTGATACCTTGTTGACAGAAATTCAAAAATAAGTATCCAATATTTACAGTTTTCTATATCAATGTTATAGGCACCCCTCTAAATTACTCTATAGGGAAAACCTTTTGGAATCAGCTGTTGGTTGTCAACAAGGTGACCCTCTTGGGCCAGTCATTTTCAGTTTCGCAACAAAACCAATCATTCGGCAACTAAATTCAATGTCTGGTATTTGGATGACGGAACCCTAGGAGATGATTGATAAACAGTCTTGAACGATTTAATAGCTCTATTGGGCTAGAACTTAACCTTTCGAAATGCGAAATTTACCTCCCCCTAACGACTGACCGACAGACTAGCAAAATTCAATGCCATAGCAACTTATATTAAAATTGCTGAGAGAAATTCTCTTCACCTCCTGTGTTCTCCTATTTTTGATGAATCCTTTCCAAATTTAATTGAACAGAAAATACAATATTTTCAACGATGTCTCGGCAAGACTTTTCAAAATTAACAAGCATTCGGCCTACACACTTATCCGATATTGTTGCTTTGGTTCAAAATTCACTTGAAGCCTTCGCTCCTATCATTTATGGAAACACCCACAACTTTTAGAAAAAGTAGACCAAATTCTAAAGAACACACTTTCATCTATCCTAATGTGGCCTTGGACGACCGAGCATGGCAACAAGCCACGCTTCCCATTCGCTTAGGTGGCCTCAGCGTCCGCAAAATTTCAAGTAAAAGTTTACCAGCCTTCCTCTCCTCGGTCCACGGTACTGATAAATTAACCAGGAACATCTTATCTTCCTCACTGGTTGATTTTGAGGTACCGTGTTTGACCGATGCGTTGAGCGCTTGGAAAATGGCTTGTCCCAATACGGATCTGCCCGACAACTTGTCCTCCCAGAGACGTTGGGATGTGTCGCTCTGCAGTGACTGCAGTATTATTCAGAATAACCTTATGAATACATCGTCTAGTAATGCTGAGCGTGCAAGACCGTTGGTTGTGGAATGCTAGTCGGGTTTGTGGCTTCAAGCACTCCCGTCATCCACCATATGCAATATGATGGATGACTTCATTTCGGCTCGCAACCTGTCTACGCCTAGGCGCACTTTGTGTTGCTCCACATCGGTGCCAATGTGGTGAAGCTGTCGGCAGCCTCGGGCACCATGGCCTGTCTTTTTGCAAGGTAGCGCAGTTCGCCTAGCACGGCACGCCAGCATCAACGACAATATACGTCGAGCCCTTATCACCGCCGGCGTACCAGCTGTATTAGAACCTAGCGGCTTGGTACGTGACGATGGGAAGAGACCAGATGGCATGACGTTGGTTCCGTGGAAGGTGGGTAGGCATCTGGTGTAGGACGCAACCTGTGTCGACACCGTTGCTCTTGCTGACTGATCGACACTGTGCGTGACTAGAGGGCTGGGCTCGTTCTTTGTGCAAAGATCAGCATTGCCATTCAAAGTGGCAATGCTGCCAGTCTTCTGGGCACGTTCCCGGATGAGAGCGATGTTGAGGGGTACTTCGACGTCTAGGTGTGGGAGGTACACCTAGACGTCGATCTTTTCTTTTGTATATAGTGTATAGTTAGGTTTTGTGTAAGTATAGTTTACTTTTGTATTGTGTTTAAGTGTGTACATATTTACACCTATGTTATACAAATAAAATGTTTCAATTTTATTAATCATCTCAACAATAATATGTGGCCCAAAAATTATCAAAATACTTTTTTGTCGAAGTTTCTTAAAGCGATAAGGAATTCCTTAAATTCCGTTTTTCCACGCCGATTGATGCTGACCGATAAAAATGACATTCATTTGATCTTCTTGTTTTTTCGGTGAACGATAAATGATGAGCTTTAGTTTTATCCAGGTCAAGATACGATATGAATATCATTTCAAAAATACAGTCGATCGATTGTCGATGGATGACATTTATCGACGTCGTTCTATTGTTGTTGTTGTTGGGACCTGTAGATAGACGTCGACTGATCCACTTTACCACCGATCGATTGGTGTGGTAACACTCTAAAGTTTAAACCAATATTCGTAAACGTAATACGCAAATTCCTGTGCGAAAATAAAAACTGTCATCGCTGAGGAATGAAGGCACGCGCGCTTACCGCGGACATTTGGCTCGGATGCGAAATGCGCAGAACGGTTCGTTAGCCGGGTACCCGTCGCCAGCGAGTGCCGGCACGCGACTGACAACACGACAGTTCCTGGAATAATTACTATTGTGGCTTCCAAATTCAAAACTATGCACCCGAATACCAACAGCCAATTACTTGTGAAGTACGCAACAGATTCGTTGTTTAAAATTGGAATGTCATCAGCGAACAAACGTTGTTCGAAACTTTCGGTTTCGCCGATTGAAGACCGAGAGCTGTTTAGCAAATTTTTCAGAAAAGCTACACACAAATATGAACTATTCCCCCAATTATGCTAGCTAAGCTTATCTAACATAGCTGCCTGCAAGCGAATTTAGGGACAGAAATAATCAACACTATTGCATAAAACTGAACACAAGTGGCCCAAAGCATTGATGGGAAATCAATCCACTCAATTCAAGGCACCAACGAAAGATATTCGACAATGTTGCTTTTGGCGCAGTGACTCTTTCTGCGTGGTTTCTGCTTCGAATACATCAACTCATCACTTAACGTGGGTATCGGCATTATTCGGTATAGACGACCAAGGCACTATCAAGTATGGCACCGATACTTCTTGTATAGTTTATGATATCGCTAATCTAGCAATCTGCAATCGCGGCTAATAAGGCAATTTTACTAATGCGCAGGCATTCTCATTCCTGTATAATTACTCACCATTGTAAACAATTAAAATCATTCACCGCCCGTATCAATTGAAACACCTTTTAAACATAGATTTTGGCAAGCATCCGATGTTGACGAATGACATGTATACTGAACCTACTTAATCCACCAAAATATTTAAAGAAACTTTTTATTTTCAAAAAAAGAACTCTACGTAGGTACACTTTTGAAAATAGGGGCTTGTAGTGTTAGAACATTCCTTTTTTGAATCGGCAAATTCTGGAGCTGGCTGGACGCTCCTTTTCCCGCTCAAAGATTTTAAGTTTCAGGTTGGCAGGGCTGCCAACATTCCGGAGTCGGCGAGATTCCCAGCGCGCCGGGCACGCGACAATATCTGATTCATTATCAAAATGAAAGAGGTCTTGCCAAATATTTGTAGTAAACAATATGCTCATTTAACTTACTCTTGATCTCATCCTATCGAACTACATTACTGTGAGTTGGCGCTCAGGAATCCGAGCTATGTGGAAGAGGCGCCAACTATCATTTGTAATATAACAGTTTGATATTGTAAAATATTTTATTGGGCAGGAATAGTTTTCCTTATTGCGTTTTGATGACTATTTTATGATAGTTCTACGTAGAATGTATTATTCTATTATGTTTACAGCTTTGCACAAAATAAATAATAGTACCTACAGCTGAAGGCAATTTAAAATACCTACCTTCTTGAAATTAGACAATGCATGTCTAATGTTGTACTTAACATCATTCGCTAGTCGACGGCACGAACTAATTTGAGCGCGGGGTTAAAATGCATGCTATCTTATCCGACAACACGTGCGAAAGAAATAGATGCTGTGATGAGCAGTAAGAAACTAGTTCGCGTACGAATTAGCACTTTTGCAAATTTGTATCGAAATGGATGATGATTTAGGACGACAAGGAGCGCGCGAAATTTTATAAACAGACCTTTGGGAGTCTAGATATCATGAAAAAACAACTAAATGTATATTTATAAAATAACATTATTTGCATTGTTGAATTACTAATCTATCCCTGTATGGAGGCCGTTTTGCAATTTTCCTTCTTCTTATGATATTTATTTCCGCCCAAAGATTCGTTAAAATTAGTGTTGACGCTCATAACCTTTAAATAAATTATTTTTTACATTTTTGTTTCCATACAGGACTAGAATGTTGAGACAAATTGATATAATTTTTTATTTTGAACGTATATCGTCTAACAGTGGAGTAATCTCTAGACTACGTTTGTATGGAAGAATTTTCGACTAGTGTAACCTTAAGTAATATATTCCCACCTATAGTTTTCGAGTTGTATTATCTTCATAACCAGACAACACAATAAATATTTATGCAGTAAACATCCAACCTAAGTCCTAAAAGTTAGTTTCATCTGACATTTAGTACACGAATGATTTACAATTTTCATTATTTATACGAGTACATAGGAATGGATTCCTGTTTTAATAGCCGTATAATTGTAGAGCGCGACTAATTAATATATCGCTCTAAATAAATTCCAAGCAAAACTTATTACTGTTATAACTTTACCAATAATTGGCTATTATCGTGTTTTTTATACATTGGTTACCATGCCAATTGCCAACCTTCATTTTGACATTTGAAAGCTGTCACTCACAAAAGGTTTGCGTAGATGCGCGCGCACCGTTTATGTTTAATGTCCACCTTTTTTTGTTGGCAACTCCCTCGAAATTGTGGCAATTGGCGTAGTCCCTACGTCATCAGCAGCATGTAGGTATTTCCAACACCCCGTATTTATATCAAATGCGGATAGGTAATTCATAAGAAAACCTAAAAATAATCAAAAACCCAACAGCTTGTGCAAGTACATTTATTATGAGCTATGGTTACGTCAACCGACATCAAGATTTCGGAAAACTTATGAAAACTATCTCTGAAATCTTACGATCTTCAAACTCATTTACCGATATTCGGAAGAATAGAATACCTGGTGGTTATTCGTATTCAACGACCTTAGTTCGGGTCCTGAAATGATTAAAAAGACACTGAATCCAAGTGAACCACAATTGTCTTGTCGTGATCACTGTAAGAATTTCAAACGTCGAACAGCAATGATTTCCAGCCATTTTCATTATTAGCATTTGTCTATGGATCGCAGACCTCTTCCGAGAAAGGATTTATACTCGGAGCAGTGAACTATTCACGATCACGACGAGTCGCCAGAGACAATACATGTATATGTATGTATACTCTATAGCTTGTACATTTGTACAACGTGCACATACATACAATTAAGTTTATTATGCCTGACTACTGATTGGCTGTTTTAATTAGTGCAGGACTTCTTGAAAACGGTAGCTAAGATGGGTTCAATGATATCTAGGTACTCATTTATTAAATTAACAAGAACTTATTGTTATCTGTGAGGACAATCAAGGACTTATAGATTTATATATTTAGGTACAGATTGTTGCTTACTTTTATGGACTAATAACTCTCTTTTTCATTAACAACTATCTCGAGATTTCGGCTTCCTCAGCTTTAAGGCGGTACCCCGAGCAAAACGCCGCGCTAGCCGTTTTCGTGCTGTTTTTAGGAGCTATCTACTCGTTTTTGAAAAAGAAATATCAACTAATAAAAATACATTAAATTTCTACATATTATTGATTCTAAAATGGTTGTATACTTTTTTTTTTAAAGAGGTTTATGTTTCACTAATCTCCTTCCAACAAAACCATTAAAATGAAAAATAATTATTGAAAGCATGCATCTCCTCGTAAAGTGTTCATTAATTATTTTTTGTAATAACACTAATGGATAAACAATATAATAACGAACATTTTTGTGTTTTTTTTTTTCCAAAGACTAAATTTCGATTTTATAAAGTTTTTTTTCTAAAATCTAGGCGTATTCACTACTGTAATTCATGCGCCACCAGTGCCGCTAGGCCAATAGCAATGCTCATATCTCATGCTGAGTTTTTGGTCAGGGTACCGCCTTAACAGCATGTCGTAGACTAGGATTCTACTGTTGGTATCTATTCTGTAACCAAAACTGAGAGGCAGATAGGTACATGTAAGTACTCCACATTTTGTTTGAAAGTAGAAACGTGTGCATCCCGCATCATATCATAAACTTCCATCTTTGTTTTCTCTTTGGAAGCGTGTAGCTAGTAGACACCTAGAACAAAAACAAGTATGTATAAAATCAATTATAAAACACGTTATGTAATATACCTATTGTTCGTCTAGACAGTGTGTCCCCGATTACCCGGCACCCGCCACACGTGTCGCACTGGACACACAATAGTGTTGCGCAAGTGTCACTTTGTTGCTGCACTCGCGGTGACATTAGGATGATTCAGAGCTGTCAATTTGACATAAAATTGACAGCTCTGAATCAAAACAAACGCTTAAGAGTAACTTTAGTTTATGGTGTAGCTAATCAATAAGTGGCGTCACCGCTCTAATTAGACTGGGAAATATACTTGAGTACTCCTCTTTAGAAAGTATTGGTATCATAATTATTATGCTCAGTTCTCTACAAATTGATAGTCTGATTAAACACTTGAAAATTCCTTTCAGTTCTTAATATAAATTAATCATACTAATAACTTTCATTAGATAAAACATTCCTTTTGTCTCAATGAAACGTCGCTTAAACATAGACAATATAGAGTTAAGTCGCCATCTTTCCAACCGTCATTCATCTCCGCTCGTGTAAGAACTAAAAACATATGGAAGTGGCTATATTTGTAAAAACAAACAAAAGTCGTTTTAAGCGTATAGCTGATGCATTTCCAAGAAACAGGCGTGATAATAGTCAATTATGTCACCAGTCGTCTAATACTGCACTAATGCGCAGGGGTGTCTACTGCATGGCACCGGTCATATTTAATAAAATCCCTAAGAGCTGGAAAGAGTTACCACTTACACTGTTCAAAAAAACACTGCGAAAATTCTTGAATAATAAGGCATATTATAGTGTGACTGATTTTCTAGCAGAGAAAATATTGATTTGATTATAATTGTAACTTATTTATTTATGAATTAAATTATGACATTTTGAATTAAATTATGAAATTATGACATTATGAATTAAATTATGAAATTATGACATTATGAATTAAATTATGAAATTATGACATTGTGAATCAGGATTATGACATTATGAATTAAATTGTGCATTGTAATTTTTATAGTCTTGACCACTAATGCTATTTTTGTTAGTTGACATGTTTTTGTCTTATATTGAATTTTTTAATCAAATTATAATGAATGTTAATGCTATTATTGTTGGTTGACATGTTTTTGTTTTATATTGAATTTTCTAATCAAATTTTAATGAATGTATTTGCATGCCGCTGGTAAAATATGGCTGAACATTGTAACCTATAAATGACATCAAGCATGACTGTACCCATATTTGCAAATAAAGTTTCTTTCTTTCTTTCTTTCTTTCTTTCTTTCTTTCATATTCAAACCTGTTTCTATAATAAACTCGAACAGTCTTATTACAAAAAACTCAATAAACCTTGGTTTAAACCTGGCCTATAAAGTCCAGGCTTATCTGCAAAACCATGGTCTAAATTTGTCCGTATTACAAAACTTTAAAAAACCCTGGTCTTCTTAGTACCGTCATTTGAACCATTGTCAATATATTAACCACAGAATAAAACAAATATCATTCGTTCACCATAATACCGTTCAATTGCAATGTTCCGTATGCCCAGAAAAGAAAACTTTTTGATAATACGATATGAATTAAACGATGTTTAGGAGTGTTAAAATATTGACACTTTGTTATTTTGCATGTATATAAACATTAGTTATTTTATCGATTGCAGTTTTGTTTAGGTTTTAATTCGTATTAATTACTAATATTACATCTACGTACGTGTAACGAAACGTAACATACTCGCGCGTTACATGAAACCATAACAATAAACAAAACCATTGCTCGTTGAACAAAGTTCATTTCATTAGGCTTTGGATTTTTAAGTTCTCCAAGTCTCTATTATAACAATTGCATCTTTCTTAATAATGTGTTAATATATTAAGTGTTGTGATGGATGGACCAACAAAAAAAAAACATCTGAGAATTGGAGTACCGAGGAAAAAGTAATATCCTCAATAACAATTAAATCCACCATGTTAATATCCATTTTCGGGTAAAAACAACACAACACAATGAAAAAGATTCTATAACCTAAGAAAAACTGTGACAGATACGACTTAGACCATCGTTAAACTAGGGGCCGCCGATGTTTAGCGTTAGACCATGATATGGTCCATGGTTTATCGCTAAACCATTATTTGTAATATCATTTTTATTTAAACCGTGGTTTATAGAGATTTAAACCTGGGTTTTTAGTTAAACCGCTTTTTGTAATAAGACTGGAAGTGTTTTGTTTAGCCAGTGAAACAATGCAGTATTAATGATAATAAACAAGCGAGTCTAGGCACTAGGCTAGACGCGATACAAGGTTATGGCTTTATGACTCTGCACCGTGCACTTGTGCCTGCGTTGATAAGGCAAAACATTTGATTGGTTTCATTTTATTGTATACTTGCGATGTATACAGAAAAAAAAGACAGATCCTGCTGCTGAAATGTCAAGAGAAAAGAGAAGATTTAGTCTTGCAACGAGTAGAAATGTTGGCCGTGAAGAAAATTCGACTTATGAATAATTTTTTTTGTATAACCCAAAACAGCGCCATCTACAGACAAGTATAAAAGGCAAAATGATTGTAATTGCGAGGAAAAAAAACAGTTAGCTACTCAAGTGTCGATTTATTCACCTAGCCAAACAATTAACAAAATCACAATAAAATGCAGGTGCCGATAGAGTCACACAGGAAATGGCATCCACGTGTAGAGTAGAAGGCAATTGGGTCATTCTTTGTGGCACCTAAATCATAGACAAAACGTAACAAAATAAGACCTGAAAGTAGGTGGTTTAGAATCGCTTCTGAATCGATTTCCGTCATTAAATATTTATGTAAACCTTTCGCTAACTTTTTTTTTAGTAGGTATACTATAAACTTAAAATAGAACCACCGCTTTACAATAAGTTGATAAAATGTTTCATTAAAGGAAAAATAAACCTTAATAATGCTAATTAAATACTCTATGGAGTCTGAGGTATTGCGACGTGCGTAAAGAGTGCAAAGTTCATTGTAGATCACAGAATCACCATAGAGTAGCATTGTGTCTGTTGTGTTTTGAACGGTCGTCCCGCATCATAAAAGATTATTTAAATTGCATTCGAAATTTAAATGAGCTGTATTGTTGTGAAAAGATATCATAGATCTACACGTGAAGCCGTTACGGAAAAAATAGAATAGACAATCATAATAATGGATGCTGATTGTACATCGGAACCGGTAACAAATAACGATGAATGGTTTTCATGTTTTTAAAACTATAGCTAGCAGATGTTGCTTCTTTTTTTAAGTTTTAGATGGGTTCGCTTTTCAGGTATGAATAATGCCTAACTCAAAATTCCCAGTACTGAAAACAATAAAAACCTTTAGTTACGAAATTAAATTTCGGGAAATGTTTCATCACTAGATATCAAAATTAAATTTCAGTTTTCCCGAAGAATTTCATTATTAAATTCTGTCGAAACATTTCGTGAATGCCTAAACTAAAACTATGTTGTAATTTATCGGTTTTATTGGCTGATAGTGGTGGAAAACCGTAACCATCCAAAACCACACCCTTATATCCGAAACAGTCTCTCTTCCAGGAAAATCTGATTTGTTAGGTTCTGTGAATTCGTGGTAAAGCTTTAAAAGTTTTATATCTATTTCTGTAGTGTATATGGGTAAATTCGGCGCTAGGGCAAGACCGTATGTGTAAGATTTTTTGGCTGGCAATATTCTGTTTGAAAATCTAGGCCTCATTTTTTTTTTTTTAAGAAAAGATCTGTTGTACCCATTTTATGGCCCTAATCCTGCACCAGTATTAGAAGTGGCTTTTAATCAAAGTTCAGTACTCAATGATCAATTTTACAAGACGTTAAAAACCGGCCAAGTGCGAGTCGGACTCACGCACGAAGGGTTCCGTACCATTAACGCAAGAAACGGCAAAAAAATGAAGTTTGTTGTATGGGAGCACCACTTAAAAATGTTTTATTCTGCTTTTAGTTTCTGTTGTTATAGCGGCAACAGAAATACATCATCTGTGAAAATTTCAACTGTCTAGCTATCACCGTTTATGAGATACAGCCAATGACAGACGGACCGCGAAGTCTTAGTAATAGGGTCCCGTTTTTAACCTTTGGGTACGGAACCCTAAAAACTATGCACAGTATATTATATTCCTACTATTTCCAGAAGCCTTTATGTTCAAATGTGGATGGGTTCTGCCTAAAAAATCTTGATTAGGCAACAATGTTTCTAATCCTGTCCATTACTGTGCGTCCGTTCGCACCGACGACTATGGATCCTGTCGATAATAATAGCTGTCCATGGAGAAAATCATATTTCTTGTTAATTGACTTCTATTTGCATTCGCAGATTGCATTTCATATTTTCTCTTCAATGCTATGTGAAAAAATAAATGACAATGCTCATATCTCATGCTGAGTTTTTGGTCAGGGTACCGCCTTAACAGCATGTCGTAGACTAGGATTCTACTGTTGGTATCTATTCTGTAACCAAAACTGAGAGGCAGATAGGTACATGTAAGTACTCCACATTTTGTTTGAAAGTAGAAACGTGTGCATCCCGCATCATATCATAAACTTCCATCTTTGTTTTCTCTTTGGAAGCGTGTAGCTAGTAGACACCTAGAACAAAAACAAGTATGTATAAAATCAATTATAAAACACGTTATGTAATATACCTATTGTTCGTCTAGACAGTGTGTCCCCGATTACCCGGCACCCGCCACACGTGTCGCACTGGACACACAATAGTGTTGCGCAAGTGTCACTTTGTTGCTGCACTCGCGGTGACATTAGGATGATTCAGAGCTGTCAATTTGACATATATGTCAAACGCTTAAGAGTAACTTTAGTTTATGGTGTAGCTAATCAATAAGTGGCGTCACCGCTCTAATTAGACTGGGAAATATACTTGAGTACTCCTCTTTAGAAAGTATTGGTATCATAATTATTATGCTCAGTTCTCTACAAATTGATAGTCTGATTAAACACTTGAAAATTCCTTTCAGTTCTTAATATAAATTAATCATACTAATAACTTTCATTAGATAAAACATTCCTTTTGTCTCAATGAAACGTCGCTTAAACATAGACAATATAGAGTTAAGTCGCCATCTTTCCAACCGTCATTCATCTCCGCTCGTGTAAGAACTAAAAACATATTCAAACCTGTTTCTATAATAAACTCGAAGTGTTTTGTTTAGCCAGTGAAACAATGCAGTATTAATGATAATAAACAAGCGAGTCTAGGCACTAGGCTAGACGCGATACAAGGTTATGGCTTTATGACTCTGCACCGTGCACTTGTGCCTGCGTTGATAAGGCAAAACATTTGATTGGTTTCATTTTATTGTATACTTGCGATGTATACAGAAAAAAAAGACAGATCCTGCTGCTGAAATGTCAAGAGAAAAGAGAAGATTTAGTCTTGCAACGAGTAGAAATGTTGGCCGTGAAGAAAATTCGACTTATGAATAATTTTTTTTGTATAACCCAAAACAGCGCCATCTACAGACAAGTATAAAAGGCAAAATGATTGTAATTGCGAGGAAAAAAAACAGTTAGCTACTCAAGTGTCGATTTATTCACCTAGCCAAACAATTAACAAAATCACAATAAAATGCAGGTGCCGATAGAGTCACACAGGAAATGGCATCCACGTGTAGAGTAGAAGGCAATTGGGTCATTCTTTGTGGCACCTAAATCATAGACAAAACGTAACAAAATAAGACCTGAAAGTAGGTGGTTTAGAATCGCTTCTGAATCGATTTCCGTCATTAAATATTTATGTAAACCTTTCGCTAACTTTTTTTTTAGTAGGTATACTATAAACTTAAAATAGAACCACCGCTTTACAATAAGTTGATAAAATGTTTCATTAAAGGAAAAATAAACCTTAATAATGCTAATTAAATACTCTATGGAGTCTGAGGTATTGCGACGTGCGTAAAGAGTGCAAAGTTCATTGTAGATCACAGAATCACCATAGAGTAGCATTGTGTCTGTTGTGTTTTGAACGGTCGTCCCGCATCATAAAAGATTATTTAAATTGCATTCGAAATTTAAATGAGCTGTATTGTTGTGAAAAGATATCATAGATCTACACGTGAAGCCGTTACGGAAAAAATAGAATAGACAATCATAATAATGGATGCTGATTGTACATCGGAACCGGTAACAAATAACGATGAATGGTTTTCATGTTTTTAAAACTATAGCTAGCAGATGTTGCTTCTTTTTTTAAGTTTTAGATGGGTTCGCTTTTCAGGTATGAATAATGCCTAACTCAAAATTCCCAGTACTGAAAACAATAAAAACCTTTAGTTACGAAATTAAATTTCGGGAAATGTTTCATCACTAGATATCAAAATTAAATTTCAGTTTTCCCGAAGAATTTCATTATTAAATTCTGTCGAAACATTTCGTGAATGCCTAAACTAAAACTATGTTGTAATTTATCGGTTTTATTGGCTGATAGTGGTGGAAAACCGTAACCATCCAAAACCACACCCTTATATCCGAAACAGTCTCTCTTCCAGGAAAATCTGATTTGTTAGGTTCTGTGAATTCGTGGTAAAGCTTTAAAAGTTTTATATCTATTTCTGTAGTGTATATGGGTAAATTCGGCGCTAGGGCAAGACCGTATGTGTAAGATTTTTTGGCTGGCAATATTCTGTTTGAAAATCTAGGCCTCATTTTTTTTTTTTTAAGAAAAGATCTGTTGTACCCATTTTATGGCCCTAATCCTGCACCAGTATTAGAAGTGGCTTTTAATCAAAGTTCAGTACTCAATGATCAATTTTACAAGACGTTAAAAACCGGCCAAGTGCGAGTCGGACTCACGCACGAAGGGTTCCGTACCATTAACGCAAGAAACGGCAAAAAAATGAAGTTTGTTGTATGGGAGCACCACTTAAAAATGTTTTATTCTGCTTTTAGTTTCTGTTGTTATAGCGGCAACAGAAATACATCATCTGTGAAAATTTCAACTGTCTAGCTATCACCGTTTATGAGATACAGCCAATGACAGACGGACCGCGAAGTCTTAGTAATAGGGTCCCGTTTTTAACCTTTGGGTACGGAACCCTAAAAACTATGCACAGTATATTATATTCCTACTATTTCCAGAAGCCTTTATGTTCAAATGTGGATGGGTTCTGCCTAAAAAATCTTGATTAGGCAACAATGTTTCTAATCCTGTCCATTACTGTGCGTCCGTTCGCACCGACGACTATGGATCCTGTCGATAATAATAGCTGTCCATGGAGAAAATCATATTTCTTGTTAATTGACTTCTATTTGCATTCGCAGATTGCATTTCATATTTTCTCTTCAATGCTATGTGAAAAAATAAATGACAATTCTTGTATGACATTCTCGTATAACATTATTACAGTTTTAATTCATGAATTCATTTCGCACGTTTTGACATCCGAGTTATTGAAATAAATATTATTACCACGCTTGTTTTTTTTTCTGACTCAGTATAAATTCTTTGCAAGGGAAATATATGATGGCGCCGAAAAAACTTTGATTGAAATATTGGCCATTAATAAATTGATAGCAAGCATATTTTGTTTTATGTGTGCAACAAAGTAAAACACAGTGCAGACTGCAGAAGCACCTCTTTAGGGTTCCGTGCCCAAAGGGCAAAAACGGGGCCCTATTACTAAGAATCCACCGTCCGTCTGTCTGTCTGTCACCAGGGTTTATCTCATGAACCGTGATACCTAGACAGTTGAAATTTTCACAGATGATGTATTGCTGTTGCCGCTATAACAACAAGTACAGAATAAAATGAATATTTAAGTGGGGCTCCCATACAATAAACGTGATCTTTTTGCCGTTTTGTGCGATAATGGGTACGGCGGAACCCTTCGTGCGCGGGACCGACTCGCACTTGGCCGGTGTTTTAGGATATTATGCTTGTTGACTTCCACACTGAAGCAAGTTATATTATTTTGCAGAACGCACTTGACCTGTAAATCCGTTTTTAAGTACGGATGCTGAGTTATATTTTTTTTTTTCCTGTACAGTGTTAGTTAGCAAAATTATAAGACCAACGATACATCAAAGGAAAAGATAAAACGGGGACATTTTTGAAGAATCTTTGTTCCTATAATCTGTGGTCACGGTTGATGTGACAAAAACATCCGGGCGGCCATATTGCCACGGTGGCGTTTCTAGTGCCTGTCACATATGATATGTATTGGCAACTGACCAGAAAATCATTATTTATCACCGACTCTTCAACGGAAGTTGGGCAGCGAAATATTTACTAATTGGTAAAGCGAATTCTTCAAAGTGTGTTCATGGGTTCTGAGATCATCGAAGGTAGCAGGAAAAATATCCCATGATGATTGTCATCGGACAACAATTTCAGTTATTTTGTTTTTCGTATTTTTTTTTGTCAATGCGATGATTCGAATTTTAAATTTATACTGTTCTACGGTATTTTTTGAGACGATCTGCTTACATAGAATTATTTAAGCAAAAGACTGTTGGTAATAAAATCCCTCAAAGAATGTTCTAAAAGTATAATATACGGTTGCTAGGTTGCGAGTCTCAGCAGTTCATCTGACAATTTAGAAGTGATTCTACGAATATTCGCTTTTTTTAGGGTTCCGTAGCCAAATGGCATAAAACGGAACCCATAAGGATTCGTCATGTCTGCCTGTCCGTCCGTATGTCACAGCCACTTTTTTCTGAAACTATAAGAACTATGCTGTTGAAACTTGGTAAGTAGATGTATTCTGTGAACCGCATTATGATTTTCACACAAAAATAGAAACTAAAACATTTTTTTTCATTACACTCATATGTGTGTATGGTATCTAGGTCTTCAAAAATGTTATTGAGTTTTCTAATATCATTTTTTTCGAAACTGAATAGTTTGCGCGAGAGACACTTCCAAAGTGGTAAAATGTGTCCCCCCCCTCCTGTAACTTCTAAAATAAGAGAATGATAAAACTAAAAAAAATATATGATGTACATTACCATGTAAACTCCCACCGAACAATTGGTTTGAACGAGATCTAGTAAGTATTTTTTAGGGTTCCGTACCCAAAGGGTAAAAACGGAACCCTATTACTAAGACTCCGCGGTCCGTCTGTCTGTCTGTCTGTCTGTCTGTCACCAGGCTGTATCTCATGAACCGTGATAGCTAGACAGCTGAAATTTTCACAGATGATGTATTTCTGTTGCCGCTATAACAACAAATACAAAAAACGTGTTTTTTTTGACGTTTTTTGCGATAATGGTACGGAACCCTTCTTGCGCGAGTCAGACTCGCACTTGACCGGTTTTTTTTTAATACATTATAAATCGTAAACCGTAATTTACCAAGTACGGAACCCTTCGTGCGCGAGTCCGACTCGCACGTGGCCAGTTTTTTCCTTTACCAAAGATCCTTGGAAAATAAAGATAAAGCCGATGAAAATCTCACGTTCAATAACATTATTTCTTTGTATCCATCTTTCTCGTGATCCTAGGCTATACAATAAACTACAATTAAGTAAATCATTTTATTTTCCCGCCTTCGCAAATGTTTGTATAGCGTTATAAATCATGATTAGTTGACATTACGTACATATGTAATGGAATTACTTTTCGCTGTAAACACAAACTGTGACCTTGTATCGTTTCAAGTTCACGCATGTGTAACACACGACATGACATAATTGAAATTGTTTTATTTCGAGAATAACGAGCCATTACATGTATAGAAATATTTTTGAAACGGTCTGAATAAGCTTCGCAGGATTCTTACTAGATAAAATTAGTATTGTCGGGGTCCCAGCGCTAACAAAGAAAATTTGGTTGAAATAAATGTCACTAGATGGCGCGATAATGAATCAATCCGTATTGAATATTGTGTAAAATTAACATTTTCTAGAATTGATCATAAAAATTGTATGCTCATGTGCAATCAACTCTCATAAGCACAACATTATGTATTTTGGGCTCTTACTTAATCCACATTTAAAGATTATTTGAACGCATCATTTAAAATTGATACCAATAGATGGCGCGGTTTTAAATTTTTGAGGCATGCCACTTGATTTATTAAAGAACAATGGCGAGATTTTAGCTGACTTAAATTTGAGCGTCTGAAAGTGAGTTATATACGAAAGACGTTCTATTAATTGTCTACATTTTTTAAACATATTTAATTATTGGACTGGTTCGAAACGGATAAAAAAAATCATAATAAATAAAAAGTTATTTGATTTTTTAGTTAATTTCTTTAGCTTAGTGTTGCCATTATATATTTTATCTGCTAAGTGACAAGTAGTAACTATATTAATTAATAATATAATTAATGTATTTATTGCAGTAAATGAGTTAACAATATAGTTTATGTCTAAGTATAGATGTTCCGCGCAGGTAGGTAAGAATATTGTAGTGCAGTAGAAATAAATGAATTACTTTTAATTAATGATTGGCAAAAAGACTAATATCCAAGTTTAAAAATATAGCTTGGTTGTTGACGAGGACGACGACCTTGATTTGATAAACGTCAAAGTCGCTTAGTTTAAATAAATATACTCTTTCCAAAGAGTATATTATACGTATACATTTCATGCTGAAATTACTAGGTAAGGGAAATGCTAATGCGATATTCCCCTTTTACTTCCACGAAATTGAATAATATTACCTATTAAACACATTATTAAAAGTTACCCAGACATAACCTACAAAAGTTTATGACTGAATATCTATTATTCTCGACATTTTCGAACAAAAATTCTTGCACAAACTAATTCAGAACATCACCCTGAGTTAAACCAGATATTTTTCATTTAAAGACGTAGGAATTTAATCTCAGCTAAAAAAATGTATGGGCACCTGCCATTGTTCTTTGTATTGTAAATTTGTAACAAATTTTGGTACAATAAAACTATAAAAATGTGCAAAAAAATACTATAAAACAAATCGTCACTGTATTTAAAGAAAACACAAACAAACACCTGCACCATGAAGGACCTGTGTGAGGCCAACGCTAGGGCTGTCGACGTGGCTGAGTTCTGGTCGAAGCACAACATATAAAATTAAAATCTAAAAATGGAATCACCGACACGATGAAGAAGAAGAAGAAAACAATTGTCTCGAACCGAGAAAACCCTTTTACTTGCAAGTCGCTGCTAACACCATCTATAGCCGTGGAACGGAACCGAACGCGATCGATGTACTTATAAATATAATCATCTTGATCAGACGAAAAACGCTAGTTACGTCGGCACGTTTCTTTGTATGGGATGAGGCATCTGTATGCTAATATTAATCTGTGGTATTGTCGAAATACAGCACCCATATCTTCAATTGGATTGGAACAATACCTACTTTCCGCGACATAATTAATTCCAAACCAACGATGACTAATAAAAACAAGTTATTATGTACTTAGGTACATGCTCTTGTATTTTCGTGGGCAATCTCGCCAGTAGGAGGCTAAATCCGTCACAACAACAAAAGTAGAAAATCCCACGAATTATATCGTTAAAAACAGCACTATAGTTCCGGTAATACAGGTAACACTATCTGCGGTCATAACTTCACAAACAATAATAATATATATATATCTGCCTAGCCTTTTCCCAACTACATCGGGGTCGGCTTCCAGTCTAACCGGATTCAGCTGAGTACCAGTGTTTTACATGGAGCGACTGCCTATCTGACCTCCACAACCCAGTAACTGGGTAACTCGGTACCCCTTCACAAGACTGGTGTCAGATCTCAAGCTTCTGACTACCCTTAACGACTGTCAAAGATCTTCAAATGACAGCCGGGACCAACAGCTTATCGTGCTTTCCGAGGCACGGAGGAAACTCGGTATGTTGAAATGGTCACCCATCCACGGACCGACCTCGTCAAGCGTCGCTTAACCTTGAAGATCGACCCTTGCGGCTGTTATTATTTAGCCACGAGCTCCTCCACACAAACAATAATAATAAGTTTACAAATTAAATTAGAGAGTGTTCACACTTCTTCGTCGTACAAAACATTTTTGACATTTAGCATTTCTCATTTTATGAGCTCATTAGGTACAATGTAACTACTCAATATACAATACATTGGTTTTACATGTATCTTCACCTTCCTTCAATGGGTCGTTAACTGATTAAAATCATTACATGGACCTATTTGTATACAAAAGAATTTAACGATATCGCATTTTATAGCAGGCAGCCTTATTTTTTATTATTGACTAGCTGTCCCACGCGGTTTCGACCCTGGCAACTGGCTACCTACCTTTCTACCCTACCTACCCTACCATACCTATTAAAAAGAAACAATTTTCCCCGTTTTTATTAGAACATTTGTCATTGATGCTCCGCTTCTATTGGTCGTAGCGTGATGTTATATAGCCTATAACCTTCCTCGATAAATAGACTATCCAACACGAAATTAATTTTTCAATTCCAACCAGTAGTTCCTAAGATAAGCGCGTTCAAACAAACAAACTCTTGAGCTTTATAATATTAGTATAGATAAGGTTACGGTGTCAACTGTCGGTCACACTGTCATTTAGTCGTCCTTTTCAAATTAGGAACACATCCGTCAAAATGGCGCCACCACGACAACGGCAACGTTATGATACAGCCTGAAACATCAAAACAAGACGATTAACATTCTACGGAGTCGTATGCAAAATACGGCACTATAAAATTTTTACGCGACATGACAGTCTCTGTTTACGGCGATAATCAAGCTGACACGTGGTAGTTTAAGCTTCCATGTTTGTTTTCATTTTCTCGCCAATCACAACGCTGCTAGCTATTATTGCTAATTCTTAATTGGCTGAGTCACCGGATTCAATTATGTGACTGTTATCTTCCGCTCGTGAATGATTTAGGTTGCAAGGCGCAAACGGTGTAATGTGATATATCAGATTGACAAAACACATTAGTTATGATCTGGGACTCATGTACTAAACTCGTCCTATGAATGACTGTTTCGTGTTCTGATATTAACATAGAGTAGAACAATTTCTATCCAAAGCCAAAAACATCTTAAGACGACGACTAACGCCAACGTCCTTGAGGGAACAAAACGCGCCCACGTTTCATACCCGCGAACGCGACCCAAAATTTAGTAGATTTTTTGTACTTTCTTTCTTTATTATTTTATGACTTTAAAAAAAAGCTTCAGATGAAAATGTAGATAATTAAATTTTCCTTGAGATGGTGTCGATTTCATTAAAATACGCCCAGCGGTTTTGGTCGTGTTTTTGTCCGTTTTAGACATAACTTTACAAATGAATTACACTATGTTAGACGATAAAACTCAAAATGTTCTTAGATCAAATTATTAAGAAAATGGTCTAGTGTAACATATATTTTTTCAAAAAAAATACAAGTATCCGTTTTGAAGTGATTCTCATTTTAAAATCAGCTACTCAAGGGAATCGGCGCCTTAAGTCTTCGTGTAAATATAGGACGTAAACCAAATTAATCTGAAGCATCTGAAACTCTCGACAAACAGAGCAACGCACTGACATTTAACGGAACAAATTGCGATGACGTTTACGATTTTACGGATCCTAACACATCAGTGTCGTGTAAAAAGTTCAATTACACGTGTAAGTGAAACCTTAATAACGATGTTTCCTCAATGATTTGTTCGCTACCTTTCCGAGAAGTGTCGTGATGATGCGTCGCGAGAGCTGGTAATCGGTTCCTGGGAACGATTGGGCCCTCGGCCCTCTCTTAATGTTGCCAGCGCCAACTGTATACGTACACATGGCAATGATAGGACGTCGCAATTTGTATGGATTCATTTCGAAGAGCGCCGTGTGTGAAGGGGAACGTTTTACCCTAATTAGGGCGTTGGCAGCGGCCTCTTAATTTGAGTACAGTCACAACAAATGTAGTACGAAATTGGCAATATAAAATGGCGTATCTATGACTGTTTATATAATATACAGTCGACTATTCTTTAACAGATGGCCATTAAAACGTGGCGTACTCGCGTGCCGAGGTTAATAAACGAATAAAAATATCTGCGCCATGATTCCTAGAAGGAAGTATATCAATCTATTTTTATACATTTTGCATCGGTCTCGGTCTGCCACTTGACGTATTCTATTACAGAAATAGCGCCATTTATGTCTTTTCCAAGGCCTTTCCTATTAATTTGGAGTACTTTCGAGAGTCGACTATCCTTCTTCGGTCATTCTGGTAGCGCGCGATTATTAAGCTAAGGCTAAGTTATACTACTACTAACATTATAAGTTTATCTGAAATAAAATATTTGAATTTTGAATTTGAATTTATAACCCGTAATCTATTAGATTGATCGATATCAGTTCTAAATACGAGTGGCATTTAAAAAAAAAATGCCTTATGGCCATGTGAAAGTCTTGACATTTGCGTCCAAGCCTTAGTTTTTAATCGTGTCACTTTTTACACTACGATTAATTAATCGTAATGACATAAGATATACGTTCTTGATACCCAAGTAGCAATATCTGTCAATTTGGCCGATACTTTTATATTGTTCGGTGTGTTTGTTTTTTACAGTCATGTTTTGCCTTAATGCGAAATACTTATCATTTAATTTATACAGTACAAGGTACGATACTTAATGGCAGTAAATTCAATTGCGGTAGACTACTTTTTTAATTTCCATGTAAAATTAAGCAGGAGGCGTGTAACAAATTGGCTAAAGAAAATGACTGATGAGATCAATCGGCAGGCTTATACATATAAAGGGTTGTCTCAGAATGTTTTTCGTTTTTGATACTTAAAAAAAAGGTAATAGAATAAGTTAAAACTCGCTTTATTTACTGTTTAATTAACGAGCAGTTTTCCAATTTTGTTTATTAAAAACAATAATAAGTAAATGTGCATCCTTGACTTCCTGACACTCAATTTTCCTGGAACTAAAATCTTAAATCACACGCCAAAAAGTGAGGGTCCGACTATTCCTTGACGTGATATGGCAGCCCAAATAGCCCAGATTAAACGCTTGCTGATGTTCTCCTATAGAGCTGCTTAAAAAGTTAAGTTTACAAACTAGTGCCACCCAACCTGAATGTTTAAAAGCAAGCAAAGACTCACAGACGAAACAAATAATGAAAATTTTAGTTGCAGGCCAAACGAGTGTCAGGACGAGGAGGGTGCGAATTTACTTAATTTCGTTTTTTACAAATAAAATTACAATACTGCTCATTAATTCAACAGTAATTAAACTGAGTTTTAACTAATTCTAGTACCTTTTTTTTAAGTATCAAAAACGAAAAACAT
Organism: Orthosia gothica; assembly: GCA_949775005.1. Taxonomy (NCBI): domain Eukaryota; kingdom Metazoa; phylum Arthropoda; class Insecta; order Lepidoptera; family Noctuidae; genus Orthosia; species Orthosia gothica. The sequence goes on from OX459067.1 coordinate 12,603,438, forward strand.
TCTGAGACACCCTTTATTTTGCAAGAGCAAAACAATAGCAATTTTTGCGCAATAATTGCTATTCAATACAAAAGTTTTAGAGTTGTTGGCGGTATTTTTTTTAAATAAGTGCATTTGACAAACAGCGAGCGATTAGCAAACGATTGTGTAGGACCTACCATACCTACACTGCAGGTAATGCCGATTTTTATGACATAAAGCGTTTGATCGCTATATATATAAGCCTGCCGTACTACTAATATAATTTAGTTTTCCAAGAATTTCTTCAAGTTCATTATCAAAAACCTTAATTTAATAGTAAACCTTAACCGCTTGTATGCCAGCATTCGAGACACAATGAAAAAGCCATTGTGTCTCGCTTAGATCTGCGTTCCCGGCATACAAGAGGTTAAAATTAACAAGTATTGAGAGCTCATTTGGATTCTGAGAAACTTTTAGACGAGCGAAAAGACAAAAGAAAATGGAATGGTAACGGGATAATTTAATTTTTAAGATTGAATGCTTTTACCAAATTGAATTGGGGTGGGCTGTATTAAATTGGTAAAAGCAGAAACTTGGCGAAGTGTTTAAAAATTTGCATATCAAATTAACATTTTGGTTAAGTCCTTAATTTACGTGTTTTTTTTTTGTTTTTCACTCCTCATCCACAATTTACGTGGATGAGGAGCTCGTGGCTAAATAATAACAGCCGCACGGATCGATCTTCAAGGTTAAGCAACGACTGCCGAGGTCGGTCCGTGGATGGGTGACCGTTTCAACATACCGAGTTTCCTCCGTGCCTCGGAAAGCACGTTAAGCTGTTGGTCCCGGCTGTCATTTGAAAATCTTTGACAGTCGTTACGGGTAGTCAGAAGGCTGAGTTCTGACACCAGTCTTGCCAAGGGGTATGGTGTTACCCAGTTACTGGGTTGTGGAGGTCAGATAGGCAGTCGCTCCATGTAAAACACTGGTACTCAGCTGAATCCGGTAAGACTGGACCGACCCCAACAAAAATTGGGAAAAGGCTAGGCAGATGATGACTTAATTTACGTGGATAAGTTCGGTAGTATTTAATTTACGAATAGAGCATTTGAGTTCTGCCCAAGTCTGATCAGAGTATCTAAGCTCTCACAGCGATTGTCCACGGCCGCTAAATTACCATTAGTTCACTGATGCAGATAACAAACGAAGGGTGACCATAACCGTAAACCAGTTTCTCACAGATTAATTCAAAATTCACAGTAAAATGCAATCGCCATTACGTTAATAACTTTTTACGTCCGCGCAATTCGTGACGGTAATGCACTGATGAATTGTTTAAAATTGGAACGCGATGTTTTGAATTTTGAATCTAGTTCTTTTTTTTTTAATCGTTAACCTTGATTCTGCCTTGATCAGTAATGAGTTCGGATTTCATGAATTCTTTGTGGTACGGAATTTGCACGTGTTTTGTGAGTAAACTGTACGGATTTGCCACTAATTGTATAGGCTGTGTGTGGCGAATTGAAATCGGTTTTGAATAGTATTAATTATTATTTTGATGTCTCGTCATGGGCGCGATTCGAATAATAATGGCACTTAATTTTACTAATGGAAATGTAATAATGTTTTGATTATATCTTTAATATAGTATTCGATTGTCTACCGTTTTAAAGAAGACCCCCCCGAAGTCTAGTTTTTACATTCTTACTGTAGACTAATTTAAAAGTGGGTCCGCCATCGTAAAGTGGGTCCGCCATCTTAGAGGACATGATGTCCCGTTTTCTCGTTTCGTCAACACGGCGCAGAGCTTGTTTTCAACTAGATGTCACGTAAGCGGGCCCGTTCCTATACATAATTCATACAACAAGCTGAAACTCATTGATTGCCGCCGGACTACACTACACTCTAGTACTACAACCTCTACATTCACGCCCTGTCTGCACACAAACTAAATTCAGCCTTCCGCTAAACAGACAGAACTCAAAATTGAATGAGCAAGATTAGTATTCGGGTGGTATTCGAAATTGAATCTTGAGACTGGGGTGGACGCTTGGATTTTAGTTAGCAAGTGTTTGGTAGACTGTTGGCTGACCTTGGTCGGTCGAGGGGTGTTCCAAGGTGGCGTCTGGGCCCTCCACCCCTGGGTGCGATGCGTCGGCGGCTTGCGTAATAGATATTTTTACATGTTCAGCCAGAAATTTTGCTGAGTCGTCATGGCAACACTGGCGAGCTTATTTAAGTAGTATACTATTATGTAGATATGTCTATATATGTGCGAAAACTATCTTAAATAATATATTTTTTCATTAATTAGGTCTGTAGGTGTTATTTTTAGAGAATATCCGGATAGCAACATTATAATCAAAATAACAACGTTGCCATTCAAAATTAAGCAGAATTTTCCGATAAATGTCTCATTTAATTCCTATCAATAACTCTGCTATATCTTATCAGAAACGATGTAAATCTTAACTTCTTCTATAGCAGAAACAGATAAAATATTTCTAGAAATGTTGAGTGATTTATCAGTAAATTGCCTGATCATCACACTGTACTGCAACAAAGACCTGCAAGTAGAATCAAATCTAATGGCGGCTCGGAACACTCAACGAGTCTCTGTATCAAACTATACCACGTACCGATTTGAGGACAATCATGACAGAATCATGATGACATTCATAATAAAACGTAATCATTTTAGATTCGCAAATCTGATAGGTCTTATAGTAACAACTGCCAAAGAAAATGGCAGCTAGATAACGATTCACAAAGGCTTTGATAATGTTGAAGCCTGCGAAATACCAGGCCCCTCAGAAAGTATTGCGAAAAAAAGTTTTTATATATGGGAGACTGGCCAGTTATAATGTTTTTCGAAAATATGATTATTTATAAGTAAAAATAAGTAAGTTCCAATTTCAAAATTTCCCTCCACATTTTTTGCGAGTTAATTCAAAGTATTGTGTCTCACTGAAATATGGATCTGCGCCGGGAACATTTTAGAGCTATGATTTTATACGATTTCAAGTGTCGCCTGAAACCGGATGAATCGTACGATAGACTTCAAATGGCATTCATGGATGAAGGCCCTTCCAAGGCAACCGTGTATCGTTGGTATAACGAATTCAAGCGCGGTCGACCAACTTTGGGGGATGACGAAAGAAGCGGTCGCCCTTTGACGGCTGTTACCGAAGAAAACGTGCTAGCAGTGAAAATTTTAATCCAAGACAATAGGCGAATTACATATCAGGAGATTCAACACATATTGAAGATTGGATCGGGAAGCGTTCACGAGATTCTACACAGCCATCTTCGCGTGAGGAGGATAGTATCACGCTGGGTGCCGCACAACCTCACCGATGCTCAGAAGCAGGCCCGGGTGGAATGGTGCCGTGATATGCTTAACAAATTTGAAGCAGGCTCGTCTCGGCGTGTTTACGACATCGTTACAGGTGATGAGTCCTGGATTTATCAATACGACCCAGAAACCAAGCGCCAGTCGACTGTTTGGGTGTTTCAAAATGAGCCAACGCCTACCAAAGTGAAGCGATCTAGAAGCGGGGGTAAGATTTTGATCGCTAGCTTTTTTAATTTGACTGGCCACTTGGTATCAATTCCCTTACGGGATCAAAGAAGCATTAATGCCGAATGGTATACTACCAAATGTTTGCCAGAAGTTTTCTCTGTTATAAGCAACAAGCGACCAAACACAGGGCTCCGCGGGCTACTGCTCCACCACGACAATGCACCTGCGCACACCGCACTCAAAACGAGGGACTTCCTGGACAGCACGCCAGTCAAACTCCTGGGTCACCCTCCTTACAGCCCTGATCTAGCACCGTGTGACTTCTTTTTATTCCCAAAAATAAAAAATCAGCTCAAAGGGATACAATTTTCGTCGCCGGAAGATGCGCTGGCTGCGTTCGAGCAGGCTGTAAACGAGGTGTCTGCGGCGGACTGGAAAAAGTGTTTTGAAAACTGGTTTAGGCGCATGAATCTTTGTATAGAGGCTGGTGGAAAGTACTTTGAAAAGATTTAATAAAAATATATGTACGTATAGAACAATTTTTTTTAGTTTCGCAAAACTTTCTGAGTGTCCCACGTACGTCGTTTATTGATCTTGTCAAATTACATGACGTAGAAACTGAAAAGTTATTCCATCATACATCATCAGACTTTTGATGTTCCCACCACACGGGCCCAGTGCGGGTTGGTAGATGTCACATGTTTTCGAATTTTTGGTACTGGGACATGCCGGTTTCCTCACGATGTTTTCCTTCACCGTTTTGAGAGCAGTGGTGATGAAATAATTTACACAAAGTAAAGTGCCTGACTAGGTTTGAAGTCACTACCTACAACTTGTAAGTCGCGGCCGCTACCACTGGGCCACCACTGCTCACCAAGTTATTGGTTGGTGGATATTGGAATTACAGGTACTTGAGTCTAGATATCAATGACAGGGGTTATTATGACGTCACACAAATCCTGCATCGCGCAAGCAAAGTTTTCGGCGCGATTTGAACCCATAGGTACAACAGTCTAACAACAACCGTTGGGCAGTTGCCCGGACCAGACACAACACCCGTCTGGTCGGAGGATCCTCCCTTTTCTATGGAGGTTTGTGGGACACCATGTTCCGCTACAAAATAAATTACTGGTATGGGCAAGATTTTAATAGCAATATTCAGAGGGGAAAAGAATGTCGGGAACGACTCTCTGCCCAGCAGTGGTACTGCAACGGCCAGACCATAAACAAAATTCTCATATCTTTTGTCTCTGAAATAGGAATCTATTTCTTTGATGATGATCATTCTCTTGCCCGTTCCCCAATTTATTTGGGATCGCACCATGTCTTCTTCTACATTTCTCTATTAATCGGCATCTTAGTAGGGCCTGGTCTTTTAAGGCATATTATCATAACATCTAACCATATCATCTTTTGTAGCCTTATGGAGAAGAATGTGCAAGAGACTCCATGGACACTCTTTAAAATTGAGGTTTTACTGTAAAATATCAAAATTAGAAAAGCCCAACCTGACAACAGATAAGAAAAGGCTTGCCATCATTAGTAGAAGTGATGACAATGAAAACGTGCCTCATATTTATCAAAATTATCAATTACCAGACATTTCCAGAATATTTGCGAGACACCAATGACAGGCGAAGGTCGTAGATAGTGGAATGATACTTTAAAGTGATAAATTGTCTAGATAAACACATTACTAAACACTTTGCGATTAATCATTCGACATTAGCATAAAGCTCGTTGAGTATGCGTCTTCGCCACAGATGGAGGTAATCTGTGGTCTTCGCCTAAGGCTATAATGACTATTATCATTAAAAATGTATTTTGGTTTATGGCAACTTTTAATAAAAATTATTTAATACTAGTTGACCCGGCAAACTTTGTTTTGCCATAAAAACACCAAACATTCATCTACCCTACCCCCTACCCTACTCTACCTACCCTACCCTACCCGACTTACCCAACACTACCTACGCTAAGGGTAGCGTAGGTAGTGTACATAGGATATTAGGGTAGGGTAGGTAGGGACCTACCCTACCCTACCCTACCCTACTATCCTATGTCCGTCTCCTGGTTCTAAGCTACCTCCCCACCAATTTTCAGCCAAATCGATTCAGCCGTTCTTGAGTTATAAATAGTGTAACTAACACGACTTTCTTTTATATTTATAGATTTCTAATACTAGAAATGTCATCATTTCTTTTCACCAAGGGTAAATATTAAAAACCTGTTTAAATTAGTTTTGTCAATTTATTAACGAAATGTTGATTAAAGAATGTATGTTTTAAAGGAGACCAGTATGGTTTAGGACTATTGAAAGACAAAAATACGAAAAACTATATGTTTGACAATTACATGATAGGTGATGATTTATTCTTTATATATATAATTCTAATGTACGTGTGAATGTCACTGAACTCCTCCTAAACGGTTGGACCGATTTGAATGACATTTTTTGTATGCGTTTGGGTGGCGCCCTGGATAGTTTAGATTCACAATAGGGTAGGGTAGGGTAGGTAGGGTAGATGAATGTTTGGTGTTTTTATGACAAAACAAAGTTTGCCAGGTCAGCTAGTAATATAATATAATCATGATATTACATGATTGCAAATCATAAATCCTGAATAATCTAAACAAAAAGATCGGTCATACTTTTTTGGAAATACCCAATGATAATAAAATCGGATTCGAAGGATTTATGATACTCGTACTCGCACAAACTACATCATTTATAATAATTTATTGCGTGCCACTCGAACGTAACTTTTAAATCAATTTCATAGTGATTTGTGTATAAATCCCTCTCCTCTGAGAGTTTTGGGGAAAAAGTAATTATATCATGTCTTCTTTCTTTCTACATTTTCAGACTATTTATTTCAAAGAAACTGCCATATATTAATATCAAAATTGAGGTCAAAAGACCCTAAACGATTCTTAAAATACAATAGTTAGTTTCCATAAGCAATCAATGTTGCCTTTTTGCGAGTCTTTATGCAAGCTCTCCCAAGAATAAAGCTTCACGCTGTTGAATAATATATCTGCATTATTCATTTAATCAAGTGTTACAATGTTACATCGTTAGATATTGTATTAATCAAGAAAACTATTGTGAAATCGTTTTGCGTAGGTACCTATAGTTCTTTTGTTTGTTTTGGATTTGCACTTTTTGTGCATTTAGCCAGTGTCACGTTTAGATCTTCTTCTTTAAGCCATTCGAAGTTTTCAGTCCAATGTCCTAGTTAGGCCCCAGTAAAATGGAGGTAACTTTACTGGAAGCCTCCACGGAGTTTTGTCGACAACATGAACAAACTCATGTTCTAACTTCTACCGCTGTGTTTCACTTTCTCACACTAGTGCACGTTGACTTATATTATTAGAACAAAACACCACCATTTTTACATTATTAATATTCAGTTAAACACAATTTTAGGCAAATAAAACAGAGAAGCAACATAGACGCCATCACGTTCCCGCCAAAACTCCTACCTAAGTATCTATAGTTATCTATTGCATGGCACTGGTAAGTCCTAATTCGTGCCACTACGGTCGGTGCGTCTCTTGCCGCAAATAGTCCGGGCTTCCAAGGACTTTGCAAAATAAACGTAGATATGTAAGGAATAAAAACACCGTTCTATAAATAACTTATGCACATACCCAGCTTTATCTTAGATAATATTTAAACGTCTTTAATAGTTCAACATAGGGCAGTAAAATGTAAGCAAACCCATTCAAGATCGCTTTGTAAACAGACTGGCGCATGGCGTTCGGAATTATACAGTGAAATTATGTAAGGTAAAGTAAAATAAGTCTCCTTTGTATCTTCGAGAACGCTTTGAGTATCTTGTTCCGAGAGGAAAACCTTGTCGTCTGTCATCATCTCTTCTCCTTCGTTTTCCTTCCCACTCTTCAAGTCGTTACGGTGGATCCTTTACTGTTCGCGCTGTGCGACTCTGGAATACTCTTCCACACTCTATACGAGATAGCCCTTCATTGGAGGTTTTCAGGAGACGAATTAGGGAATATTTCCTGTCAACATGACTCATTTATTTATGTATTAACGATTGTAATATTTTAGTTTTATATTGTAAAGATATGTATTATGTTTATGCATTGTGTGTTGCACACGTATTTGTTTAGTTTATTTAGTGAGTAAGTATTTAATATTGTTAAGATTTTTTTTTAATAAGATTTTGTTGTGCACATGGATGTACTATCCTCAAATTTTAATGTCATATTTCTACGAAACTGAGGTTTGCTGTTAGAGAACCCAACTATGGGTTAAGCTCGCCTTTGTACATAAATTGTCCTATTGTATTTGTATGTTTAATGTTTTTTGTACAATAAAGAATAAGAATAAGAATAAGAATGATAGTAGTCATCCATCCATTATTTACAAGTTTTTTTATTTTTCACGTTTAAACTTAGTCTGTGACTTGAGTTGCCAGTGTTGCCACCCACATAAAAGTACCTTTGTCACCCAATAGTAGGGCATCGTCATCGTCGCATTCGGGTTTGCCGAACAAATGATCGCGGCAATTGCTTATTCGCGCGAAGATCGTTTTCTATTAGAAAAATCGTATTAGGTACGTATTCCCATCCAACTGAACTATAGAAAAACCCCTTAATCCTAACATAGCCTTCAAAAAATTACCACAAAAAATAGTCTCACTTAAATCAGTCAGACCTTGACTGATTTAGAGTAATTCTTCTTCATGACTGTATTTTCTACATAATCAGAAAATTCAGCATCTCGAGAGCCTTGTCGTCTGTCGAAGCAAACCTACACCATAGGGAACTTGCAGCTCAGCCTTGCTAGCTAATCTCCTGACCAAGGCGTAGGCTATTCTCGTACGAAAGCTCTGGCAAAGAATGCTGAGCTGATTACATAATGGAATTACAGGCGAGCTTCAAATGTTTTCCAACGTTTTCCATGAAGTTGATTCATGGATTCAGTACGGGGGCGTGCGGTGTCTTGTGAGTTGTGCGTCTTGTCTAAACAATTGGTCGTCCATTGACGGCTAACGTGGCTTAGGGTTGCCTCACTTGCCTCACGAAAATAAGAAGAATACTTGAATTTTTCATCCGTACGATTTTTTGCGCGCGATTCTTGAGAAAGTTTGACGTGTAGTCATAGAACTCATTGCTTATGCGTGTATTACGACATATATATATATCTTACAGAATTATTATGCTGAAAAGTCCTCTTTGAAGGCGTATACAACAAACTAAAGAATAACTTTCAGTACCCTTTAAGACAACTTCTACTAGATAAGTAAATTTATCTGGAGTTAAATCAGTTTATCAATAAGCACTTTAGTAAACAAAATTAAATTAGGCCAGCGCGTAGGAGGTCCCTGGGAGACCTAGATTCCCACGATAACTAATTTATGTTGAAAAACAAAAGCGAGGTTACTGGCTGGTTTTTATCTGTAGATAATAAATACAATTGCGCGTGTTACTAAAAAACAATGTTAGCTAACATCCTTAGTTGCGCTAAAATTCGAAAACAACTAGAGTAGATGCGTACCTAAGATGACTATATCAACATAGACTAGATTAGATACTACGCGAGTGCGTAGTATCTAATCTAGAATTTATAATGTCTGCAATCGTTACAAGTATAATTTTATCTGTTTACCAAGATATTTTTGGGTAAGTACTGCGTGAAATACTTGAATCCGGTTTAAATGATAGGAGTGACGCTGTAATTATTTTCTAAGGTATTAATTAGTGATTTCAGTACTAACTAATAAATTATAATTGATATATCAAATGCATGTTTATTCCTTAAAATCATTATTCGCTTTTCTATTTAGATCTTATCTCTGTCAATTTAACCCTTTTTCTTTTTTGTTTCTCTCTCTTTCTATTAGTTTCATGTCATATTATGTATGTATGTTTGTATAAAGGTTTATGCATTTATTATATTATTATAATCTTGTATATATTTATGTTTTATTTTAATATCAGTACACCGACTACCCCCTTTTTATTCTAAGTTTTCTTTTTTCAGTCCATCCAAAGGTTGTCTGGTAGATATCGGTGTCAGCGATAAGACCGCCTTTGTTTTTTTTTGTAAATGCCATTTATATAAGTTTTTTTTTGTAAATGTCTATAATTTTATGGTGTACAATAAAGTATATTCTATTCTATTCAATCAACGATAATATAAAATCTGTACTATGTATGTTTACTGATCCATCACACCTCAATGGCTGGACAGATTTAGACGGCATTTAAAACACGGGTAGACAGAACAGATAAAAGAGGGCCCTCTCATCTCCCATACCATTGCCTAGGATAGGATAGAAGTTTTTGTCACGGTAGTCCGTTCCCGTAGGATAATTTGACTTTTAGGCGGGGTGCTGGCTGGCGCATAGGCATTATAAATTTTACCAACATTAAAAAAAAAAAAAACTATTTTCCCTTTCTTTTTCAAATTGAGCAAGTATGTAGAACGTAGGCAGAACCAACATTCATAATATTATCATAGACAGTTTTTTTTTATCGGCAGTAAACTTTGTTGAGTCTACCGCCTCACACGGAGTTAATCAATAAGCGCTTGTTTACATTTTGATTAGTACTAGTGATTAGCCAAGCACACAGGCCAGTGCATGTGCACTTAGCGATCAATAGTTCTATGTTTTACTTTTTAATCACTGCAATTCAGTAAACAGGAAAACGAAATAAAATAATTATTCTGATTTGATGACTGAAATTTATGTCTCTATGGTTTCAAACTTTTTTTTATTTAATCGGGCGTTGGACCTCATTTGACTTATACGCTGAAAATACTAGAAAAACGAGAATATTTGAAATTCGAACCCATAATCTTTTATTCAACGATCACGTTTGATCTGAATCTAGCGGGATTATCAGTAAAATAAAATCGTATTTGTGAGCGGGACAACCCTGGACAGCAGACCGTTTCATTAGTTCATTGCCCATTTTCACCGACATGTAAACTTTAAACATCTGAAATACATAGAAAAACATATACGAGTTATGTATCAGCTGCTATCCCAAGCAAAACGTATAATAAAGCTACATAACTGAGCAACCGTGGAGGGAAATGAGTTATCGGGTTTTGGGAATTCTGGGATGGCCATTTGCACGAACTGGCTAGCTACATTTTTGTTCTCTTTTTGAATACGGTTCGAATTTTCGACATTCTTCTTTTAAACCAGCCGTAATCAAAACCTCGGCACGATTTTAAGGATTTGTCAAAGTGTACTAAAATGTTGTTCTCTTTGCGTACTCTCTACCATTGGTCTATTTCATCAAGTTTAACTTTGTGGTTCCTTCAAACTTAATTTTGTTGCTTTCTTATAGAAATTGTAAAATAGTAAACCCTATTTAGAGACAAGGTTTCGCATGGCAATAACGCATTAATCTATGTAATAGAAGCTAAAGTTACTGTGACCTTCTACTTGACGATGCCGCGCAGTTTTTCGCTATATCGAGCCGTTTACTGACAGAATAAGTTACGTAGTTATTTTGACGATAAACTGAAACGTGAGGCATCGGGGGTTGTTAGAGGAAAAACGTATTAATAGCACGCAACGTAGGCCGTATGTAGGCACATGTCGACAGAAAAACAGTTGCTAAATTGCAAGTAGGCCGAAATATGTTAGGTGGACCGCGCCCACGCGCCCAACTTACTGTGAGCCTAGAAAGCCCATTGACCTACCTACCTCGGGCCCTTCCAAGTGAGTGACGCGCAGAGGCGGGGGCGCCGCGGGAGCTCACCTTACACCGGCTATCTTAGCACACGTTCCGCAGATGAGTCGACGGAAACCCCGCCGTTCTCTCATTACGTACATTGTTTTGGAGCCAGTGTTTTGAACGCGCCCGACGCCATTTTGACGCAGCCGTTACATAGTAATGTGCTGTTTATCTCCTCGCTGTAAGGTCTAAAATCGATCGCCTCACCAAATAAACAATACAAAGTTGTAGATTGAATGATGAGTATGTTGATAACGTATCGGCATGTTATTTCTCCCACATTTTTCGTGTTGTTATTCGTACAAGGAATTCGATAACGAACTATCAACTGAATAGAGGCATAGTTTTGGCGGCGCATCGCTTTGATTACGAAATGTAGGAAGCATTTGTGGACGACGACGTCAGAGCGATAAAGAGAAAGAAAAGCTAGGATAGCGATCGAGCGGGCAGTTGAAAATTTTCTAATTATCTTCACAGGCAGGGACAGTCTAACATTTACGCATTTGTTGGTGGGGTGTGAGTGTTTGGTGCGTCAGGCTGGGCTCGGTTGGCGTCTGGGGGTCGTCTGCGGCCTGGCCACGACCTACATCCGCGCCCCAACCCCACACCCCGCCATCCCCAGTGGGGGGAGGGGTGAGCGAGGGCGGTGATGACGCGCGCCGTCTGCCACCACCCGCCCCGCACCCCTCGCACCTGCGTTATGTAAGACGAATGTGTTTTGCTGATAGCGATGTGGTTAGCTGTGCCCATTCGAACGAGATGACGTGCTTTGCTCCAGGGTCCAAACGATCTGAAGATATTGAGTAAATTTGACGGAGTCGCTGGCTGGATTCTGGACTCAATTACGCCCCTTTTTCTGTTCCTTCGTTTGCTCTATCAATATCAAACGAGACAAGCAAAAGTGAAAAGTTAGGAATGACTCTTGATGCGGTATACCAAATAACAAAAACCTATAGGAACTTAAACCAATCTTCTACTTCTCAGACTTCTTACAAACAAAGCCAACTACGGGCTACAACAAGTAAAATTTCAAAATTTAAAAAACCCCCGGCACATTTATCTTGCGAAAACACCCCGATTCAAACAGTAAAACGCCCATAACTTTTGAACGGCTGAACCGATTTTATTCAAACGTAGCTAAGAACACTCTCGCCAAATTCACCTTTCAAACAAAAGTAACTAAATCAAAATCGGTTCATCCTTTTAGGCGCTATGATGCCACAGACAGACACACAGATACACAGCAACACACGTGAAACTTATAACACCTCTCTTTTTCCGGCGGGGGTTAAAAATAAAGATGAATTAGACAGAATCCGCTCATAGATAGCTAGTCGCGAGTCTGTTATGATAGCAGTTCTCATCGCTCCTTGCTTCTCCGCATTCAGATAAGCCATTGACGTCAGTGTATGACCCTTTGACATTTATGTATTTTATACATACTATAACTGTCGCAGACGCTAGAATACTTCCAGCGAGAGTCACGACGGATTCTATTTGTGATTTGCGCCAAACATCCACATTGAATAGTCTTGGAATAATGCGAGGCGTTGCCGTTGCCTTGAGCGGTTAGATTTGTTCTCTTGTCTCTGTTTTTACCGACTTCAAAAAAAAGGAGTATGCTTATGTATGTAATATTGTTGGAATTGCACGATATTTACATATGTTACTCTATGTGGGTTTCTAAACATGAGTGCCAAATTTTTGAAGCGTATGATGCGTATGTATGTTTGTCCACGCATTTCTCCAAAACGCGCCATTTGATCGCGTTTATCCTTTTTTAATAGATTAACTATCTATCAACTTAGGGAATAGTGCAAGTTGCATCAAAATCGGTTAAGCAGTTTTCAAGATATAGAACATACAATGGCTCTCCTTAGCGACAAACAGCACTAGTGTGTAAATTGAGTTGCTAAGGGTACCTATTTTGTCAATCCTTTAGGTCCTACTATAGAACTTGCTCATTTCTTAGTTACATTTTATTTTTTACAAAGATTAAATCCTCTTCAAAAGTACATAAAACACTAAAAAGTGCAAAATAACTTACGTTACGGAAGTCGGTGTCGCAAAACGACAACGATAGGGGAAAAAACAAGAGATAGATACTAAAAACACCGACTTCCGATTTATGTAGTTGATATCTGACTAAAGGTGTGTTAGCTAGCAATGATCAGAGATAGGACAAAACTCTAGTGTCTAAGAAATTTTAATTTAAATTAAATCGTTCTGGAGTCATGCTATTATGGTCATCTGTCCTAATCCAAAAACCGTCGCATCCCTATGGATAATATATGGCTCTAAGTAGGATGTGTAGTATTTCACTGGACATAAGACTTATGAATGTTTAACTCAATTCCAGGTGGTCGAGACAGTGGTATGTAAACCAGAGCCGCCGGAGTCGCCGCCGAAGAAGGCGCGCAGCGAGGACTACACGACGTACGCTCTGCTCCTGGACCCGTACGCGCTTCATTACCGCGCGCTGTCCGCCTTCCGGCCATGGGACAAGCGCGAGCCGGCGCTGCAGCACCCCGAGCGCGTGGTCCGCGTGGCCGACTGCACGGCCTTCGAGCGCGACTACCAACCCAACGTCGCGCTCAAGCCGCTCACGCCGCCCGTCGACGACGTGACCTCGTCCACGTCGCCGCCGCCGCACAGCGAGTCGGAGCTCACGGCGCGTCTGCTGGACGCTGAGGCGCGGCTGGCGGAGCGCGCACGCCTGCTGGACGAGCGCGAGGCCGAGCTGGCTCGGCGCGAGGCGCGCCTGGACCTGCGGGAGGCAGACGTGGCGCGCCGCGAGCTCCGCCTGGACCCACTGGCCCCGCTCAGCCGCAGCCCCTCCCCGCAGCCGCCACCTCTCGGCGAGCCCGAGCCGCCGCCGTGTTGACCGACGCGCGTCATCACCCGGTTGCGCTAAAAGTGATCGCGATGAACGCTCAGTGACATTGCGTCTCCACGTACACACAGTACAAAACCACGAGGTGCTGGTCCAATCAATGTACGCTCCGTACGCGGCACCCTGTAAATACTTTTTCTCTACTTGGATATTGTTGATCTTTGAAACCGAGTCGATTGAGACCTCTTTCTATTTATACTGTTTTGCATAATTTTATGTGGCGACACCGATTTCGGTGTTGCCACATTGTGCAGATTCTATGAGAGAATCGTTTTTACCACAGATTATACAGTAGCACGATGCAGATAAAAAATAGTTGTACATAATCATATCAAGTACAGTTTTATGAAATTAGTTTTTTGTACAATATACAGTTTTTCTTGTAGTTTTTTCAACGTGTGCCATTCTGAGGTACGTCTGTTACCTTTTCATATAACCTCAACTCTGTGCTTTTCCAATACCTTATTAACAAAATACTCACATATAATATAGTAAATAAAATAGTTATAAAACTACAACCATAAGCATAATTTATACAGGGTTATTTTTAAGATTTATTTGCAATATCTGTGTACATACATAAGCAATAATAACGGCGTTTTAAGTTAACTTCTACCTACTTGTGTACAATACAAACTTATTATAAACTTCATATTCCGGAATAGTGAGAAGTAGATACGATCTGTGGGCGGTGTTACACTATAAATCACTTCATAATCATGTTATTACTTACAAAGCTCATTCTACACGCGATATAATAGAACCATTACGTAAATCATTAAACATTTTCGATGGTGTAATATCGACCTGCCTCCTACAACATTCGCTCGACATCTACTCCGCGTGGAGACTTTCATTTGATTAAATAACTCTGTATAAAACCTCAGCCATACCAAATAGTAATAATATTTCAGACACATGCATCATACCTCTTATATGTTAAAGGTTGTATGAAAACCATGTGGAAATAAGTTTATATTTGTTTACAGACACAAGCCAATTGTAGACGAAATGAGGCACATTCGTAGTGTTGATTAACTCGTAAACATTTTGTTGTGTCAGTTCTATGGAACACTTTTGTTCTAATTCATCTGTCCCACTACGATGGACGGTGGTAGATATAATTATGATCTTCAAGTATGGCCTTTGTGCCTCTGACCCAGAGTGGACATCTTCCAGCTGGTGTAATCATAAGCCATTATTTTTCGTAAATTACAGTTTGCACTATAAAGTACAGTTAAAGAATACTTTTCTCCGATACATAATAGTGTTAGTTATACCTGAGGGCTAGTGGGGCAGTTTCTGTCATGTCATAATTCATAAGTTAGCTACTTTAGTAAAGTTCAGGCCAACAAAATTATCTTTATAAGGGTGTATCCCACAGTCTACCTCATTGTACATAAAACTTATTGGTCTAAATTAAGAAAAATTATGTAAGACACTGATTTTCATTTAGATTCAACAAATTGTTTTTTATCGAGCAATAAATTGGAAAACGGTGAATTGATCACTGCCTGATTCTTATCAGTGTTAGGTTTTGTATCTATGGAAAAAAAAATTGGTTGTCAACAAGTGGTCTTTGGTGGTGTTCTTGGAGCGTTGTTGTATGTAAATTACATGGACATTGTTGGGAAAGGACACACTGAGAATTAAATTCTTAATTGATTCGGTCGATACTAAAAATAATAATTATCGTATTTTTAACTTTGTCATCACAAGCTTTGATATAAGTTTACTTTTCTTCTAAGACATACGTCTTTTCATAGCATTTTAATTTATTAAAAACTTGTGATTTTTTTACGTCGTAAACAAAAGTTTCACGAGTAACTGTTTTTAAAATATTTTTAAAAACTTAATGACGTAGGTATTGTCTATAACCGACAAGCGGCTGAAGGACTTTTACTTTTAATGTAATTTATATACGTTTTGTAATAAATTTGAGCCACGCGTTTTAGCCTTTGCCAGTAACAGTGCATTTTAATTTAGTGCATATTTTTTGTGACTGAGCAATTATTATTTATGTATTATTTGTGTCTTCGGGCACTGACTTCGGATGAACATTCGAATTTGTGTGATTTTAAGCTATGACATCATGGCGCCTCGAGTTATTTCTATTTTATCTGGTACGAACATTAAAATTATCCAGCGCTTATTAACTTTTTTGATTAACATCGGATTAACATATAAATTACCCGTATTACCGTTGATTTCTCTATGAAAACTGTTTAAATTTTAAGAGTAAAAAAAATAGAGAATACCTATCCTATTGCTTACTTAATTTTATAGTTCTTGAATCCATAAACACTTTTTAAAACTAAGAATTATTGTCGTAATGTTCATACCAGATTTGAGGCAACTATTTTTACCCCAATTACAAACTTACTTTGTAAATTCAATGTTAGCTAGCGAACTAGAGAAATACATAAAGTTCTTTCACGACGTTTATAGGCAGCAAATTACTATTTAAAAAAATCGTGAAAGGCTTAGCTAAAACATTTTTTGACTATACATGTATTAGATGTATTTTGCTACATCTAGCGGATTGCGGCAGAGCCCAAAAGGAGGGTAATGTTTTTCAAATTCGCTAGCTAAGCATTGACGGGTTCGATTCAAATAAAAACAACTTAAAAAGATTTGTGAAATATGATTTCACGAAGTGAATTTGGCTAAGCTCAAATTGTAGAAAATGAAATCGAAACGATTTTTCCTTTTGATGATATTGTTTTCCTTCGAAGAGTGCTATGTTACGTAGTTAGTTGTTATTGAATAAGATTTCAGTTTTAGCATAGGTTATATCTCTAGTCAGAGACAATTGAAAAAAATAAAAATTACCATTTACTTATTAATATATATTATTCAATATAGGTACCATATGCGAGTGTAATATGAATAAATTATTGTTTTAAACATTTAATAGTGTACATTAGAAATGGACTGCATGTCATTATATTGTATAATAAGGTACCTCATATACGTGGGACACTCAGAAAGTTTTGCGAAACTAAAAAAAAATGTTCTATACGTACATATATTTTTATTAAATCTTTTCAAAGTACTTTCCACCAGCCTCTATACAAAGATTCATGCGCCTAAACCAGTTTTCAAAACACTTTTTCCAGTCCGCCGCAGACACCTCGTTTACAGCCTGCTCGAACGCAGCCAGCGCATCTTCCGGCGACGAAAATTGTATCCCTTTGAGCTGATTTTTTATTTTTGGGAATAAAAAGAAGTCACACGGTGCTAGATCAGGGCTGTAAGGAGGGTGACCCAGGAGTTTGACTGGCGTGCTGTCCAGGAAGTCCCTCGTTTTGAGTGCGGTGTGCGCAGGTGCATTGTCGTGGTGGAGCAGTAGCCCGCGGAGCCCTGTGTTTGGTCGCTTGTTGCTTATAACAGAGAAAACTTCTGGCAAACATTTGGTAGTATACCATTCGGCATTAATGCTTCTTTGATCCCGTAAGGGAATTGATACCAAGTGGCCAGTCAAATTAAAAAAGCTAGCGATCAAAATCTTAACCCCGCTTCTAGATCGCTTCACTTTGGTAGGCGCTGGCTCATTTTGAAACACCCAAACAGTCGACTGGCGCTTGGTTTCTGGGTCGTATTGATAAATCCAGGACTCATCACCTGTAACGATGTCGTAAACACGCCGAGACGAGCCTGCTCCAAATTTGTTAAGCATATCACGGCACCATTCCACCCGGGCCTGCTTCTGAGCATCGGTGAGGTTGTGCGGCACCCAGCGTGATACTATCCTCCTCACGCGAAGATGGCTGTGTAGAATCTCGTGAACGCTTCCCGATCCAATCTTCAATATGTGTTGAATCTCCTGATATGTAATTCGCCTATTGTCTTGGATTAAATTTTTCACTGCTAGCACGTTTTCTTCGGTAACAGCCGTCAAAGGGCGACCGCTTCTTTCGTCATCCCCCAAAGTTGGTCGACCGCGCTTGAATTCGTTATACCAACGATACACGGTTGCCTTGGAAGGGCCTTCATCCATGAATGCCATTTGAAGTCTATCGTACGATTCATCCGGTTTCAGGCGACACTTGAAATCGTATAAAATCATAGCTCTAAAATGTTCCCGGCGCAGATCCATATTTCAGTGAGACACAATACTTTGAATTAACTCGCAAAAAATGTGGAGGGAAATTTTGAAATTGGAACTTACTTATTTTTACTTATAAATAATCATATTTTCGAAAAACATTATAACTGGCCAGTCTCCCATATATAAAAACTTTTTTTCGCAATACTTTCTGAGGGGCCTGGTATATTGTGAAACTTTTCTGTCAGTACTGTTGTTACATAATTTTGGTGCTACAATATTTTGGCTTGGCTAACTTAGTAATTAATTAATTGTATATATTTTAGTATTTATTGGCGAATATTTTGGTTTCAACTACTAATATTTTGATTTTTGAATTACTTTTTATTTCTAAAAGAGACTTCTTTGAGCATGAATTTTGGTTTTTGCGGTAATCAAAAGAAAAAAAAATTGAACATGGCTAAGCCATTGTTAACCTTAAATAACGCTTTAATTCTTAGCGTAGGTAAAATTCTATTGTATCGATGGAAAAGTTTCAAAGTAAGCTCTCACTGTCTTGTTTAACGCAAATTTTTTATATACGGATGGTGCTAAAGGACTAATCGTGGCTAAATATATTATTTCTAAAGACACACTCAGTAGGTTGTATACTTTTTCATTTAGAAAGAGATTTTTTATTTCTTAGTATGTGATGAAGACGAGTATGTCTCCTCATGAAAGACAGTGAGAGTAATTATAATGTAAATATTTGTTAACTGTACGGTACGAAGCTATGTATGGATGCCAGGCTGTTGTAAACTATAAAATACTTGAATTTGTCGCTACAAACTATGTCTCCATTTCTTTGGCAGCTTTGGCTTATCAACAGAGGAATGAGACAAAGTTTCTCGCGTAATTGGTGATTTGCCAGGGTATTCATATACTCTGTGATCTCATGTATGATTGTTATACATCAGTTTATAAATACGTTATTGTGAAAGTCGCAAAATCTAATTATCAAAAATATAATATATATATTGCTTTATATGCATTGTAATTTGTTTCACTAGATGGCGCTGTATTCATTTGCTTCTCACCCTTTGTTTTTTCTGTCTCTCTGTATTTAATAATTTACTGCCATTCCTAGTTGAAGAGAAGATGTTTAGATGGATAAAGATAAAAATAAGACTCAAAATTTAGATCAATATGAATTCATTATAATAAATTACCGAATGTTGTTTTGTTCTGTGCCAATATTTGTTGTGAAGTGCACGATGGTATGCTCCTAGGAATGGAAGTCAATTCTGTAAATAGTTAACAGCCCAATATAGATCTCTTTAATTTCATCTAATATCAACTTTATATTATTCTTAGTATTCCGGTTTTTAATAATGCTGTAATTATATCTGCAATAAATCTTCACAATAATTACTCATGATGACTTTATAATCAACCTATTTCTCATTTCCATCCTCGAGACTTAACAAAGTAAACGATATTGGCGCCATTTTTTTACGAGATTACATCGTAAACCAACGTCCCGATACGCAATAGTTGTAACGGACTTTTTACATAAAAATATATGAGTTAATAATCTCATATTTTTTGTCGAAGTAAAGTTACAAACGATAACACTCCTGATTCATTTGTCTTGCCCATTTACACTATTTTTTATTTAATGGCAAATAAGTTTTTTTTTATTAATCACTATATTACAGGGATAAATATTGTTTGTAACAGATTTATAATTATTTGCGACTGTATTATTATAAGGCGACATGTCAGAGAAACGGCCTGATTATGAATTGTGTGTGTTTATATCAGAAAATTTATAATTTGCTGCTTGAAACCTTCTAATCTAACTAAACATTTGTGTAAGTATGTTTTTTGGATTATGCAAAAACATTTTTCTTGATACTGAACAGTGGAAAAATCATTGTATATTGTAAAGTACCTGATAGTAATTAGAGTTATAAGATTATTAAAATAAAGTTCTGTTATGCACACACATGTTCGTAACATGTGGTTTCGTAAGTGTGTTTTTACTTGAAAATAAAAAGCTTATAAGTACCTACCTTTGTGGAGCAATAAAATGAAATGATTTCCAATATAAGTGTTTCATTTCATGTTATTTGATTTTGAAGTACCTGTACCATATCATTATAAATCTGGCAGCAGTGAGCAGACTGACCCGACTGAGTAGGAGAATATTTATCTATGGACTGACCGGCCTAGCCATTTTGCAAAGTTTATCTGCCAATGAGTAAGACATTATTAAAATAAAAATATTTTGAGACCCTCAGCGCCACCTAGTAGTGGCAACCAGCAACTACTAAACAACGCCATCTTTTATAAAGACATTAAACATTATCACAACACTATGTAACGAAAGACAGATGGCGGTTCTGACTTTTAATACTTTTAAGTCGCCGAAAAAATTTTACAGAGATTAGATTATTTCAAAGGAATTTATCACTTCATCCTTTTTATTATGACGCTTACTATTTGTGACATTAATACCTACATTTCAAACTTTTGATCCTTTAATATCTGCAATGTCATTATGTTGGTTCACTTTGATACCTACAACAAAATTCTGTATTGTAGGTATACCTACTGTACTTACGTCGAGTATATTAGTACATAGCGATAATCTGATGACCTCGAATAAATACATTTTAAGTGAACTGAAATCTTTATAGTGAGCTGTCTGTTGGTAAAACTGAGGGCGAAATAAAAACGAATAAGAAATAAAAAATATAACGTTTATACAAAAATCTGATTTAATAACAATAATAGTGCGATTTATTATTTATATATCATTTGGAATGATCAGATAACCATAAATACAACTTTACACGTTACTCTTATAGGCAATATAGTTGAATCTTTATTGCACAACGTTGTGGCTTGATGTGACCGACATTTTGCGTTTCTCCCAACATCTCGCTGAGTATAAAGTTTGTGTGTGATCATTTAGTACAAAAATACCCCTACCTCAAGTCCGTTACCACATTTTTACAAACTAATACCAGTTTACAACCGGTTTAAGTTTACAGTTTGGAGCGAATCGCGTCGATTCTTCCGGCCGCTTGTCTTTGCAGATCAGTCAGTTTCATGGCGAGTCCCATGTTGCCTTGGATCTTGATTTTGCCTTGGAAGAAAGCTTTCTGAGGGTTCAGTTTGCCAGAGATGAGGTCGACGACATCGTCGTCACTGACGGTGAAGGTAACGTCGGGTTTCTCAGAGCCATTGTATGTCACTTTGCCCTTGCCTTCCTTGGCATTGATGACCCAGTAGCCTTCAGCACCGCTGGGCCCGTTCTTCACTTTGAATCCGTAGATTCCTCGTACTTTTTCGATAAGGTTGTCAGTATCAGTTGCCATCGCATCTTCGAGAATCTTCATGTATTTCGAGACCTTAAAGTCATCGGGGTTCCCGGCGGCGGCGACCGCTCTGGGGGTGATGTCAGCGAATCCCTTCTTGTACATGGTGACGACGACGGCTCCTCCAAGTCCAAGGTTGTGTTGCAGAGCGATCTTGGCGCGCGGCACCTGAAGATATTCACATTAAAGAGTTAATGACTAGCGACACACGTCTGTTAACAAAGACGGGAACACAAACACTGGAGGCATATATGATATATGAGCTTCATTAACTTTTCTATTGGAGGTCTTGAGTCCGTTTTCAATGTTAAAGGTTGGGAAATAGCGAATAATAAATCGTGATTGCTTAGCTTGGATACAAGATAATGAATATTGTAGGTATAATAACGATCTGAACAAAGGTTATTTATAATTTATGCATGAACAAAAAATTTGTGAATAATGTTATATTATAAATTGTTGTGTGTATGTGTGTGTTTTTGCACTTCTTTATCAAATCACAGTCTGGCATTGGAAACAAATCAAACACTACTGAGACCGGATTTCAATGGGCAAATATAACCGGCGAATAACACTCAAGATTGCTTGATTTTTAATAAATATACAGGGACTAAAGTCTCCGCCAGATAATTCAAATTCAAGTCCGATCCGATTTGTACCTTACGTAACTTGAAAACATGATTTTTTTTATTGAGATATTTTGTTAATTTTGGTCTCGTGAAATGAAATGAAAGGTGTAGGCGTAGAACCATTATATCCGTTTAAATCATGTAAATCGGTCCATGTGTTTATGAGATATTAACTCATTACTGAACGCCAAGTGAAAGGGTCACGGACGCCCGATACCGCGATACGTTTGTTTTGATCATGTTAGCGACACTGCCTTTACATTTTTTCGTATCGTTTTGAAATATTGGAATACATTGGTAGACAGGTGACTAAGTTTTTCAAAATAACTAAGTATCCACATCTAGATTTGTTATAGGTTATGAACAAACAATTTGGTACAAATAATAACAGTAAAAATTAACAACATATCTTTAGAACAAGACAAGACCAAAACATATACCATAAGACAGCACAACAGAGAACAGATATAACCATACAACAAAATGAACATACACAAGGAAATACTTTATGTTCACAGATTATATCTCTCAGACATTGATAATAATTGGCATCATACAAAATTTAGGCCATACACACTGAATAGCAAAATAATAAGCATCGGAATACGGCATATAACTGTTTTTAAACATACATCTAAGGGCCCAACGGTGACCTCCTTTGCAGCATGTACGAATACTGAGAGAAAATATCTAAATACACAGAAACAAAGCTGTACCTCTGTATTTGTCTAGCACTGCTAAAGTACTGGATGGGTTTGACGCGGTTTCCACCATTATTTGAGGAAGATTTGAAGGTGTGGGTAGGACACAAAGGGTAATTTAGTCTAAAATTTTGAAGGATACATTAATTTAAGACGTGATTCATTTTTGATGTTCCCTTTGTAGACTTTGAAATAATATAAGTATTTTAATCAGACACGTATAATACTGCGAAGTCATTGTCTTGGGCTATAAGTTACATAAAATATGCATCAAATGACTGCGTTCACGCATTAATCACTTGATTAAGTTAAACAAAGGTTCTGAACGCGTATTTATAGCTACAATTTAATACTAATGCAAATTGTGTTACTACAGGCAGAGTTTTGATAAATAGTTTGGGTGGGTAATTTAAACTAGACCTAGTGCAGGACATACCAATCTGGAAGGCGTGTGGCGAGAATTGTCATGAGGAAGTGACTGAAGTTATTTTGTCTTAAATTGGTGCTTAACTACGTTGGCGTTGATAGGAAGGTTAGAGGTGAAGGGGCATCACTTTTGTCTTCTCTAAACAAAGCATTAAATAAGTGTGCCTTTGCTTCAACAAGTCTGAAAACAAATACCAAAAGATGGAGTCTTTTTTTGAGGTATATCAAATTGCCAGCCAAATTAATCTTAATCGGTCCGACCAGCCGGTATTTGCTGGCTCAAATATACCGTTGTAAACAGTCTGAGAAAGACGGAATCCACTACAGCATGTCTATGTTACGGGCTTATGGTACAAAATTATGCGCAAAATAGGCAGTTTTTATTGGTTAATGCCGTCTGGGCCAAAGTCTGTTGGGTTGGTCACTGATTTCACCTAACGTTAACACAGCTAATGCCTTCCTAATGCCAGACAGAGGTTATAAGGAAGGAAATAATGTAGATAGACAAACCGTTTTTACTGTACTTTCCTTATTTATTAAAGTTTCCTATTCTTTGCTACATCTTAAACAAGTAGGACTACATTTAAGCCAAGTTACTGGTGTTAAAATGAACCTCGATGCAAAACCAGTGAGTAAAGTACAGTTAAAACCGAGGTTCACATTCATACACTTTGGGTCAAGGAAACCTCGATCTACTACTTGTATAAATGAGGCAACGCGAACGTCATGATTATAGGCGTCATTAACGCCCGTAAACTACATTCGATTTGTAATCTTAAGTAATTTTATAAAGTAAACTTGATTGTTTGTAAAAGGCAAGACTCTGAAGGCATGCGATACCTTCTACCGCTGAGTGACAAAGGCAAATTTTCCATTTGTTCAATACACAATTACTAATACGAAAATACATTGTTCAGCGGGATGGCCACGTAACGTGGCCTCGGAAGCGGCTGGTAAAAGTAAAAACCTACTTCAATATATTACGAGTATTCACTTATTTTGACTGGCGTGTCGTATGTGCAACGAGGTATTCCTTTGCAAAACGACAACTTCATAGAGGTAAAGGTCCGGTCCGGTTGAAGGCTGGCGGTGGCGTTAATCATTATAATAACTACTAATAACTCATTATTGTCTTTAATTATAATATGTGAATATACTATGGCAAGAACTTGGTAGTTTGCCTCTCTCTTCTTCTTCTTCATTTTGCTCTGGATAGAGCGGTCTTGGTCCTGAAGAATTTTATTTTTGTGTTTTTAGTTTACCTACCTAGATGATTTATTCTTGCGTTCAAAATGTTGATATTAGATTCTTAAACCACTTTTCAACTTTTACAATGCCTTTAAATAAACTGAGTTCTCTGAATCACCTTTAGTAATGAAAACGATCCTTAAAGATTTCCATACCTAAACAAACCAACAATATGGAAAAGAAAGAAAGAAAAACTGGTCAATTGCGAGTCGGACTTGTGTACGAAGGATTCCGTACCATTGTCAAAACAACGGCAAAAAATCACGTTTGTTGTATGGGAGCCCCACTTAAATATTTATTTTATTCTGTTTTTAGTATTTGTTGTTATAGCGGCCACAGAAATACATCATTTGTGAAAGTTTCAACTGTCTAGCTATCACGGTTCATGAGATACAGCCTGGTGACAGACGGATCGTGGAGTCTTATTAATAGTGTCCCGTTTTTACCTTTTTACCCAAAGGGTAAAAAACGGGACCATAAAAACTTATCTTTTTTAATCAACTAGAGAAAATAGTTTTAAAACAACACATTGAAAGGTCAGAGTCCATTACACTGGCATAACCACGTATAATTTTATCCTATTATCTATTTTAATAGCAACGCAATAATACTGGCCGCCATGTTGAAAACGGATAAGACAATGAACAATATTCAAGAGTTTGAAGACAAGCTGTCTAATGATGATAAAATGTCGTAAGTATAAAACTTAAGTTGGATACGAGTTTGCATCGTAAATGGGGTTATAAGGACCCGTGTGAAACCCAATGTGAGTGCGGTACTCCTGTGCAGAATAATATGATACACATGCCCAAGTGCCCATACACCTGCACTTAGTAAGACGTAATGAACGCCAATGTTGCTGCAATTAACTTGGCCATATTCTGGTCCCAAAATATTTAAAGAGTTTGCCATCGATTCAAAAAGCCTAAACGAGCCCGCATCCTGGACAAATGGAAATCTACACAACGGAGTCTCGCCCATTCAAACGCAAGATAAAAGTGGCTGGAAGTTGGACTTTGAAACAGGCCTTTGCCCTGCACAGAAATGAGACAAAACAAGTTTTATCATTGAGGTTCTCTTAGATAAATCAGGAGAGCAATTTTATTTGATCCTTTACTATTAAACGTGTAATTTATGTACATATATTTATATATTTGTAAACAAGTACTAGAAAACAGCTATAAAATTTCGATAAAACTTACAATGTAGGAAAAGGGGGATGAAAAATCGATCTAGCTAGGTCTCATATGAGAAAAACAACGTTTTCACGAAAAAAAATGTATTCTCTATTTTTACCCGAGTAGAGCTCGTTTGCCCAGATACTGACTATAAAATAAAATAAGCAGAAAACGACTACAAAGTCACTTTACAATGTGATTTTCACATTATCATAAATCCTAAAGAAATAAAGGTGATTAAAATATTAAATGCAAATATTGCATTGGGTTTTTATATATTAAACACACAAAGCAAAATTGCAGACAAGAACAATGGACTTAATGACGTCTTTGTTACAATCTGCAGATTTCATCCGGTTTGGGTATTTAATTATTTAGATATAACTAAACATGTAATTAATGAGGTTTGTTTTTATTAAATTGCAAGCTTCAGATGAGAAGAGGAAGAAGGAACAGGAGAAGAAGAAGAAGACAGATATGTAACAAAATACGTATGCTTTGCAATCTTTTGAAATGTGAGTCAGTCTGGCGAAAGAAAATTTCGTAATACTGATAAATGAAGCAGGTTAGCAACTGTATAATGTTTCTGAAATGAATCGATTGTTAGAAATAAAGGCACTAATGAGGTGTCATGAACAAATTAGATGGTTCCGTACAATAGGTGTCAAAAATGCGATCATTCACGAGGCCGTACTCCGCGGGATGGTCTTTTAAATAGATCACGGGGCCCATATGCGGATACTGATTACCCGAGTGAGTCTACTGGAGTAAAAAGCCCAAACTCCCTGGTCTTTCCCTTATAAGTTCAGGCGTTTACCCCGATAAAAAAAGATATTAAATATACAACACATACCATAGGACAAGAATATGGTAGTTATGTAAGCAGATGACGAAATCAAACCTTTGACGCTCACCAACCAAAACCTGTTCTGGAAAATTTGTTAAGTAATTTCGAGAACACAGATCTTAACGACCACAAAATGTAATAAAACTATTAGAACACAAACCAACGAATTTCAGAAGAGGCTATCACGAAACTGAAAGAATTTAGTTAAAAAACAATCAAAACCAACTTTATCTCCAAGGAAATCAGCGGATTAGAACACATTCTTGTGTTTATCATAATTAATTATTTGATTAAATTGTCTGAGTTGAAGGGCTTCTAAATCCTGATGATGTTTTAAAATTTTATTATTGACTAGATGAGCCCCGCGGCTTCGCTCTAGCTAGTGAATAGTCCTGGGAAATCCCGGCACGATGCTCCGTTTTAGGAACCGGAATTTTTCAAAACAAATCCCGGTAATAATATATTTGATAGTTATGAGCGTCGTAAGTTCCGTAATTCATACTATATAACACTATTTTTAACGCATCTTTGGGCGAAAAAATATACCATAAGAAGAAGGAAAAATGCAAAACGGCCTGTATACAGGGATAGATTAGTAATTCAACAATGCAAATAATTTTATTTAGAAAATATACATTTAGTCGTTTTTTCATGATATCTAGGCTCCCAAAGGTCTGTTTATAAAATTTCGCGCACTTGTTTTCGTCCTAAATCATCATACATTTCAATACAAATTTGCAAAATTGCTAATTCGTACGTGAACTAGCTTCTAGCTGCTCTTAACAGCATCTATCTCTTTCGCACGTGTTGTCGGATGAGATAGCATGCATTTTAACCGCGCGCACAAAATAGTTCGTGCCGTCGACTAGGGGAACCTTAAAGCGTGGAATACACTTGATTACAAGAGCATATTGCGCGAGGGTGCAGAGGTGTGGGAGAGACCGGCCGCCGGCGGTTATCGCTGATTTCAAAAAAGAATTTGCGCTGCCCAGTGACTCGATTGCCGATGTTCGTGAACGGGTGCCATCAGTTGGGATTGGTCATAATTTAGCTGCCTCGGCCTATTATTGTATCTTTTTAATTGTTTGTTACTCTAGATGCTTATACGTGCACGTCTCTACACCGTTCTCACATAATAATATATGTATTTTTTTCAAAAAGAATGATGTCACCAAATACTTGTAATTAAAACTGATGGAAATGAGTGTCCGTGGAGTTTCTTGCAAATTCTTCTACCTACTGACGATTGTGAATTTGCAACTAGGTAGAGTCATCTTTTTTTTTAGTTTGATTATTCAAAAGTATAAGGTTTATTTGAAATAAACTATTTGATTTTGATTGATTGACTTATATTTTTGAGGTCACTTAAAGGCAGGAGAGAAATACTCCGAAAAAAAAAATGTACTTAAGACGGTACCCTGACCAAAAAATCAGCATGAGATATGAGCATTCCTATTGGTCTAGCGGCACTGGTGGCGCATGAATTACAGTAGTGAATACCCCAGATTTTAGAATAAAATCTTTATAAAATCGAATATTGGTCCTTTGAAAAAAAAAATCTACAAAAATGTTCGTTATTAAATTGTCTATCTATTAGTGTTAGTACAAAAAATAATTAATGAACACTTTACGAGGAGATGCATAATATCAATAATTATTTCTCATTTTTATGTTTTTTTGGAAGGAGATTAGTGAAATATATACAACATTAAAAAAAAAAACTAAATCTACCATTTTAGAATCAATATTATGTAGAAATTTAATGTATTTTTATTAATTGATATTTTTTTTTAAATAACGAGTAGATAGCTCCTGAAAACAGCACAAAAACGGCTTGCGCGGCGTTTTGCTCGGGGTACCGCCTTAAGTTATTGATTGCCCAAATAGCATACTATAAGCAGTGGTGTCTCATCCCATACAAAGAAACCGTGCCGACGTACTGTACTGATTATTTTTTGTACATCGACCACATTCGGTTCCGTTCCACGGATATAGATCTGTCTAGCACCGTGGAACGGAACCGAACGCGATCGATTTACAAAAAATAATCCGAATAATCAGATGAAAAACGCTAGTTACGTCGGCACGGTTTCTTGGTATGGGATGAGGAATCTGTATGCTAGTATTAAATTATCTGTGGTATAAGTATTCAATTTTTTTATAATGATACAGGAATAAGTAGTTTTTTTTTATTGTTGTAAGAAAGTATGTAAACCAATGTTTTAGTTTTGGAAAATTGAAGTTCAAAGTTATATTTTTGTTATATTTCTTCTAAAATTAGAGTCAATTTGATTTAAAGTATTTATCGATTGAATATGTTCAAAACTCAGATCAAATAAAAAGTCAAGATGGTATGTTGCAAACTAAAAAGTGACGCCGGTTCAAACTATGCCTTGCGGTACAAATACAAAATTTCACGCACTCACGCACAACGAAATTACGCCTTACCTTGTCATTCGAGCTCACAGATCTAATAATAAAGCTCATCTGACAAGCTAAGGGGTAGTTTCGTTGTACGTATGCGCGTGTAATTGTGTAATTTATACGGCAAGGCATAGTTTAAACCGGCTTCACTTTGTTGTTTGCAACATTCCATCTTGACTTTTTATTTGATCTGAGGTTCAAAACAATTGTTGATTAAGTACGATTATAATCTAAGAATAAATTGGTTAAGATTATCTAATCAATAATATTGAGACTAATTAATGCTACGCTAAAACTGCATTGTTCCTTTTCTTTTCGTTTTTATAGATATTACGTAAGTTTTCTATACCAATATTATAAAAGGGAAAGATAGTCTTGTTTGTTTGTACCGAATAGGCTCCGAAACCACTGGAGCGATTTAAAAAATTCTTTCACTTATGGAAAGCTACATTATTGCCGAGTAACATAGGCTATAATTTCGACGGGAGCGAAGCCGCGGGTTAGCTAGTAATTTATAATTTGACTAGTTGACCCGGCAAACTTTGTTTTGCCATAAAAACACCACACATTTATCTACCCTACCCTACCCTACACTACCCTATCCTACACTACTCTACCCTACCCTACCTACCTACCTACCTACCCTACCTACCTACCCTACCCTACCTACCTACCTACACTACACTACTCTACCTACCTACCCTACCCGACCCTACCCTACCCTACCCTACGCTACACTACCCTATCCTACACTACTCTACCCAACACTACCCTACCCTACACTACCCTACCCTACCCTACCTACCTACCTACCTACACTACTCTACCTACCTACCCTATCCTACCAAACATTTTTATTTTTTTTTTGCTTTTAAACCTTCCCTGTATTCTGTCGAACATAACAAAAAAAGAATTATTCAAATCGGTCCAGCCGTTCTTGAGTTTTAGCGAGACTAACGAACAGCAATTGATTTTTATATATATAGATTTTGCATAACTGCAATAAGATTGTTGATTGTTGTTGACTGTCTAATATTGTTGATTTAAAGAATTTGTTTGGTGAAGATGTTAAATAAATGATTCTGTTATATAATATGTAGAAAAAATGTTTAAATGTTAAAAAAATGTTGCTGGTAGAATATAGAATATGCGTAGTTAGTGTAATTATCAGTAAAATTATACTAAATAAGACTGATTTAGTGTCTATATAACAAGAAATGAAATGTTTCATTTTATTTGATTTTAAGGTACCTATTTATTTTGCCCTGTCATTTTGTTTTTCTCTAGAATTTTTAAATCGGTCCAGTAGTTTCGGAGCCTATTCGGTACAAACAAACACAAACTAACAAACAAAAAAATCTTTCCTCTTTATAATATTGGTATAGATAGGCTCGCATTCAACCATCATCTCATCTGATGGAAAGCAATGATGTGATCGACAGTGAAGCATGATTGCCTAGAAGTAACCTACTTACTCTCGACTTAGAAGAAAGTTGCAACTATCAGGAAACAAAGACTCCGGACTCGTTACCCATTAAACCCATACCAAATCTACATATTGAAAACCAGAAGTTTCAACCTGAATGATTTGGAGATGGATTGTGAGAAAGATGGCCATGATGTGGAGGATGTGAATTCGAGATGACAGGTAATCGTGTTGTAGAAGACAAAATTGTGCCATTTCCAATTACATTGGGATAACGGAGGAGCTCGTGGCTAAATAATAACAGCCGCACGGGTCGATCTTCAAGGTTAAGCAATGCTTGACGAGGTCGGTCCGTGGATGGGTGACCATTTTCAATATACCGAGTTTCCTCCGTGCCTCGGAAAGCACGTTAAGCCGTTGGTCCCTTTAAATTTTTTAAATTTAAATTTAAAGATCTTTGACAGTCGTTACGGGTAGTCAGAAGCCTGAGATCTGACACCAGTCTTGCCAAGGGGTATCGTGTTACCCAGTTACTGGGTTGTGGAGGTCAGATAGGCAGTCGCTCCATGTAAAACACTGGTACTCAGCAGAATCCGGTAAGACTGGAAGCCGACCCCAACATAATTGGGAAAAGGCTAGGCAGATGATGAACGGCAGGAGAACCTGCAGATGTAACAAAATTATGATCAGAAACATAGATTGCAAGACGGGTTGAGGCGCTCTGACTCGACTCAAGAGTGCCTCTAGTGGCGTAGGGTAAATTAATCATAGATAGAAGAAAAGGGGCCAGACGAGATAGTTATGCAGAACGAATTCATTAATGCATGGATGACCTTTACAGACTAAGTACAGGCACATTGCGAAAAATACCTAAGGAGTTGGTGGATTTTATATTTTGATAAAAACTCCAACTGCATTATAAGATTATCATCTCATAAATAAAATATTATCATGACATACAAGAATTGCATGCTGACAAACAAACACCATGTTATCAAGAAAGATAGCAAGCTCTATCTTTTGCCAACTCAGTTACTAGTGTAGATAGGGTTGGTATAAGTACATCAGGTACAACATTATAAAGCTATATATATATATATACACATAAGTACATATATAATCAGCATTAATGTTCTGAGACAGGCCTCAGGAATGGGTCTTAGGCTTGGCGCAAACGGGCCACCGACCACAGCCACCGGTGGCTGTCGCGCGCTACCGCCACATTAGTAACAGTGGCAGAAGTGCGCGACAGCCACCGGTGTTCGGAAGCCGCCACGTTTCTATTGCAGTATAGATCAGAAAGTGAATTCCAAATAGCGTGACGTAATTGGATTTCCGATATGAAAGTATCGATATCCATTGAGGCGTTGGCGTGCTCCATGGTGATGCGTGCGATGCGTAGGATGTCTATCGCCTAACTGCGCAGAGGTGGATTAGCACGACAGTGGCGGGTGTCGACGATTTGTGTGGCCTGCAGTGACCACAAGTGGCGAGTCGTGGACACAGCTGTAGCTATTACATTTCACCTGATAGAACAGTTACTCCCAAGCAATGAGAACCTATTGTTTAACCAACCTGTCTGTCTCCGGCCTCGCCACGAAGTTGCCAGACCAGTTCAGCACACTGAGCCAGCCCGGTCGCTCCCAGAGGATGGCCCTTAGCTATCAAACCTCCACTAGGGTTCACAACTACACGGCCGCCGTATGTGTTGTCACCAGCATCTACAAACTTGCCAGCTTCACCCACACCACACAACTGAAGACCTTCATATGTGATCAATTCGTTGGCAGCGAAGCAGTCGTGAAGTTCGACAACATCAACCTGTTTCGGTGACACACCAGTGTTTTTATACAAACGCTGAGCAGCAAGAGCAGTCATGTCATAACCAGCCACTTTCATCATACTGTTCTCTTCAAATAGTGCAGGGGTGTCTGTTGCCATTTCCATACCAATAATCTCAACGGCCTTCGCTTGCAGACCGTACCGGATGACTGCTTCCTCTGACATGAGGACGGCAGCACCTGCTCCATCACTTGTAGGACAGCACTCCAACTTGGTCAAAGGACCATAGATCCTTCTAGAGTTTAATACTTCCTCTACAGTGTACTCTCTCTTACCCTGTGCTCGTGGATTTTTGACTCCATGTCGGTGATTCTTTGCTGCAATCTTGGCAAGATGAACCTCTGTTGTGCCATACTTCTTCATGTGCTCATTAGCAGCATTACCAAAGTACTGAGCTGTTATTGGAGCACCTGTTAGTTCAGCCATTTCTGCCATTTTCATGGTGTGTCTGTCTATGGGGTTAGTTCTGTCGTTGAAGACGCCCCCGGCGAGTGGGCCGGGCGCCATCTTCTCGAAGCCTACAGCTAGCATGATATCTGAGACACCACCTTCGATAAGTTTTTTGGCGAGGTAGAGTGCGTTGGAGCCCGTCGAGCAGTTGTTGTTGACGTTGAATATGGGGATGCCGGTCATGCCAACCTGGTAAAGCACCCGCTGGCCGCAGGTGGAGTCTCCGAACACGTAGCCGCACACGGCCTGCTGAATATCGGTGTACTGGATGCGCGCGTCGGCCAGCGCTGCCAGCACCGCCTCCTTGCCCAGTTCCGGGTAGTCGGGGCCAGTGCTCGGCTTGATGAAGTTCGTCATACCGACGCCAACAACGAACACTTTTCTAGGCATGTTGGAAAGTTTATAATTACCTCTTGACAAAGACGACAGCTGACCCGGACTGCTACGTTCACAGTGAAATACTAAATGAAAGGAATGACGTATCTACAGATAATACTAATAATCCAAAATATTATCACAACACCAATCGAGGGGGGCGATCGGGCGACAAAGTCCAACTTTGTACAAACAAGTTACAACGGCACAACGCAAAGATTAAACGAAATGAATTAATGAACGAAACAAATCTGAGTTTCTGAGACTGAGTAGAATAGAATATGATATGATCACGTGACTGATGATTGTTAAAGTTGAGTAAATCAGGGCTAAATATCATAATGTGTATAATTATTTAAAGAGACATTTTTCACAAGGAAAATATTTGACAAGAAGTGACAATACGTTTTGTCTATGGAGATTCCATACGGCTTCATCTTCAGTTTTGGTATAGAAACTCTAACATCTTCTCTTGAAGCTAGGGAACACCAGAGCCCTAAACGTGCACGCCAATCTGACGACAAAGCATGGCCAGTCTTGGCTTATACAGTGCCTTTGTAAACATATCAGCAATTTGGTTTTCTGTACTAATCTTTGCAACCATCATAGTCCCATCAGCAATGGCTTCTCGTACAAAGAAATGTCGAAGCTTGATATGCTTGGTTCTGTTGTGGAACTCATATGGCGGATTCAGTGCAAGCTTGATGGCAGACTCGTTATCCGTTTTTTGGTAGCTAAAGAACTTCATGCATAAGTCGTAGCTCTTATCTTCAGTAGCTCCGTCGTATAGTCTGGCAAGTTCATCCCACATATCCTTTGCAGTGCTGAAACTCAACACCTTGTGCAGTATATCCTCAGTCATATTTGCTGAAAGAACTAATTGAGCAGTGTTGTCTAATGTTTCGAAATTGTTTGACTCCTTTTTAAATTTTTCCGTTATTTCGGATGTAGCCAATGCTCCTGGATGAGTAGGCATTTTAATTGTACCCTTTATAACACCCATTGTACCTGGATAAGTTTTAATTAATCGAGTAATCATGAATTTCCACGTTTGCCAATTCTGTCCATCCAATTTGTTTATTTCGATATTTGCCCCAGCTACAGACAGCATGATGACGATCGTGAATTTTACTTATCGACTTTTATGTAAAATTCAAAATTTCTTACTTTTGTATGCTATCCACCCATAGAATTTAGCCTCTGGTAACTCAGTGCTCTGCTACCATGTTAAAGTTGAATAAATCAGGGCTAAATATCATAATGTGTATAATTATTTAAAGAGACATTTTTCACAAGGAAAATATTTGACAAGAAGTGACAATACGTTTTATTCGTTTTGTCTATGGAGATTCCCTAGAGCTTCATCTTCAGTTTTGCTAAAGAAACTCTAACAATGATGACGATTAAAATGTGTCAGTGTCAAATGTGTCAACTAGCCACTGACTATTTTGACAGCGAAATATAAAGATCTATACACACGGACACAAAATAACCACATATATAAGGACAAAAAATAATCTTTTGTCCTTATTATTTACATGGGGCTGCCAATAAGCGATCTCGCTCTATCAATCAAGCTCATTTTAAGGCTAAATCTATAGGTACTTCATCTAAGTAGCCACTTAACAGTGACACTGACTATTTTGACAGCGAAATATAAAGATCTATACACACTTTAGCGCTTGGTTTTATCACCACGCCAAACAGACGTATGTATTTAATATTATTAAAATAGTACACTGAATAAACCAGTAACTGTTGAGTAGTAATAATATAGTTGCAATCGAAACAGTAAGGAAAGGCCGATTCTTAATTTTACGGCAGCACGATGTTATCATCATCCTTCTAGCACAATTTATTTAGGGTCGGCGCAGCATCCTTTCTTCTTTCATAAACGTAACACGTTACGGCACGTCTTATCATTTATTGATTTAATCTAAACAATCCACTGTTTATTATTCCCGACCGATATTTCGTTGGATATGCTTTGCTGTGATCTGTTTCTGAATGTGTGCGTTCTGATTGAGTGCTCGAAAAAACATTATGGGTTCGAATTACTGGAAGCATTGTGTTCATAATAATAATATCATTCGTTCAATACAACAAAAAATTGTGTTATTACTCGTACCTTTTTGATCATCTAACGTATCTTTCACAGGTGAAGCAATGGATTTGGTATTCCAAAATAAACGGGAGGTCAGATGGGCATGCCACCTCGTAATCCTACTGCTCCACGTGCAATGGGACGTCAAGTGGGCATGCCGCCTAGTAATCTTAATGCTCCAGGTGCAATAGGAGCAAAATGGGAAATATGGCACGGGATCATATGCCTGGAACACCAATGGGAAATCAAAATTCAGCGTCGAATCAACACCACGGACCGAATGTCCGGTTTGGTAATTCTAATATGGATCAACAGCAAATAGCCCAACGAACAACTATGCCAGGAATGGTACCTAATATAATTAATATGATGATGGGTGACGCTGCTGCTCAAAGAGCCAGTAATCCTAATCAAGGTGGTCCACAAGGAGGCAATAATGCACCGCAACCAAATACCATGGGGCAGTACAATGGTGGCATGCCTGATAATAATCCAGGACAGTATAATAACATGGGAATGAACAACATGCGACAAGGCAATCTAGGTGCTCCAATGCAGAACCCGAATCCTCAGAACATGTCACAGCCGAACAACAACAGCGAACACAATGCAAGGAAACTCAATAAATGGTAATATAAGTCAAATTAATCCAGGCTCCCAGCAAATGCACGCTATGAGTCCAGCACAACCGCAGACAAACGCTCAGAATCCTAGTTATGGACAGCATAATGCTGGTATGGCTAAATTTAATGAAATGTTCCCTGGTATGATGGAAGGTGGGGACTTAGGATTTGATCCAATGGCCATAGCTATTCAGATGAATCCAGTCAACCAACAAAAGGTTGCTATGGACACAACGCAGAAAATGATGATGAGCAGTGGCAAATGTCTCAATGCTAACGCGCCACTATTACAGCCTGATAAATGCTAAAAATGCAGCCATGCAGCCATTTCGAGTATCTTGCTCAGGCACCAGTGAATCAGTCTCCGAACCAACAAAACATGGTTCCCGCAACAATGCAGCATCAAATACCAGCCAACGCTGCGGCGGTGCCAGTTCAGAATAACGAAGTGCCACCACAGCAAGTGTACACTGGTCTAACGGGAGCCCCAACTATGAATCAGCAGCAAGTAACTCAACAACAAATACCCACCCAACAACTACAGTATCAGGGACAAAATCAGCAACAACAAATTGTTGACCCTAATACTGGTGGCAGTGGTCAGTGGCCCGTTTGCGCCGAGCCATAAACTACCTCGCGGGCCCCGGTAGATGTCACATGTCTTCGAATTTATAGTTTTGAAAGTCATATACATGTACCTATTACATTGCATATCGTAAAATAATTCAGTGATATGATAAGAGAAGGGATCAGTCGAAGTTTCGAGATAATTGCTATG
This sequence comes from Orthosia gothica, assembly GCA_949775005.1. Taxonomy (NCBI): domain Eukaryota; kingdom Metazoa; phylum Arthropoda; class Insecta; order Lepidoptera; family Noctuidae; genus Orthosia; species Orthosia gothica. The sequence goes on from OX459067.1 coordinate 12,640,004, forward strand.
TAATTTCGATACGGTCTTTTTGAGTTGACACATGATAATGGCGAAGATACTTAACATGATAAATAATTTGGACAGGTAGGTATACTGTCGTATTTTATATCATATATAACAAATATTAAGGCGGTACCCCGAGCAAAACGCCGCGCAAGCCGTTTTTTGTGCTGTTTTTAGGAGCTATCTACTCGTTAATTAAAAACAAATATCAATTAATAAAAATACATTAAATTTCTACATAATATTGATTCTAAAATGGTAGATTTAGTTTTTTTTTAAATGTTGTATATATTTTACTAATCTACTTCCAAAAAAACATGAAATTGAGAAATAATTATTGATATTATGCATCTCCTCGTAAAGTGTTCATTGATTATTTTTTGTACTAACACTAATGGATAGACAATTTAATAACGAACATTTTTGTAGAATTATTTTTTTCAAAAGACCAAAATTCGATTTTATAAAGATTTTATTCTAAAATCTGGGCGTATTCACTACTGTAATTCATGCGCCACCAGTGCCGCTAGACCAATAGGAACGCTCATATCTCACGCCGATTTTTTGGTCAGGGTACCGTCTTAACTAGCTGACCCTCGGGGCGTCGCTCCCGTCAACTGGCTACCTACCTATCTACCCTGCCTACCCTACCTACCGTGCCTATCCTACCTACCTATAAATTTTTATCTATCATCAATAGTTTTCACAGCGCACGCCAAAGAATGTATTTTATAGGCAACATTCGGCTACCTTGGGTTACATTATTGCAATTTTCATAAGGATCTCTAATTTTTTTGAAAATATATTGTAGCCTATGACACTCAGGCATAATGTAACTTTCTACTGGTAAAGGAATTTTCAAAATCGGTTCAGTAGATCCAGAGACAACGTCACAAACTTAACTTCTTTATAATATTAAGTATAGATAAATAATTGTCAAAGACACAAAAAGATATTTATGTAAACAAGATCAAATGCACTAAAAGTCAATAAGTACCTACTCATCATAACTACCCAATACATACTATACAAATAGGTACTAAAGTAAAAGTAGGTACAATATGTGACTGGAGTGACGGAGCAATGACCATATGAAAACATGATAAACATTTCAAGAGGAATAATGAGATAACAATATTACTATTATAACTTAAAAGTGTATAAAATATTGTAGAGAACATTTTATGTTCTGTCCATAGGCAGAACATATCCAATTGTAATTTTTGGTAGTTTCACAGTTTTTTTACGTTTGAAACAATTTTGGTTTTATTTCATAAAATGCAAAAGTGCAAGATAGCAGTAGGCGTCTGGCATGTCTGCTTATCTGATGGTAAGTAAGATTAGGTGCATCTAGGGGCGACACGGAGTCAAGTGCCCTCCCCCAGACTGCTCAACCGAGACTGAGAAACTTACTATGTCATTTTGATAACATTTGTTACTTTTTGCCTATATAAGTAGGGGCCTAATATAATATTGTCAAAAAAAGCTTATATATCCGAGGCTGGGTTCTAAAAGTTTTCGAGTTTGCTTCGCTCACTCTTGGTTGGTCAATTTATGTCTAAAAACACTCTTATTTTATACAGAAAGGTGTAGGTAAAGGACACCGACCCAAAGTTCCTAGTTGAATTTTGTACAGCATCAAGCATGCTTGTTTCCCGCCAGAAATGAATCCTCGACCCACCCTTGATGGTCAATCCCAGGGGTACCAGAACCACAGGTGCATTGCCTACCCTAAGACTTTACCCTGTTTTTAAAAAGGAAGAAAACATTGGACATTGACTATACAAACATTGAGAACAAAACAACACTCCACGTTCCACATTCAAACAACATTCCACTTTACCAATCAATTTGCCAACATTAATTAGGCCAAAATACTTTAAATAAATTGCCAAAGACAACATTTTGTCTCAAACTCCATGATTTCCTGACAAATTTTAAACAAGTGAAAGTATTTAAAAAAAAGTAAGGTAAAAATATTTAAGATGGAACTTTCCATTCTGTGTGCTGTGCCGTATAAGTTTTAGAAAGTAAACATGGATTTTAATGATCAGAAAACAACAGTTGTGATCACCATTTTAAAAATATAGTTACAAAAATATTATATATGAATTCTGAAAAGCTAGCTTACTTAGGATTAAAGCAGTAAATAATTGATAACTAATCACTAGGCTGACATGCAAAAATGCTTTCTATGATATACTATCACAGATAACACTTTGGAATAACAGGCCAAAAGTCCAAAACCATAAATATTCAAAACCAAGACAACATTAAAATTGGAATTTTAAGTCATTGTATAGTTTCAAATTGAAATAGTTGTATAATAAATGAAGTAAAGTAAAAATTTGGAATACCTGTTGTGTAATGCAACATACCACATGTAGGGACATTTCACCTGATGGAACAGTTACCCCCAAGCAATGAGAACCTATTGTTTAACCAACCTGTCTGTCTCCGGCCTCGCCACGAAGTTGCCAAACCAGTTCAGCACACTGAGCCAGCCCGGTCGCTCCCAGAGGATGGCCCTTAGCTATCAAACCTCCACTTGGGTTCACAACTACACGGCCGCCGTATGTGTTGTCACCAGCATCTACAAACTTGCCAGCTTCACCCACCCCACACAACTGAAGACCTTCATATGTGATCAATTCGTTGGCAGCAAAGCAGTCGTGAAGTTCGACCACATCAACCTGTTTCGGTGACACACCAGTGTTTTGGTACAAACGCTGAGCAGCCAGAGCAGTCATGTCATAACCAGCCACTTTCATCAAACTGTTCTCTTCAAATAGTGCAGGGGTGTCTGTGGCCATTTCCATACCAATAATCTCAACAGCCTTTGCTTGCAGACCGTACCGGATGACTGCTTCCTCTGACATGAGGACGGCAGCACCTGCTCCATCACTTGTAGGACAGCACTCCAACTTGGTCAAAGGACCATAGATCCTTCTAGAGTTTAATACTTCCTCTACAGTGTACTCTCTCTTACCCTGTGCTCTTGGATTTTTGACTCCATGTCGGTGATTCTTTGCTGCAATCTTGGCAAGATGAACCTCTGTTGTGCCATACTTCTTCATGTGCTCATTAGCAGCATTACCAAAGTACTGAGCTGTCATAGGAGCACCAGTTAGTTCAGCCATATCTGCCATTTTGATGGTGTGTCTGTCCATGGGGTTAGTTCTGTCGTTGAAGACGCCCGCGGCGAGTGCGCCGGGCGCCATCTTCTCGAAGCCTACTGCTAGCATGATATCTGAGACACCACCTTCGATAAGTTTTTTGGCGAGGTAGAGTGCGTTGGAACCCGTCGAGCAGTTGTTGTTGACGTTGAATATGGGGATGCCGGTCATGCCAACCTGGTAAAGCACGCGCTGGCCGCAGGTGGAGTCTCCGAACACGTAGCCGCACACGGCTTGCTGAATATCGGTGTACTGGATGCGCGCGTCGGCTAGCGCTGCCAGCACCGCCTCCTTGCCCAGCTCCGGGTAGTCGGGGCCAGTGCTCGGCTTGATGAAGTTCGTCATACCGACGCCAACAACGAACACTTTTCTAGGCATGTTGGAAAGTTTATAATTACCTCTTGACAAAGACGACAGCTGACTCGGACTGCTACGTTCACAGTGAAATACTAAATGAAAGGAGTGACGTATCTATAGATAATACTAATAATCCTAAATATTATCACAACACCAACCGAGGGGGGTGATCGGGCGTCAAAGTCCAACTTAGTACAAACAAATTACAACAGCACAACGCAACGATTCAACCAACGAAACAAATCTAGTGATCACGTGACTGATGATGACGATTCAAATGTGTCAGTGTCAAATGTATCAACAAGCAACTGACACTGACTATTTTGACAGCGAAATATAAAGATCTATACACACTTTAGCGCTTGGTTTAGTAAAATTATTATTTAGTATGTCTATGAGTAAAATACATTATTAAGATATCAACACGCTAAAAAAATGTATGTATTTAAGGTATTATTAAAATAGTACACTAAATAAACTAATTATTAAATAAAATATACCGATATAATAATAAACTTTATTATTACCACTCAACTTATATTAGGTTGAGTGGTAATAATGTAGTTCCAATCGACAGTAAGGAAAGGACGCTTCTTAATTTCACTGCAGCACGATGATATCATCATCCTCCTGCAGCACAATTTATTTATAAGCATCATTTTTAATTTTACGTTACACGTTACGGCACGTCGTATCATTTATTGACTTATTCTAAACAATCCACTATTTATTATTCCCGACCGATATTTCAATGGTTATGCTTTGCTGTGGTCTGTTTCTGACTGTATGCGTTCGATCCCACAATTGGTTGAGGTATTGACAATATCTCATCCAATAGTGGGATCGTATTGAGTGCTCGAAAAAACATAATGGGTTGGGATTACTGGAAGCATCTTCATAATCTTATTATCATTCGTTCAATACAACAAAATTACTTAATTTTGTTATTAGAAATTGTGTTTTTCCTACCTTTTTGATCTGCTAACGAATCTTTCATAGGTACATAACTGTGAAGCAATGAATTTGGTATTCCAAAAATAAAGGGGACTGTGATTGTGAGCGAGTTTCCATCACAGAAGTATTGAATAGACTCGTTTCGGACCACAGTATCAAAAAGTCTGACATGTATCCCCGGCCTAAAATTGGCCCACTGTAAAACCCAGGAAAACTCCTTTTAATTTTATGGGACGAAATTTTTTAGTTATTTTAAATATCGATCGACACGTATTGTCTTTGAAAAAACAAAACACTTTTGTCAATAATAGTATTCGTGACGTCCAAAATTTAAGTTGTCTGATTTATTTATTATATTAAATTTTAAAGTTCACAAATAACAAGCGGAGGATTGTTTATTACAATGGCTTTGGATAAGCAGAAAATTTTAAACGAGTTGGGAAATGTTGTGAATCAACTGCAGAGCGCTGATTGGTAAGATAACAAATCCCATTTTCATTAAGGCAACCAATAAAATTAACCTGTGCATCCGTCTTGTTTTTGGTCTGAGGAAATACGACCATATCTCTCAGTTCCGCAAGGATCTCAAGTTGGTCCGTATCCGCCTTCGCAGAAAACCTCGAGTCTCCTCTTCTATATCCTGTTTAACCCTTCGTACCCTGAATATCTGCGCGATCGCTTCTCCTTCACTCGCCCTGCTGATATCCCGTGTAGATCCCACCTTAAGCATCACATAAACTGCCCATCCCATAGTACTAAGTTCTATTCCCACTCCTTCTCTGTTCATGCAGTACGACTGTGGAACTCACTTCCACCTAATATTCGTGATTAACAAAATGTATATCAATTCAAGAAAAAAGTCAAGGTCTCGTCGTCGTCGTCGTCAAAGTCTCACCACCACATTGTAATTATTATATATTACTAGTTGACCCGGCAAACTTTGTTTTGCCATAAAAACACCACACATTTATCTACCCTACCTACCCTACCCTACCCTACCCGACCCTACACTACCCTACCCTACCCTACACTACCCTACCCTACCCTACACTACCCTATCCTACACTACTCTACCCAATACTACCCTACACTAACCTACCCTACACTACCCTACCCTACCCTACCCTACGCTACCCTACCCTACCTACCTACCTACACTACACTACTCTACCTACCTACCCTACCCTACCCTACCTACCTACCTACCTACACTACACTACTCTACCTACCTACCCTATCCAACCAAAAATTTATTTTTTTTTTTTTTGCTTTTAAACCTTCCCTGTATTCTGTCGAACATAACAAAAAAAGAATTATTCAAATCGGTCCAGCCGTTCTCGAGTTTTAGCGAGACTAACGAACAGCAATTGATTTTTATATATATAGATTATGTATGTATTTTTATCTTTCCATATATTTAGTTATGGTATATGTGTTATTTATATATAATTAGTTAAGTAATATAAAGTTTCCATATTTCCTTCCACACACTGTATCTTCAAATATCATCCAACTTTCCTGTCGCAGGTCTGCTGGAAGAAATTTCTTTTGAAATAAGTTTGTGCTCTTCTATCTGCATTATTTATTTTCACTGTTAAGTGTATTGTGTGCAAAAAAAATATATTAAAAAAATGTTTTGAAGAAAATACGTAACAATGGTTAAAATCAACCTAATATATTGTTTTCTAGCGGCTGTATGGGAAAATTGTTCTCGAATTCCAATCAACCAAATCAAAATGGTGGCTTTCAAAATGCTCCTATGATCAGCCCGGCGCACGACGGATGCATGCGAGGCTGTTGCCATGGACACAGCTGTGAACAGGGTTACCACGGGTATAACGCACCAAGTGCAGGGGAACCATTCTCTAGTAACAGGAACTGTATGGGTTACTGTAATCCACCTAAACTCTACGCTGATACCTACAACTATCTGAATAATAATCTGATGCAACCTGTTGTAAAAGAAGTGTATGAAGATCTTAAATCTATATCACCAGCTAATACAATGATGAACAACCCAATGGGAGCTCAGATGGGCTTGTCGCCGGGTAACCAAGGCGCAATGGGAGGTCAGATGGGCATGCCGCCTGGTAATCCTACTGCTCCAGGTGCAATGGGAGGTCAGGTGGGCATGCCGCCTGGTAATCTTACTGCTGCAGGTGCAATGGGAGGTCAAATGGGAAATATGGCACAGAATCATATGCCTGGAACACCAATGAGAAATCAAAATGCAGCGTCGCATCAACACCACGGACCGAATGTCCGGTTTGGTAATTCTAATATGGATCAACAGCAAATAGCCCAACGAACAACTATGCCAGGAATGGGACCTAATATAGTTAATATGATGATGGGTGACGCTGCTGCTCAAAGAGCCAGTAATCCTAATCAAGGTGGCAATCCACAAGGAGGCAATAATGCACCGCAACCAAATACCATGGGGCAGTACAATGGTGGCATGCCTGATAATAATCCAGGACAGTATAATAACATGGGAATGAACAACATGCAACAAGGCAATCCAGGTGCTCCAATGCAGAACTCGAATCCTCAGAACATGTCTCAGCCGAACATGTACGCTGGAGCGAACACAATGCAAGGAAACTCAATAAATGGTAATATAAGTCAAATGAATCCAGGCTCCCAGCAAATGCACGCTATGAGTCCAGCACAACCGCAGACGAACGCTCAGAATCCTAGTTATGGACAGCATAATGCTGGTATGGCTAAATTTAATGAAATGTTCCCTGGTGTGATGCAAGGTGGGGACTTAGGATTTGATCCAATGGCCATAGCTATTCAGATGAATCCTGCCAACCAACAAAAGGTCGCTATGGATACAATGCAGAAAATGATGATGAGCAGCGGCAAAGGTCTCAATGCTAACGCGCCACTATTACAGCCTGTTATAAATGCTACAAATGCAGCCATTTCGAATCTTGCTCAGGCACCAGTGAATCAGGCTCCGAACCAACAAAACATGGTTCCCGTAACAATGCAGCAGCAAATACCAGCCAAAGCTGCGGCGGTGCCAGTTCAGAATAACGAAGTGCCACCGCAGCAAGTGTACACTGGTCTAACGGGAGCCCCAACTATGAATCAGCAGCAAGTAACTCAACAACAAATACCCACCCAACAACTACAGTATCAGGGACAAAATCAGCAACAACAAATTGTTGACCCTAATACTGGCGCAGTTGTCGCTGGTACTCTTCCAACCGTGTATGAAGGTTCCGAGAACCATAATGCCGGACAGGGAGGTCCACCACCAAGTCAATCTGTGGCCCCCACTACACAGCGAATTATTATGGAGCCTATATTTCCCGCCGATACTTCCAGAAATATGGGGTCGGCTCACTTGAATAAATTCAAATATCAACAATATAACACTTTAGGTCAACCGATAAATAAGATGCCAGCAGATGTATATCGTATTGCGGAGCCATTACTACCGCAAACTCTTTCGCCTCACCCGATTCCAATGAGTGATCCGGGCAGATATAGTAATGTTAAGTCAACTGTCAGCAAGACTTCTCTGATGGGGAATAAGCCTATCGGTAGAACTCCTAGTAGAGGCCAATTGCAACAAATCTATAATCAATACAAAGGATCACACTCGTACACGCAGCAGAATATAAGACCCCCCGATAATAATGGAGCTTCGTATTCTGAGGGTCATCTAAATGTTACTAATGTCAACGCGGTTCCACAAACTCCGATTGAGAAAATTGGCGGCGATACTGCGGCTAATAATGCGATAAATAATGTCGCTTATGAAGCAGGAAATAAGCCGGGTCAGGGAGATGTTCCCGCTGCTAATAAGCCCCTTGGCGATGCGCCTCCTGCTGATACTGGGAAGGTAAGATTATAATGACTGCATTATTTAAATAAAAATGGTTATAACGTTCGTTATTTTGAGCGCTGTAATTTTTATTTACAGACATCTAAAGTCCGAAATGGATTACAAGATATGAAGTATACTGCGTATGCACCAGCGGCTTGGTCTTTTCATGGAGCCACTCCTGCACCCTATTCTCCAACCTATCGTTTCCGATACAAAGTGTAATTTCTTTTCGGTGGATAAAAAAAAGCATTCACGATTTATTTCTTCTCAAAAAATCTATTATTGTAACGTTATTCTTGGGTATGTAAGTCTATAGTGATTGTTCATTATTGTGCAATGTTTTGGTGGTTGGTGAAGTAAATTATGCGATTAGTCGATTGTTATTGGAATGTTACTTAATCAAAATATGTAAAGAAAAATAAAACTGAAGCCTACAGTTATGAATATTAGAACTTCTGTTTTTTATTTTCATTTATTTATTTATTCAAACTTCGTGCAACATAAAAGTACTTAGGTGGACTTAATGCCTGAGGCATTCTCTACCAGTAAACCAAGGGTGGTGAAGAGATAGCATGGCAGGTGCATCCAAAAAATGAAATAATCCTTTGTTGCCCGTGTTACTACCAATCTCACTACGAGTAGTAATACAGTTAATTTGATTCCCTTTCTTACTACTGCAGTAGTAAGTTGTTAGAAGGGTAATTTGGCCCCCTCCGGAGCAACTGGACAGATTCGCAACTGGACAGATTCTCAGCTGGACAGTTTCTCAACTGGACAGATTAGCAACTGGACAGAACGTGTGCAATCCATGACAAAATTAAAGTTAATGAGTTGGGATTGTTACAACCCACGGAGCACACATTCCGTCTTACCAATGATAGAAACAAGTGCGAGTCGGACTCGCGCACGAAGGGGTACTTGGTAAATTGCGGTTTACGATTTATGACGTATTAAAAAAAACTACTTACTAGATCTCGTTCAAACCAATTTTCGCTGGTAGTTTACATAGTAATGTACATCATATATTTTTTTTTAGTTTTATCACTCTCTTATTTTACAAGTTACAGGGGGGGGGGGGACACATTTTACCACTTTGGCAGGGTCTCTCGCGCAAACTATTCAGTTTAGAAAAAAATCATATTAGAAACCTCAATATCATTTTTGAAGGCCTATTCATAGATACCCCACAGGTATGGGTTTGATGAAAAAAAAAATTTTTAAATTTAGTTTCAACTATGGGAACCCCCAAAATTTATTGTTTTATTTTTATTTTTGTGTGAAAATCTAAATGCGGTTTACAGAATACATCTACTTACCAAGTTTCAACAGCATAGTTCTTATAGTTTCGGAATAAAGTGGCTGTGACATACGGACGGACAGACAGACAGACAGACATGACGAATCTATAAGGGTTCCGTTTTTTGCCATTTGGCTACGGAACCCTAAAAAAGAAAGAAAATGTGTTTATTTGCCACAAAAAACGACATACTATTACTATTTCGTTTATTCAATTTTGAACACATTTCATATTTACATTTTTAAATATTTCTTTATAAAAACAAATCAAACTGACTGACTGACTGACTCACTCACTGACCATCAACGCACAGCCCAAACGGCTGAAGCATCAATCATGAAACTTGGCATGTAGGCATTGAGATGATATGTACTACGTACTAGAGAAGCTATCCTAAGCAAAATACATGCTCCATTTTGTCAATTTTGACAAGAGTTTAAACTAAAAATTCGCTGCAGCGCTGAAACAATAATTAGTCGTCTAACAATACAATATAAACATGCAGCGCTAGAGCGCTTCTAAGGTGTAGTTTTCTCGCGACCAAAAAGACGGAAGCGCCGTGATTTTCATGGCGCTTACGCGTTTCGTACAACGTTCTGCAACACCTTGTCATTCATATAGACTAATTTGCTGACTGACTACAGAAGCGACATAGCTTTATACCTAACAAGCTTCATTAGAATTTTCACTTTTTCAAAATTTATTACATACATACATAAACTCACGCCTTTTTTCCATGGGGGTAGGCAGAAACTACAGAACGCCACCTGCTACGATCCTTACATACTTCTTTTGCTTCACACACATTCATACATCTAGTCATACACACACGCCAATTCAAAATTTATTAATAGTTGAAATAACCGACTGTAAAGTGTAAGTCAAATGCGCTTACAATAAGTTAAAAAATATCAAATCGGAATAGGGAACTTTACAATTTGCTTGAAACACGAATCTTCTATACTTTTTATTATAATAATAAACCTTAAATAAACAAAATGTAAATTAAGTCTTACATTATGTAATAATTGTTTTTCATCTTTCATTTTTTATCTTTTTTCATTGAATAACCACAGTCAGTTCTTTTTCTAAATAATTATTTATTTATTTAAACTTCATGTACACTGGTGAATCATAGGCGGACTTAATGCAGCAAGGCATTCTCTACCAATCAACCTTTGGGTTAAAAAGAACACAGCAGTGGGAGGAGTCCAAAAAAAATATACAATAATTAAAATTAGAATGAATGGATGGAATGGATTAATATATGTTAGATTATTATTTTCCTCTTTAAAAAGAAACATCATTTAATTCTACCTACACTTGTTACACAAATTGTCACATCTTAATTTTTAGTCTATATGAAAAATGTCACAACAAGTCGTCCACCAAATATTTTGTTCAAATTATATTTTATAATGATTATCTAGTTACTCACCGATGAAAAGTTATTCCTTTGCACTTGGCCGTATTAGTTGAATTATTAGTGCAATATCTTAAAACACACCACGGCATATTTAATGCGTCTGAACGTTTTTTTCGTTTAAAAACAAAAAATTACTTAAGCTGTTAAGATCTAGCAAGCAAATGAGTGAAATGCGGCTAGAAAAGCGCAATTGAACGGCACGCAGTAGTGATGTGTGATGACTTCTCTAGTGCGTAGTACATTATTACCTCAATGCATGTAGGTTCCTTTGGTAGTGTAGGTGTGCACTAAGAAAGGATTTTTGCCATTCCACCCCTAAATGCGTGAAATAGGGGATGAAAGTTTGTATGATTATCCGTCAGTTTTAAAGCCAGTTTCTTTTTATTTTGGGTTTAGGCTGAAGATTAAATAATAATTTTCATGTTTCTCAGGGATTTTGATAATGCCACCCCCACGAGGGTGAAAAGGGGGACGAAGTCATGGGAATAATGAAATCCTCTAGAGACTTGAAATTTTGCACATGGATACTTTATACTGTGCAGGCATTTACTAAGAAAGGATTTCTGTGAATTCCACCCCTAAGGGGCTGAAATAGGGGATGAAAGTTTGTATGAAAGTCGGTCAGGATTGAAGTTCGGATCTTCGAATTTTGGGTTTGGGCTGAAGATTAAAATCTTATATAAACATCTAAACATATTAATATCTTCTTCATCTATTATCTATCCATCTTCTATCTATAAACATATAAAAGAAGAAAGTGACTGACTGAGACTGATTGACTCACTCACTGACCATCAACGCACAGCCCAAACGGCTGAAGCTTCAATCATGAAACTTGGCATGTAGGTACGTTTGGTAGCGTAGGTGAGCACTAAGAAAGGATTTTTGGAAATTCCACCCCTAAGGGACTGAAATAGGGGATGAAAGTTTGGATGTTTGTTTGTTTGTGTTGTGTTGTTGTTGTTGTTTGGGTTTGGAAGTATGCTGGTGTTGATTTGAGGGAGAATTGCTTTTCCCATGGACAGTTCTATGTAGCGTGTTCACGTGTTAGCTCATCAAATAGTCTGGTGATATTGGCGCCGACATCCAAAACGGTTAAAAATATTGTTTACAAGGAAATACTTTAATTTAATTACTTACTTACTTTTTACTATGATTATAATTACTTATTATTAGTCATGGATAAACACATAAATAATGAAGGGGTTGGGACAGGACAAGGATAGAGCGTATTGATTTAAAGTAGGTAAGTATAAGTCTGTCCTTAGAAAAACTTTCATATTACATTATTTTTATCATAATTATTTTTTACTTTTTCTCTACATACTGTTAAAATATGGTAAGGAGAAGCATGTAGTCTACGCGTGCGAAGCCGCGGGCAAAAGCTAGTTATTAATATTAAATTATATTTGTTTAGCAATTTCGGTACTGTGGGGTCCCGGATCTTTGAAAGGCGTGAGCTGAATCCAACTCGCAGGCACAGTGTGTTCTGATGCGCCGGTGATGGGGGGTACTCCCCAGAGGAGGGTCCCTCCTGAGGGGACAGCCGCGGTGGGTTCGCGGTGTGTTCCCGCCATAAGCGGTACAGGAGGGCACCTTGGAGTTTTAGTGGGTTAGAGTCCCACATAACTGCGCTATCTCCCCGTGGTAGCGCAGTACGCATGAGCATTTCTGCAGGCTAAAAAAAAAAAAAAGCCCTTGTTAGATATGTATCATGTTAGTAACCCCAACCGATGATTATCCCTGTGTGCACTCTACGTAAGTGCACCCAAGGACAATTACCGGTTGGTGCTAGACTACTGTTAAATATGGTAACAAAGATATTGCGCTATAGGTTTGGAAGGTTTAGTTGATCTGTTGTTTTTTTTTATGCGGTAATCAATGTGCGGAATTTCCTATCCAGGGCATCAAGTTCTGTCTGAGAAAGAACATCAAGACCGGCATGACCCAGCCGTTTAAGGCAGACACCTTGTTCCCGCCTGATAAAAGACTATTTAGTACTTTTTTCAGGCAATCAAAGAAGCGACGACAGTTTCACGTCAGTAGCATTGATCCCTATTGCTGCCGACATACACAAATAATTGTATGTTTCGGTTGATGAAAGGGATCTAAGGTGCATGGAATCCGAGAGTTGTATTCCTATGGATTCCATAATCTCCCGTCGCTTTACATGCATGACTGCACATTTGTCCACACCAAATACCATCTTGATGGCGTCACTGAAGTTTTCTGTTACCTTCAGTAGCTTCATCAGTTATACTGACCAAAAAAAAACATCACTTCTGAATTAGGTAGACGTAAGTTGTTGGGGGCAAAGAGCTTCAGGTCAGTCATGTAAAGGAGGTGTGATATGACTGACCCTCTTCACAACCGATAGCCCAGGGCCGAACCCTCCAGCAGTTTACTCAGAGGGTTCAGGGCTAAGCAAAACCCAAAACCACAGATGCAACCCTGACGTCTCGTATGGGGCAGTGAAGAACGGTCCTTCACTATCCAGAATGTCGACAGCAAAGGTTTTATTCAACATTTTCATGAATTTTAAACTTCAGTTTGAAAGTGTAAATTTCACGTGCGTGCGTGTGTTTCCAGTATAAGTTATAAATCGGTCCAAGAGTAGAAATTCTTATGGATGTTTTCCGCACTGGGGCAGGGGGAAGACTCTGTCAGACTCTTCAGCCGAGGTATAAACCTTTGACCTGGATGCTGGGGTACTTGAGCAATTCATCACACTTCTCCAGCCAGTTATAGGCTCCTATGATCTGATGCGGACCCGTTCACCCTCTGTAGCCTACTGTCGCAGTATCGCTAGTGTAAAAATGTTCTGTGGTCGCAGTTCCTCTTGGGTGGTAAGCACGGAACAGCGATCTGAGGCCTTAGTGCGAGTTTTTATTCACGCTCAATCGCGTTAACGTAAACGATCTCTTATGTCAAAATGTATACAAAAAAAGAGGTTTCTCCTTACTGTCCCCAGACGGCGCTTATCCAGTTTCAATACAAATTGACGTTTACGTTTCACGAGTGAGCGTGAGTAAAAACTCGCACTAAGGCCTCAGTTGAGGCGACAATGTCACCTAGTTTCGTCACCCGCGGTCCACACCTTGTGGTGGGCTGGCCATCATTTCGCGATCTTCGGTACCCGGTGCGTCTGCTACGGATAGGGGGGGAGATTTTGTCCTCTTGCTTCCTTTCCGTCGCTTCCTTCGCAACCATAATTTCCTCGCAGAAAGAGGTGACAGCGTTCCAAGCGCTGTTACTTTCGACCATAGACTGGGCCACGACCGGAAGTGAGTCGTTATTCGCAGCACCGACCGCCACAACGAGATCATGGAACTACACCAACTTAGGCTGGGAACTTTCCAGGCGACGTCGCCTTCACCCTCGAGTGTGAACCCGCATTAGTTTTCTATTCCATAGAACCTTCCATCACATCGGAAGTCTCTTTTACAACATCATCAGACGGTTGACTCGCCATAATGCATTAATGTTTTTTTTTTTACCTTTTAATAAATTATTTAATGAGCCATGGCGAAAAATCGATAGTAATCTTTCCGCTCCGGGCGAAGTAGACAGGCAGCCATATCGAGCCATGATGAACGGACTATATGTTTCCTGAAATTAGTACCAATTTGACGGCTTCACTTGCCACACAGCACGTGAAAACATGGCTGTATAGGGAGAACAATTTGGTAAAAGTTAATTTTGCATTTCGGACTGGTCAGTGTAATACCCCTAGTCTTTTATAGGTGTACCAGAATCTCATGGCATTTTTTTTAAATTGTGATTTTCATATGGCAATGTCAATTGTCACCTGTCGAATCAAAGTACTTGATGTGTCAACCGCTGCTGAAATTTTTTGATATTATCTTGAAAGTTTGTTATTTTTGTGAAAATGTCGAAAAACCCACTTCGATCTTATGCGAGACATATTGTTTTCAATGTGTATCATAAAATAAGGGAAGAAGAAGGCGTAAATCAAACTCAATCTTTGATTTTAAAGTGCGTCGTAGAGTGGACCGGTAAGTTGGACTGACTTGTTTTGATACTTTTAGTTTAATTTATATTTTTCTTACTTAATTTTAATTTCTTTCCATTACTATTATATGGTAAATCGTAGGTCAGGGCACATCGAATGATGGCCGGAAGGAAATGGCAACAGTAATGTAACTGTTACTAATTCTTCGACAAGATATTGATTTTAACGGAGATTGAGAATCTTTGACGTAAGAAAAATATTAAGTAATAATCTGCGCCCTGCAGTGGGACATGTATATAGACGGGAGTTATTGGCGGGATTTTGTCGAGTGAAGATCAGTGGCTGTTAATATTATTTGCAAATTGATTCCTAGTGGATATTGTGATATATTATTGGTGTAGTTTTGTATCTCAACTGTCTCCGCAACTGGACAATTTGTAAAATCATTGACAAAAGCGATCTCGGGATAATGGAGCGGTGTATTTTATTGTAGTATTGACTGCCTCTGCAAAGCTTACTGGGAAGACTGACTCGATACAATTATAGGTCTACCAGAATCTCATGGCATTTTTTTTTTTTTTTAATTGTGATTTTCATATGGCAATGTCAATTGTCACCTGTCAAATCAAAGTACTTGATGTGTCAACCGCTGCTGAAATTTTTTGATATCATCTTGAAAATTTGTTATTTTTGTGAAAATGTCGAAAAACCCACTTCGATCTCAAGCGAGACATGTTGTTTTCAATGTGTATCGTAAAATAAGGTAAGAAGAAGACGTAAATCAAACTCAATCTTTGATTTTAAAGTGCGTCGTAGAGTGGACCGGTGAGTTGGACTGACTTGTTTTGATACTTTTAGTTTATTTTATATTTTTCTTACTTAATTTTTATTTTTTTCCATTACTATTATATTGTAAATCGTAGGTCAGGGCACATCGAATGATGGCCGGAAGGAAATGGCAACAGTAATGAAACTGTCACTAATTCTTCGACAAGATATTGATTTTAACGGAGATTGAGAATCTTTGTCGTAAAAAAATATTAAGTAATAATCTGCGCCCTGCAGTGGGACGTGTATATAGACGGGATTTTTTGGCGGGATTTTGTCGAGTGAAGTTCAGTGGCTGTTAATATTATTTGCAAATTGATTCCTAGTGGATATTGTGATATATTATTGGTGTAGTTTTGTGTCTCAACTGTCTACGCAACTGGACAATTTGTAAAATCATTGACAGAAGCGATCTCGGGATAGTAGAGCGGAGTATTTTATTGTAGTATTGACTGCCTCTGCAAAGCTTACTGGGAAGACCGACTCGATACAATTTGCTGCCAAATACTCCAAAAAACATAAGAATCTGTTACATCCGCATTCTAAAGCATGCTAAAAAATTAATATAAGATCCAAAACTCTTTCCAAAGACGTGGCTAAAAGGTCCTAGCAACCAGGCCATAAAACTTACATAAAAAAAGTATATATAGACTGATGATGATGAATGACTATAATTGTAACATGATACATTTTACTGTTTTTTACAGACTTTATACATAAAGAGATTGGGTTTGAATATGTTAAATGCCAATGAAAAAGAATCATTTTGATGGAGCGAGATGACAAAACTACAAAGATACAAGTTTTTGAAATGCCAGTGGAGTTTATGGAATCTTATTCTAGTTCTGAATGAGGTTTTAAGTTATTAGTATGATTTAAATTATATAATTATAATAAATTAGTACATAAATTAATATTCAATTGATTTATTTTTTCTATGTTAAGAACCTGATGTATAACAACATTATTCATACACATACCTATAATACTCACAGTGGATCTTTGTGTCTCTGAATTGGTTGCAAGACCCCGCGCATTAGCTATTTTTGTGTCAATGTTGAAAGTGAAGATAGCATTGTATAACTGTCTCTTTCACTCGCTTATGTATGTCACATCGTCCTATCTCGCTTACTCTATGCAGTATACTCGATGACAAACTGTTTCTTACGCAATGGTTGGCAGGACCAAGTTCAAAGACACAAAGATCCGCTGTGACTACTATAATATAGGTACCTCATGTTCATTAATACTACAGACATAAATAAAAAATAAACAGTATCAAGATCGTTTAATCCAATTTCCCCAGTATTGCACACAACAAATTTTTATTTCCACATTTGCCATGAGATTCTGGTAGACCTATACCTTTGTGGTTATGATGTGGTCTTTATTTCCAAAGTCTCAGGTTAAGGATAAGCCACGTACGATTTAGCTTCCTGCCCATGTCCCATGTTACTTATATACTGATTATTCGGGTTATTTCCCAGTAGGTAATGTATTGCTTCTTGATTGCCCATCAGTCATCACACCCTCGGTGGCAGAAAATAGAACTACTTTACGCCAAATCACTATGGTTTTCTTCAACTTGGAAGCGGACTGCCACAGCCCGCAATAAGGCCCACAACCATTGAGTTATTTAGTATGTCTATGCCCACAACCTAAAATCGATACAGACTAATTATTGGCATTGCCACTCTATAGTCTATGTTTTCACAAATTGCGTATTATTTTACCTGTGAATCTGTGATTTCAGAAAAAAATATTTAATTATTATTAGTCTGTTGCTGGTCGTGTGTTGAGTTCATGAATTGCTAGAGATTTCGATGTGATTACTTCTGCTACGATATAAACCAGTGCATAGTGTTTCGACTCAGTAGTTGATTTAGCCAGTGAGTCCAGACCTGTGATTGTTGATTTCGCTGGTGCAGATTTGCAAAACCATGTCTCTGTTCGGATCTCTGATGGGCGACGTGGAAGACGATCCGTTTTTCGGGTAAGTTTTGTGAAAATCAATCTTAACTTAGTGTAAGTAGTAGTCGAGTCTTTATGTTTTGATATGAAGGTAATGTAATATTGGCTGGTAAAGCCTTATGAACGATGCTTTAGCCTTTGTGTTTGGATTCGATCAAAACATTCACTGATTTTGATTTTTGTCATGGTTTTTATTTGTTGCGAAATTTGTAGGTCCCACATGAGGCACATGCGCCAGATGAACAACATGATGAACTCGATGTTCTCGGACCCGTTCGGCATGCTGGGGGGCGATGGGCCACTGGCCATCATGGGCCCGCGCCACGGCAATGCGATGATGCCTTTCATGCCCCAGATGCCTCCTCTAAACAGACTCTTTGGTGGTGAGTATAATTTCTATGTATACACTTATTTTGACACAGCTTACAGAAAACTGCCATGTGTTTAAAAAGAACTGTAGGGAAACTGAATAATCATTAAATTAAAACTAGTTAGAGGAAGGCCAAAGAAGAAATTAATGGGCTGTGTAAGGAGTGATATGAAAGAAAAGGGACTACTGAGTCCGCTATGGCCTACAATATCACTGGTGTTGACATGACGGATCGGAAGAAGAAAACATGTTGTTTTACTTGCATTAGCTTTCATGACAGACCTTTGTTGTTGTTGTCAGCCGCAGCATATGTTTGTTTGTGGATTTTTGAGCAATAATCATGCTTCAATGGGTAAATGGATTTGGGTGGGATTTGAAAAACAGGTAGACCACAACCTAGATTAGGATAAAGGATAATTTTTTATCTGGTAGTTCCTATGGGATAATTATTAACTTCTTATTATTACGCAGCTATCACTCCAGCCAGCAAATTATTAACTTTCATGTAGGTGAATCCACTGGTAGAAACTACTTTCTTCTTTTTGAGTAGATGACGATATAACCACAGTATAAATAGGGACGAAGAGTACGGAAACTACCTACAAACGCCCGAAAAGCCACTCTCATACATACATCGCAAAAACTGCTTAGAGGTCTCGTATGTGTGCATGTTTGTCTGAGTGTGCTGTTTCAAGCGTTTGTATATAGTTTCCGTACTGTTTGTTTAAATTTATACTGTGATATAACCCTTAGATGGTTTAGGCCCAGTAGGTGGCCATGTTTATAATGGCATTGTTGGTGTTTATCAATTCTGTGCAAGTGACACTTGAAGAACTCCAACAACTAGGACTTGCTCTTGCTGGTAGAAGCTAGTAATCCTACTTCCTACTAATAATATCAGTCTGTAAGAGATTGCCCTGTGCGAAAAGACCGCCCATTGTACACTTGTTTTTGTAAATGTTTTTCCTGTATGTTTTTGTGGTGTACAATAAAGTATATAATAAATAAATAAATGTAAAAGTTTGGATAGATGTGTGTGTGGATGTATGTGAGTTACGCTAGAACGGCTGAACGGATCTGGATGAAATTTGGCACAGACATGATTATAGTCTGGAATAGCACATGCCTTTTCATCCCGGTATAAAGTTCCCATGGGACAACAATACACTTTACACGCAGGCGAAGCCGCTGGCAGATGCTTATATATCTATTCTCTCGCTCGTGGAGACGGTCCCTATGAGAGTGTGAAATATGTGGCACGGACGACAATATCGCCGCGATTCTCCCGCTTGTGGAGGCGGTGCCTAAGGGTATGGGTATAATACATTCTACCTATTTCAATGCCTAATTTTTCAACAGATATGGGTGCAGGCAGCATGCACAATCACATTCCTCCCGGCAGCTCCTACAGTAGCAGCACAGTTGTCATGTCCAGCGGACCTGGCGGCAAGCCACAGGTTAGTGCATATCAAAGATATAATACTCTGTTAGTCTTCCACTGCAGCACAAAGACCTCTTCTCAAACAGATAAGGCACATATCTAAGACCTGGGCAAAAAATATACTGCAAGAAATTACATAATAAATCAAAGTCTTTTTTGGTTTGCCCAATAGTTTTTACAATAATTAAATAGTTAGCTACAATTTCTAAGAAACAATTTAGAAATTAATTTTCTGTACTAGTACCTAATTACATTGTGAGCTGTTGTAAGCCCTACAGTGTGTTGTTTTGTATGGTGTGTCACCATTGCTTTCAAAATCGTAAAGGAGGAAAGTGACTTGTCCTAGACATAATAATCTGCACAGTGCCTTTGTGGTTGAGTACAGCCCATTCTCTCTTCCAGAGAGGAGGCCTGTATCCCAGTAGTGCGAACATTATAGGATGATTCCATAAGGCCTACTTGTACGAAACACTATAACTGTAACTAAGCTCCGACCTTGGGGTCTTTAGGTCAAGAGTGAATAGTTTACTTCTGGGCAAGCGTCAACCACATCATCGCTTCCTATCAAGTGAGATGTGGTCAATTGCAAGCCTATCTATAATATAAGAAGAAGAAGCTATATGCTGTGTTAAACTAGAAAAATAATTAATTACCTTATTTGTAATGTTGATAAAGTGCTAACTGCTGAACACTCAAATGTCCTTTAAAAATATTTTTTTACAAATTACTTCATCTTGTGTTTTAGTGTGCACAAAGCAACTTAATTTTAGAACGTAAAATCAAACAAAGATAGTGTAATGGCTCTATCTATTCAATAGAATAGAATACTCTTTATCTAAGTATTCATTACTCAAAAATGGGTAGTCAAACGTACGACTATGTTAGCGAGCACTGATACTATACAAAACAAAAAATAAAATTTAAAACAACCGACATAAAAACCTCTAAAAATCAAAAAATAAGCCTCGTACACGCGTCGGGGAACTGCTCAGTAAATAAAATAAACAGCTGTAAACGTTGGCCCATTCAATAACGCAGATTCAAAGAGTAAAATGCGAATTACCTTTGAACGGTCGAACCGATTTCAATCAAACATAGCTAAGAACATTCTCGGCAAAGTCACCTATCAAACAAAAAGAAACTAAATCAAAATCTGTTAATCCGTTTAGAAGCTACTAGCTAACCCGGCAAACTTTGTTTTGCCATAAAAACACCAAACATTCAGCTACCCTACCTACCCTACCCTACCCTACACTACACTACCTACCCTACCCTACCCAACCCTACCCTACCATACCCTTCACTACCCTGCCCTACCCTTCTTACTATCCTATGTCCTTCTCCTGGTTCTAACCTACCTCCCCACCAATTTTCATCTAAGTCGATTCAGCCGTTCTTGAGTTATAAATAGTGTAACTAACACGACTTTCTTTTATATATTAAAAGATGATGCCACAGACAGACACACGTCAAACTTATAACATCCCTCTTTTCGTCGGGGTTTAAAAACAATAAATAACAGTGGATCATTGTTGGGGCAACCCATGAGAGATGGCACAACAGTGATCCACGAACATCGATCTGGTCGATGGTGGGTCATAGCTGTATTCCTTGTAAGGTAATGCAGAGGTGCACCCTTCGATAGAACTCATAATTCACCAGTTATTTCATATACAACTAGCTGACCCTGCAAACTTTGTTTTGCCATAAAAACACCAAACATTCATCTACCCTACCTACGTACGGTAGGTAGGGTAGATGAATAAAACCTACCTACCCTACCTACCCTACCTACCCTACCTACCCTACCTATCCTAACTACCCTTACTACCCTACCTACCCTACCTAACTACCCTACCTACCCTACCTAACTACCCTACCTACCTACCTTACCCTACCCTACCCTACTTATGTAGAGGTAAGGTACCAATTTTTTTTACTTAATTTCTTTTATTCCTAAGCCTAACAATAACAAACACATCAAAAACAGAATAAGCGAAATCGGCCAGCTTTTCTCGAGATTTGCGCTTAGCAACACATTCAGCGATTCATTTTTATATTATAGACAACTAGCGGACGCCTCGCGGTTTCACCCGTGTAGTTCCCGTTCCCGTGGGAATACAGGGATAAAAAGTAGCCTATGTCACCCGGGGATAGTGTAGCTTCCCAACGGTGAAATAATTTTTGATATTGGTCCAGTGGTTTTTAAGTTTATTTGTTACATACAAAATACAAATCTTTCCTCTTTATAATATTAAGTATATATAGATATTGTATATGAAATAACTGGCTACTATATTATTATAGTCATTAGTATGCAGCCCAAGCAACTTTGACTCTTATTTACTTTAATTAAAAACAAATATCACCATTATCGCTTTCTACATAAAAAATTACTTTCCCAGGTATACAGCTCAACAAGCAGCACAAAGATTGGGCCACATGGCATCAAGGAGACCATGAAGACCATGCAGGATTCTCGCACAGGCACCAAGAAGATGGCCATAGGTTAGTATCTACAGTTTTTGTCTTATTTATTGTTATTACAGATTGCAGCTTTTTGCACGCTGACGTCAAATGGTTATTGAATGATTTGTGAATGATACGACAAAAATAAACGCTAGTTGGCTGGTGAAGTTTTTATAGCTAGTTAGTTTATTTAATTATTAAAACTTAATGCAAAAGTACAAAGGCGCACTTAATGCCTTAAGGTTACACTGAAAAAAAAATGCTTCCCTACAAACGTAGTCTGGAGATTACTCCACTGTTTGACGATGCACGTTCAAAATAAAAAATGATATCAATTTGTCACATCATTATCTAGTCCTGTATGGAAACAAAAATGAAAAAAATAATAATTGAAAGTTATGAGCGTCGAAAGTTCCATATTTCAACACTAATTTTAACGCATCTTTGGGCGGAAATAAATACCATTAGAAGAAGGAAAATTGCAAAACGGCCTCCATACAGGGATAGATTAGTAATTCAACAATGTAAATAATGTTATTTTATAAATATACATTTAGTTGTTTTTTCATGATACCTAGACTCCCAAAGGTCTGTTTATAAAAAAAAATCGCGCTCGTTTTCGTCCTAAATCATCATCCGTTTCAATACAAATTTGCAAAAGTGCTAATTCGTACGCGAACTAGGTTCTTACTGCATCACAGCATCTATTTCATCCGCACGTGTTGTCGGATAAGATAGCATGCATTTTAACCCTGCGCACAAAATAGTTCGTGCCGTCCGTCGACTAGTTCAACCTTAAGCATATTTGGCAGTCGACCTTATGGTGGTGCAGAGATAAAACATGGCAGGTGCAACTAAATGAAAGAAAAATCGGAGGAAAAAAAAAGAAATATACCGAGTCCTCAGTATTGTCCGTTTGTCGCGGTGCCCCAGTGGCTAAGACATCGCCTCTCGTGCTTGAGACCGTGATGTGACTTATTCAAATCATATGTAAGTACTTTCTAAGTTTGTCTTGGACATCGCTAACAACGGTAAAGATAACATCATGAGGAAACCAGGACTTATAGTCAGTATTTGTAAGTTTGTGTTCCATTGGTGTAATTGCTGCAAGGCGTTCCATTGCGAAGGTAAAAAAATAAATTAAATAAATGCCTCTGATGGTTGCATGTTGTCTTTTGTTAGGCTCCACTAAATTTTGTACCAATTTTCTATGATAGACAAGCATATTCCCTCGGCTTTGATCCTGTGACCATTTTTTTAAAGATAAGATAAGATAATTATTTATTTTGTAAAACATGAGTACAGTATAAAGGTCTTATATATATATGAGTTGGCTACATGTTTTGCCAATTATGGCGTACAAAATTAGTTGCACTAGACAAACGTTACAAAATTAAAATCACAATAATACTATCAAAATTTAAATTAAATTGAAATTCTAGAACAACCGTGCATTTTTGTGGGAAACAATATTTTGTAGATTTCTAACAGTGCAAGCATTTATCGGATTAGCACTTTCCTGATATTATCTTTTCTTCTTCTTATTCTTGTCTTCAATGCTGAAGGTCGTGCCCGTCTTGGAAAGCTTTGACGGATTCATTGATGACCTGCTTCCAAGCCATTCTGTCTTTGGCTCGTCTCAGGGCAGTGGTCACCGTATCACATATAAACCGGGAACCGTATAGGATATACATAAAAAAAGTAATAAAAAAATATCAAAAAATCCGACTGCTTAAAAAGCGAACTAAAAAGACGGAAACAAGAAGAAAATCATGCTGTGCAGTCGGAGGATACATTTTCGCGAGCTGGCAGACCAAAACCAGATGTATCCTCCGACTGCACAGCATGATTTTCTTCTTGTTTCCGTCTTTTTAGTTCGCTTTTGAAGCAGTCGGATTTTTTTATTTTTTTATATATTTTTTTATTTATAACTTTTTCGTTGATTTTCGTTAGAATTTAAACCTCTTAAAACCCTTTATTTTTATACCCCACAAGATGGGTTAGGAAGAAAAAAAAAGTGCCCCACAATATCGCGCCCAAAATCCGCCATTTTTTCCAATTTTAATGTAGCCAGTGACACTCGCAGGCTTAAGAACTTAAGGCGGTACCCTGAGCAAAACGCCGCGCAAGCCGTTTTTTGTGCTGTTTTTAGGAGCTATCTACTCGTTATTTAAAAAGAAATATCAATTAATAAAAATACATTAAATTTCTACATAATATTGATTCTAAAATGGTAGATTTAGTTTTTTTTTAAATGTTGTATATATTTCACTAATCTCCTTTCAAAAAAACATAAAAATGAGAAATAATTATATATATTATGCATCTCCTCGTAAAGTGTTCATTAATTATTTTTTGTACTAACACTAATGAATAGACAATTTAATAACGAACATTTTTGTAGCTTTTTTTTTTCAAAAGACCAAAATTCGATTTTATAAAGATTTTATTCTAAAATCTGGGCGTATTCACTACTGTAATTCATGCGCCACCAGTGCCGCTAGACCAATAGGATTGCTCATATCTCATGCCGATTTTTTGGTCAGGGTACCGTCTTAAGACGAATCGATTTACGTAAGAATCGTCAAAATCGGCCTACACGTTTGGTCTCTAGAACGCCACATAGGAACAAACAAACATACATACATAGACTGTTAAACACATTACCCTCCTTCGGCAGTTGGGTAAAAATACCTTTGACCAGGTTGTGGAGTATGTGGAATAAATTTGACCTTTTTCATTTTGAGCGAACGGTACTTTTGAGATACGTGGGACACTCAGAAAGTTTTGCGAAACTAAAAAAAATTGTTCTATACGTACATATATTTTAATTAAATCTTTTCAAAGTACTTTCCACCAGCCTCTATACAAAGATTCATGCGCCTAAACCAGTTTTCAAAACACTTTTTCCAGTCCGCCGCAGACACCTCGTTTACAGCCTGCTCGAACGCAGCCAGCGCATCTTCCGGCGACGAAAATTGTATCCCTTTGAGCTGATTTTTTATTTTTGGGAATAAAAAGAAGTCACACGGTGCTAGATCAGGGCTGTAAGGAGGGTGACCCAGGAGTTTGACTGGCGTGCTGTCCAGGAAGTCCCTCGTTTTGAGTGCGGTGTGCGCAGGTGCATTGTCGTGGTGGAGCAGTAGCCCGCGGAGCCCTGTGTTTGGTCGCTTGTTGCTTATAACAGAGAAAACTTCTGGCAAACATTTGGTAGTATACCATTCGGCATTAATGCTTCTTTGATCCCGTAAGGGAATTGATACCAAGTGGCCAGTCAAATTAAAAAAGCTAGCGATCAAAATCTTACCCCCGCTTCTAGATCGCTTCACTTTGGTAGGCGTTGGCTCATTTTGAAACACCCAAACAGTCGACTGGCGCTTGGTTTCTGGGTCGTATTGATAAATCCAGGACTCATCACCTGTAACGATGTCGTAAACACGCCGAGA
Source organism: Orthosia gothica (assembly GCA_949775005.1). NCBI lineage: Eukaryota > Metazoa > Arthropoda > Insecta > Lepidoptera > Noctuidae > Orthosia > Orthosia gothica. The sequence continues at coordinate 12,665,550 of OX459067.1, forward strand.
CGAGCCTGCTTCAAATTTGTTAAGCATATCACGGCACCATTCCACCCGGGCCTGCTTCTGAGCATCGGTGAGGTTGTGCGGCACCCAGCGTGATACTATCCTCCTCACGCGAAGATGGCTGTGTAGAATCTCGTGAACGCTTCCCGATCCAATCTTCAATATGTGTTGAATCTCCTGATATGTAATTCGCCTATTGTCTTGGATTAAATTTTTCACTGCTAGCACGTTTTCTTCGGTAACAGCCGTCAAAGGGCGACCGCTTCTTTCGTCATCCCCCAAAGTTGGTCGACCGCGCTTGAATTCGTTATACCAACGATACACGGTTGCCTTGGAAGGGCCTTCATCCATGAATGCCATTTGAAGTCTATCGTACGATTCATCCGGTTTCAGGCGACACTTGAAATCGTATAAAATCATAGCTCTAAAATGTTCCCGGCGCAGATCCATATTTCAGTGAGACACAATACTTTGAATTAACTCGCAAAAAATGTGGAGGGAAATTTTGAAATTGGAACTTACTTATTTTTACTTATAAATAATCATATTTTCGAAAAACATAATAACTGGCCAGTCTCCCATATATAAAAACTTTTTTTCGCAATACTTTCTGAGGGGCCTGGTAGTTAGGATCACTTTAATATCAGCGTCAGTGGCGTTCATAAGATACTAGCTGACCCCCGCGAATTCGCTTCCGTCAACTGGCTACCTACCTACCATAACTACCCTACCATAACTACCCTACCCTAACTACTGAAAAAAAAAGTAAACATAAACCATCTACTAAATAGTCCGAACAAAGCCTAAACATTTGGTTTGGATAGGTGAGCCCGTTCTTAATTTATAAAATTACAACGAAAAGTGGCATTTATTTTTATATATATAGATTCAAAAGTGCAGTTGTCAAGAGTTCAAGACACTATAGCATATGAATTACTTATCTTTTTAATTAATTATTATGTGTATCAGTTTATTTCTTTTCTTGCACGTTGTCAAGGCGTATATATTCCCCAATGTTAACGCAGTACTAGCTCCGAGCCAGAATATAAATATTGAACGTCCTTTTGGACAGTTTTGTTTCGAAAATATTCTTTGATGTAGATAATGCTATTTCAGTTATTTATGAAGAAATTCTAGCCATCTGTGTACAAATATTTCTAAACATTCAGGCCTTTTTAGAGGAGTATGCAAAAGGAGCGAAAAAATATCGTGATGGTATTTTTTTTTAAAGCGAAACTATTAGTTACACTAAAAAATCATGTTTCAGAATGGTGTACATGAATCAAATTTTTTTCAAACCTTTTAACCTAGCCGTTACTAAGGAATATGCTTTAGTTAGAAACCGTTTTACGCTACTAAAGCAGTGGAAGGAAAGGAGTGGGTTTTGGGTCCTGTGGTTTATGTATGACTAGATGACGTATTCGATATGAATAATTTATTATTCATACAAGTATTTTCAAAGAATTGCTCAATAGGTAAATTCGATTTTCGGTATATACGTAAACAACAACAATATTTAGTTGCGCGCTAAGGCTACCTACTCAAAAGTAAGCCAAATAATCAAAGACAATTTGTCACCTGAAAAAAACACCTACAGTTCAAGATATTTTTACCCGACTGCCGAAGGAGGGTAATGTGTTTATCAGTCTATGTATGTATGTATGTATGTATGTATGTATGTATGTTTGTTCCTATGTGGCGTTCCAGAGACCAAACGCGTTGGCCGATTTTGATGATTCGTACGTCAATCGATGCGTCTTAACTCTGCGAGTGTCATAGGCTACATTAAAATTGGATAATAGAAAAATGGCGGATTTTGGGTGCCATATTGTGGGGGCCCAAATTTTTTTTTTCTTCCAAACCCATCGTGTGTGGTATCAAAATAAAGGGTTTGAAGAGGTGATTTCAAAAATATATAACACTTATATGTTTAAATGTATCTAATTCGAAAAAACTAACTAAAAAGTTATAAATAAAAAAACTTAATTAAAAAAATCAAAAAACCCGACTGCTTCAAAAGCGAACTAAAAAGTCGTAAACAAGGAAAAAATCATGCTGTGCAGGCGGAGGATACACCAGATTTTGGTCAGCCAGCCGGCGAATATGTATCCTCCGACTGCACAGCATGATTTTTTCCTTGTTTACGACTTTTTAGTTCGCTTTTGAAGCAGTCGGGTTTTTTGATTTTTTTAATTAAGTTTTTTTGTTAGCATTATTCTAAAAACGTACACTATGTTGCTAATCAGTCCCACATTAGTCGGGGCTGCTAATTTACGAACGTTAGTCACCCACGCTTCAGAACTGACTTATATTTAACAATTGTCGAGTTCTATTCACATCGTACGGCTGATGGATTGTTTCGGTTCAATAATCTTGATAATTTTGGACGATGACAATTTTGATGATGTTAGTTTCTTCTGGACTTTGTAAGTGTGAACTATGCTTTAAAAATTACGAAATACCCGGACACTGCTACGATTGGGTAATATTATACAGGGTGGAAAGGAAAGATGTGATCAAATATTAAAAACTGCTACAGCCTTTGCAAATGAACAATCTTTCTACTTGAATGTCATAGACAATGCCCAAAAAAATAAATTTTGGATTTTCTATGCAAAGTTGTCAGCTGTCCAAATTTGTAAGAGACTTTTTTTTTGAGAACTGTGCTTCTGTTTTTCTATTGACTTTCCTTCTTTCCGTTACATCTTGTATTGGTGTGTATAGTTCCTATATCACATCTATAAGTAACTTAGACTGAAAAACATAATGGAATATACAGCTACCCTTCTGCCCTTCATCATCTTCCTGCCCTTGTCCCATGTTACTTGGGGTCGGCGCAACACGTTTTCTTCTTCCATACCATCCTGTCCCCCGTCACTGCATCACTGAGGCCCTTTTCTTTCATATCACTCCTCACACAGTCCATCCATCTTTTCTTTGGCCGTCCCCTCCCTCTCCATCCATTCACATTTATATTCATAACTCTTCTTCATGCCCTTATAAACATTTATTTGGGGTCGGCTCTTCTTCTTCTTTATAACTCACGAAACTACATAACGCGACCTGCTCTGATCGATAATGCTCTGGTTCTGACGCAGAATGCCAACATCTCAAAATTTCATCACGAAGTAAAACGCTAACTTCGCAGAATGTCAACTTCGCAAAACATCAACTTCGCAGAACGTCAACTTCGCAAAATGTCTCATTTTCCTGTCCAGTTCCAGTCCTTTTTTTAAATATTTTTAATCTAAATTTATTATTATGTCTCTCAGTCACCGTACTTAGATTGTGATTTTTATGTGTTGATTCCATTGTTTGTGTATTAACTTTCCCTTATGTTTATTAATAGAGACGGAATTTAATAGAAAATACTAGATTTAATTCTATATACTTTCTATAACATATACCCCGAACATATTGAGTTTTTGAAAAAGTAGAAATTTTGCGACTTTGACGTTCTGCGAAGTGGACGTTTTTAGAAGTTATCAATATGCGAAGTTGTCATTCTACGAAGTTGACGTTCTGCGAAGTTGGCGTTTTGCGTCGTGTGGACATTTTGAAAAGTTGGCATTCTACTTCAGAACCAATGCTCTTATTGCTGAATTTACGTTAAAACATTTATTCATACACACACGGCTGGCTTCTCAATCAATACATCTCTAATTGCTGTCTTCTCCATAGTCAACTCCTTTCAAGTAATTAGATTTTTCACACAGTCCACCCATAAAATGATGATAAAAATGTTTCATTATCAGCGAAGAGGATAGCTCTAGGTAAATAAATAGGTCAGGCGGACTTCAACCACTCTTATTGATCAATATTGGCATGAATATTTCATTGACGCGGCCGCGGCGCAGTTTATTGATTTAAATGACTCATTTTGGTGCATATTAATAACAATCTGGTATTTATATACTGGAATTAAGTTTATTTGTTAGTAAAATTATTCATTAAAAAATCTTTTTTCTTAACACGCTTTCGTATTCTTCTCAGCGAACCCTTTCATTTGATACCCATATCATGGTAGTGCACAAAAATAACTAGTCCGCCATCTTGGACCGTCCACCATATTGGATTTAAAATGACGTCACTTAACCATGCATTGTCATCCAAACTAAACTTGTATGCAAAATTTCTGCTTTAAAATTAAGTTGCAAGATTTGACCCGAACACATTTACATACATACATTGCATGTTAAATAAAAGCTTGTAAAAATAATATGCAATATTTTAATTTCAAATCAAACTCAAAAAGAAAACAAACAAACAAAAACAAAGAAACATTCGGAAACAATATAAATATGACATAAATTTACCGGTTATTAACAATATGATGTATTATCGTGTGTACAATAAGGTTTCGCCAGCAATTATGCAATTAAATGGAAATATGTTTATAAAAAATTGATAAAAAATAGTAATTGGTTGTGTATTTTATAATCTGCATCAAATTTTTGATAAAAAATAATATTTGTAAGTACCATTGATGTATTAAAAAGAGGAAGATACGGGACTGCTCACAGCGCTTGGTTCTACTAATCTAAGTGAATGCCCGTAGCGGGTACTCAGTCGCATACGGCACATTGTTGATCACACAGCTCATTAATTCCAGTGTTTTTTTTTATTTTTTCAATAAATACGCATCAAAATGACTTCTTGTGTAGCTAAACAGTGTTTAAATAATACCAGGAAGAAAAATAAGTCACACGGGATCACTTACCACTCGTAAGTACAGTTATAAAGGTTAATTTGTTGAAAATTACAATAATATTTAATGTTTGCTTCGCCATATTTGTAAGAGCGAGATAGATATTACAAACATGCGTGCGTGAGAGACACGATACGCACATATTGCAATGTCATTTCGTTCATAATAGTAAACATTCGGTGATTCGGCCAACATTCGGCGGCTAACGCGATTTCGCTTGCACTACAACGTCGTCTCATATCTGTCCTTGTCTATCGGTATCTGTAGGTTTGGGACTGGTGATGACACTGAACACAGATGTGTGAGTTTCGGTGCATGTAGTCGTGCGCCGAGCCCAGGTTTTATGATCGCCATGTTAGCGCGTAACGTATCTTCCAATGTTAAGTACCTATTTTTTTTAAATACTTTTGCATATCCGGCTTGGGCAGACTGTTGAAACTAAAAATGTAATGTTTATTAATAAGAACGTAACGTACACAGTTATGCAATAAATATATAATATCTTCAATTATAATCATTTACCCTCGGACATTCATATTTTTTTATTATTATTTATCTAATAATATACCTAATTAATTTCTCAATTGTCACGTTGACTTAACGAATTATCTATACGTATACTAATATTATAAAGCTGAAGAGTTTGTATGTTTGTTAGAACGCGCTAACCTCAGGAACTACTGGCATTTAATAATTATTTTTGTGTTGGATAGTCCATTTATCGAGAAAGGTTATATAACATCACGCTACGACCAATAGGAGCGGAGCATAAATGAAAAATGTTGCAAAAACGGGCAAAATTATTCCTTTTTGAGAGCTTCCGTTGCTTGCGTTGCGTAAACGGTTTAAGACGGTACCCTGACCAAAAAATCGGCGTGCGATATGAGCATTCCTATTGGTCTAGCGGCACTGGCGGCGCATGAATTACAGTAGTGAATACGCCCAGATTTTAGAATAAAATCTTTATAAAATCGAATTTTGGTCTTTTGAAAAAAATAATTCTACAAAAATGTTCGTTATTAAATTGTCTATCCATTAGTGTTAGTACAAAAAATAATTAATGAACACTTTACGAGGAGATGCATAATATCAATAATTATTTCTCATTTTTATGTTTTTTTGAAAGGAGATTAGTGAAATATATACAACATTAAAAAAAAAACTAAATCTACCATTTTAGAATCAATATTATGTAGAAATTTAATGTATTTTTATTTATTGATATTTCTTTTTAAATAACGAGTAGATAGCTCCTAAAAACAGCACAAAAAATGGCTGGCGTGGCGTTTTGCTCGGGGAACCGCCTTAAGTTACACAGCAATCATGTATGTAGGGTAGATGGCTAGGTAGGTAGCCAGTTGACGGGAGCGGAGCCGCGTGGGACAGCTAGTAACTATAATAAAATTGTCTAACTATAAATAAGTATTAACTTATTGCAAATAAATTGATTTGAAAAGATCCTACTAAAGTATGAAAACCGGCCAAGTGCAAGTCGGACTCGCGCACGAAGGGTTCCGTACCATTATCGCAAAAAATCGGCACAAAAATTACGTTTGTTGTATGGGGGCCCCACTTAAATATTTAATTTATTCTGTTTTTGGTATTTGTTGTTATAGAGGCAACAGAAATACATAATATGTGAAAATTTCAACAGTCTAGCTGTCACGGTTCCTGAGATACAGCCTGGTGACAGACAGACAGACGGACCGCGGAGTCTTAGTAATAGGGTCCCGTTTTTACCCTTTGGGTACGGAACCCTAAAAAACAAACATGAAGTCGATATTAGAACCTTTTTCTTTTTAGAGAGTCGGTTAAAAATAAAGCTAGATCCTATCAAGGTGTGTTGATTCCAGAACCGTTGAATCAGCATAGTCATGCATGCATTCTGGCGCACGAAGTGTCTTCCTCGCGCCAAATGTTTTCACCTGTAGGTGACACTGCAAGAATTTGGAGAAGGCTCACACGACGCCATTTGTAAAACTTACAAACCGATTCTATAGTCATTACTCTCTAGTGCTAGTCGTGACATCATCTTGTTTTGTTTAGTATATCCGGTTTGTTTCGTGGTCATATTTATCTTCTTTTTAACCGACTTCACAAAAAAGGAGGAGGTTATCAATTCGACAGTTTTTTTTATGTTTTTTACCTCAGCACTTGTTTCTGGGTGAACCGATTTTGTTAATTCTTTTTTTATTTGAAAGCTGGTGCTTGTCATGTGGTCCCATTTAATTTCATCAAGATCTGATGAAGAACTTTGGAGGTATACATCAGAACTCTTCAATAAATGACGTACGTAATGAAGTAAGCGCTAAAGGGGTACGCAGGTGTAAACAGTTCACCTTGGTATACTCTTATTCCACCGGTTTTGTTGAAGTTTCATGTTAATGGGTTAATCTATTCTGGCTTCAATTTGGGCATTATTGGTACCAAGCCTATATAACTGGTCCATTATGTACCAAAACCAAAAAAAATACAACCGACTTCCAAATAAAAATACTACAAACTGAAAAATAACTTCAATTTCGGTAGTCAGTGTCAAAAATCGAAGAAACGAAAACGAGAACACCGACTTCCGAAATTGAAGTTATTTTTCACTTTGTAGTGTTTTTATTTGGAAGTCGGTTGTATTTTTTGTAAAAGTTTTTTTTTGTAATCTACTTTAGACATGAGTCTCTTTCGAAAATATGGTATATTTATCTTTAGGGCAGTCAAAATCATCATTCGGAGCTGTGGGATGATTTTAAATGCCCTGAGTCAGTCTTACTCCTTATTTCTGAATAGGGTAGTTGACAAAAAATAACTTTTTAGTTCGTCTGTTAGATAACCTAAAAATATTGGAATATCTAAATTGATGTGACCTACAGATACCACTGAATAAATCATAACATCACGCCTGTTTTCACAGAATGGTATAGCAGTGTTCTTAAAAGGACCCACACCCAATTTTCGCAGGTTATGTAAATAGGGTAGTTGACAAAAAATATCTATTTAGTCCGTCCAGTTACATACCTGAAACATTGGACACGTATTTTTTCTTTTGCCACGTAAACAAACAATTACGACGATACAGTGCGTTGAAATATCGTATGACGTCACGGTGTACACTTTATACTGACTAAGTGACGTCACTAGCCCCCACTCCTGAACTTTGATGCGCTTTATCTTTGTCATATTTTATTTATTTGTTTTAGTAAAAAATACGGGTCCAATATTATATCGGAATCTCACTGACGGACTAAATAGAATTATCATTTTTCTACCCTGGCAACATTCTTATTAAGAAATTGAAGTTGAATATTTATCAAACTCTACATCAGTCTGCAAAAAAAATTGCCATCAAAGTCGGGTTTAACACATTCTTAACTACAAATACTCCATTCAGAAACCGGCCTGGAGTTTTCAGGTTGTTGCTTTCAAGTTGAAGCTGAACTGTGTGTGTTGATGAATTGAACTTTTGCTGTTTAGTCTTAGAGTACAATAGTTGGCATAGTGATTGTGTTTATGTGGCGTCTCTCTGCAGACTGTGGCCCACAATTCATCAAGCAATTTTAGGAAGTCCAAAGGTTCATGAAACTACCGCAGTCCAATTTTATTAAAAAAACAAAAAAAAAAAAAAAATATGTAGGCCTTACCCTGGTTGCGCTGGAACATGTTTTCCGTGTCAATCATCCGATCTACCTGCCTGTGTCCCCTGCCATTTTCATTTATATATACTATGTTCCTGCTTAACGACGTCCAATGCTGGACCTACCAGAGTCAGAACATCGATCGATCCTGCTCACTTCTATGTCTGTTCAAAAAATAATAATTGATATTATTTTCCTTGTTTTTTATTTTTATTTAACGATAGGCTCGCGTTTGGGTCCGTGCCCACTCGACCCGATTAGACTCAACCCGAAGAATAATACCTGCTTATTTCTGTTTTGATAGGCGTAAACGGCAGGCAGGAAAATGTTGATTAACGCTTGCACGATAGGGAATATAAAATTTAAATAATTTCTGGATATATAAATCAATAATTAAACAAATAAGTACTTATCCTTTTTAGTATAGTATAATGCTTTGTACTTTGTAGTAAAATCACTAATTATTGTTAATTATCATTCCAATCTTATAGCTAGTGGCATGGTGGTATTTATTGGATCAGTCTTTAAACGTGATTATACTTTTAGGGTAACAAGTAGGTACTAACTTCTAAAATATAAAAAAGTGAGAACCAGAAAACCGGTTTAAGCGCGGTAGAATCTTTATAAAGCTACATTTTTTTTAAACGAAATCACTGAAAACCAGGATAAAGTATCATAACAAAATATTCAATATTGATATAGTTATTTAGAATTTATTATCACTTGTTCTGATGGCACTGAATTGGTAGTAAAACATCTGGTATTATTCTCGGGTCGAGTTTAATCGGGTTGAGTGGGCACGGACCCTTGCGTTTGTCCACTATCTTGCCTGATGGTAAGCGATGATGTGGTATACGGTGAAGCACGCCTGCCTAGAAGTAACCTATTCATATTAAACTTAAAGAGATTTTTTTATAATTACATTTTTTTCTACTATCTGACATTTTTAATTTCTTCCGTCTACGGTGGCCATGTTCCGCAAGCAGCGCTTCTTGCTTCCAGCGGAATCTCGCGACCTTCACCAGTTCATGGATCTCTCATCTTGTTAATCCAATGGCTTGTCTGATACTATTTGAATTCCACCTGTACTCTTCCAACTTCACCTCCGCACATCCGTCTGAAGTCATTCTTCTCTCTATTTTTAGACTAGAATGACGCAATCTCGTTTTTTTCTTATGTTTATTCAGTAAACTAATCTCTGTATGTATATAGTTTGATCGCGACTAAAATAAGTGTGGGCGGATTTTTTTGTGTTTACGTCTGCGGAATTTTGCGTGTCTAGCTTGAAATTAAGGAGAGGGAAAGGTGATAGATAAGATATACAGTGTGTAAAGGCAAGTTAGTTTTTAGGGTTCCGTACCCAAAGGGTAATAACGGGACCCTATTACTAAGACTCCGCGGTCCATCTGTCTGTCTGTCACCAGGCTGTATCTCATGAACCGTGATAGCTAGACAGTTGAAATTTTCACAGATGATGTATTCCTGTTGCCGCTATAACAACAAATACTAAAAACAGAATAAAATAAATATTTAGGTGGGGCTTCCATATAAGATACAACAAACGATTTTTTTGCCGTTTTTTGCGATAATGGTACGGAACCCTACGTGTGCGAGTCCGACTTGCACTTGTCCGGTTTTGTTTTAATTGACTATTGCTTTTTTGATGAAAGTTGTTTATTTCCATGGCCGTATGCCGTAGCATCCTGTACCTATGTACCTACAATCATGTAGAGGGTGTTAAAGTACGCCTATGGTCATCGTGCTTTTTATACTCTTTGAATAAATTAACGTTTATTGAACGGCTTGCTTATGTATTTGAAATAGAGAAAATTCAGTTGGATTGAACAGAAGGCAAATTCAACTCAAAAATAAAACATTATTTAAATTTTACCATTTACCTACCACTATTTGTCTCTGTATCAACCAACGATTAACAGGTAGAAACGACCTAAGAAATTTACACCCGGTTTCTCAAAACTCGATTATCGGGCTGTTAACTTAGGGCCAATTTCACCAATAATACTAATCGCGATTAGTTCAATTAAACTCAGTTTATGCAAATACAGCGTTTTGGTTGAGACCGCTCAGAAACTACCATCAGAACACATAGACGGAAATCCACATGGCGTCTTCCGTATGTGATTGGTCAATTGATGGCGGTCAGACCCTTTGCCTTGCCGAATTCACTTACGCAATAAGATTGTCTTAGTTCGCCTTTACACTTTAAAATTATCAAGGAGTCTGTTTATGTGTGTCTTTACGAAAGATGAAGCTAGTTGCACATTCCAAAGCATAACCGTAGCGGAGAAGGGGTCATCACGATAGGTTATCTAAACGGATTAAAGCGAGTATTTTCGGCATATCTGCTGTCAATAAGCGCATAAAACGTTTGCTGTTTATGTTTTCTCACCACGAATTAATAGAGCAGACTTTTAAGGCGCTGATTCCCTTGAGTAGCTGATTTTAAAATGAGAATCACGTCTAAACGGTAATTTTTTGTATTATCGTAATAATTTGATCTAAGCAAAATTTGAGTTTTATTCCTACAACATAGTGTAATTAATTTGTAAAGTTATGTCTAAAACGGACAAAAACTCGACAATCGCACCAAAAACCGCTGGGCGTATTTTAATGAAATCAACACCATCTCATAGACAATTTAATTATCTACATTTTGATCTGAAGCTTTTTTTTTAATGTCATAGAATATTATGGTATGTACAAAAAACTACTAAATTTTGGGTCGCGCGGGTGTGAAACAAGTGCGCGTTTTGTTCCCTCAAGGTCGTTGGCGTTAGTCGTCGTCTTAAGGCGGTACCCCGAGCAAAAGGCCGCGCAAGCCGTTTTTTGTGCTGTTTTTAGGAGCTATCTACTCGTTATTTAAAAAGAAATATCAATTAATAAAAATACATTAAATTTCTACATAATATAGATTCTAAAATGGAAGATTTAGTTTTTTTTTAAATGTTGTATATATTTCACTAATCTCCTTCCAAAAAAACATAAAAATGAGAAATAATTATTGATATTATGCATCTCCTCGTAAAGTGTTCATTAATTATTTTTTGTAATAACACTAATGGATAGACAATTTAATAACGAACCTTTTTGTAGAATTATTTTTTTCAAAAGACCAAAATTCGATTTTATAAAGATTTTATTCTAAAATTTGGGCGTATTCACTACTGTAATTCATGCGCCACCATTGCCGCTAGACCAATAGGAATGCTCATATCTCATGCCGATTTTTTGGTCAGGGTACCGTCTTAAACTGAGTTGTAACAAAATTTTCCATCGCGTTGTAAGTGTTCTTGACCATTGTGCAAAAATTCGATGTTTATGAGTATATTTTTTATGGTCTTGTACCATACATAATGTTTTATTCATTTACAAGGTGTATTGATGATATCTTTATGGCTTTTTGATGTATCATAAATCATAGCATTGTGATCAGTATCGTATTTCGGATTGTATGCTCGTTCCCAGGAAGACTTCTTGTCTTTCAAAAAGTTCCAGCTATGCGGGCTTTTAATGGAAACTTTTACTGCCCAAGTCCTTGGCATATCGTGGAAACCCTTACATCATAATCTAGATCACGGGGTCCCAGTGCTGAGAAAGAAAATTTGGTTCAAATAAATCTCAATAGATGGCGCGATATGTAAAATTAACATTTTCTGGAATTGAACATAAATTTTATGTGCTTGTTTAATCAACTCTCCTAAGCACAAAATGATGAAATATTGAGCTCTTAATTCAAATTTCAAAGATTATCTGAACGGGTCATTTAAAATTGATTTTAAATTTCTGAGGATCTCGATTGTTTAAATGTGTATTGTAACACATTTTAGTCCAACAAAAGTAAAAAAAACGTGCAAAAAAGTACTATAAAATAAATCGTCACTATATTTAAAGATGAATTATTCACGAACCGAGTAAACCCTTTTACTTGCAAGTCGCTGCTAACACCATCTATCTATCGCCGTCGAACTGAATCGAACGCGATCGATGTACAAAAAATAATCAGATAATCGGACGAAAAACGCTAGTTACGTCGGCACGGTTTCTTTGTATGGGATGAGGCATCTGTATGTAAGTCAAGAGTGAATAGGTTGCTTCTAGGCAAGCGTGCTTCACCGTCGACCACATCATCGCTTACCATCAGGTGAGATAGTGGTCAAGTGCAAGCCTATAATTTAGAAAAAAAAAAAAAATGTATGCTAGTATTATATTATTTTGCCCTGCGACTGCTGTGACAAAATATTTTACAGAAACTGTTCAATAATGAATGAAACTTACAGTGGGTAATAAACGGCCCAACTAACATTTTGATCCGCATTTAAACCTGTCTGACTGAAAACACAACCGAACAGACAGATGTTTCATGTAATTATGTAGAGAAGTGACATCTGAGTGACGACCAGTCAACTATTTTAGTAGTTTTAATTTATATTAGTTACGCATGGAGCTTTTCTTGTTACGTCTTCGTAAATACATTGTAGAACATAGATTATTAGGCTAGAATTAACATCATTAATTGCATAATCACGAATAAAAAATACATACTACAATCTAACACATTAGAATTTGAGATATGCCAATCAAAAAAAAATTTTTTTTTTTTTTGGATATTTATATAAAGGGGAATGCCCATTTTGTAAGGGAACGTGGGCCCCTTTGAAAAAATGGTTGTATCTTGATGAATTTGGTTGTATATTGTAGAAAATACACGTTATATTCATAATTAGAAAATATTTTTTATTTATTTTGCGGGGTTCTCGAGATATAACGATGTTTCTGTTATTGAAATGAACCCTTATTACAATGCAATAAGGTGTATACAAATGTCCAAGTGAAGGCACCTGATCTGTTGTTGTCTGTACATATAAAGTAAAGGACACGGATGAAAAGATATACAAAATATAAATCCTATTTTTGGATAATATTGAAATCGCGAACACGATACCTCATAAGGGGCCTGTGTATGGGCAATCTCCTTTAAAAACACAATTTATTTAGGATGTCAAGGTATCATTTAACGCCAGAGTATCAAAGAGATGAGATCTTAGAGTATAGGATGTCTCGCGCGCAGGTTTGACGATTTCCAGGCTCCCGAACAAGCCGGTTTCCGAAAAGACTTACCACCGTAGACCACATACATACGCTGCGGCAGGTTACACAGAAGACCGAAGAGTATAACCTTCCGCTTTTCTTAGCGTTTGTGGACTACGAGAAAGCCTTCGATTCGATCGAGACTTGGGCTGTACTGCATTCTCTCCAACGCTGCCAAATCGACTACCGCTACATCGAGGTGATAAAGTGTTTGTACAAAAATAAAAACACCACCATATCAATCCGACTTAGGCTGCTTAACAGCTTCTGCAGAACCTGGATTAGGATATAGAATACCAGCCAGTAGGAAGTAAGTTCCTATGGGGTGATCATCGATTATTTTGTGCTCCACGCAGCTGGTTTAGCAAATGGTCGCCATTAGTATTCAGGCTTGCTATTTCGTCGTGCCAAATATATTTGAGTGTAAACGATTAAGGGCCTTTGTTACTCCAGAGTGGCGTGTCCTCACATTTTGCATACTCATCTTCTTCCAGCTCCTGCTCGACGAGTAATCACTGTCGCATTTTATGTCTCAAAGTAATGTACACGGTTGCACTGGCCCGGCAAGCACAGATGTGTGTACGTCTGATCCTGCGATCGACCTCCGGTTTCCGGAGGGGAGTGATGGAGCGGCGTCTATACTGCCGTGAATTGTCAATAACTCGCAGGAGTGTGTTTCTCGATAGTTGTAACCTGGGAGTCTTTAATTCAAGAGTGAATAGGTTACTGAGATGATATTATCGCTTACTATCTGCTGTAATAGTGTTCCAAAGCTAGCTTATGAATAAATAATTAACACGTCCGTTACCGTAATTACTGAAATAATTAAAAAGCCATTGTGTTGCTAACTGACCTTATTGGCCTTGGGTCCTCGCAAACACAACTGCATTGAGCGTGGGATTCTGAATACCCGGTTTCTATCAACGTGTTATTAAGACGGTACCCTGACCAAAAAATTGGCATGAGATATGAGCATTCCTATCGGTCTAGCGGCACTGGTGGCGCATGAATTACAGTAGTGAATACGCCCAGATTTAAGAATAAAATCTTTATAAAATCGAATTTTGGTCTTTTGAAAAAAAAAATCTACAAAAATGTTCTTTATTAAATTGACCATCCATTTGTGTTAGTACAAAAAATAATTGATGAAGACTTTACGAGGAGATGCATAATATCAATAATTATTTCTCATTTTTATGTTTTTTTGGAAGGAGATTAGTGAAATATATACAACATTTAAAAAAAAACGAAATCTACCATTTTAGAATCAATATTATGTAGAAATTTAATATATTTTTATTAATTGATATTTCTTTTTAAATAACGAGTAGATAGCTCCTAAAAACAGCACAAAAAACGGTTTGCACGTCGTTTTGCTCGGGGTACCGCCTTAAGTTTATCGATTAGGAAACTATTTGTATTAGCATAGTCTAGATTTCTGCCTCGTTAGTTACAATAGATTTGTCTTCTATGTGATATGAGAATCAAAATCAAAATCAAAATCAATAATTTTTATTTCACATAGGCCTACATGGGCACTTATAAAACGTCGACAATGTGCACGGTTCGGGTTGGTCGATTCCTATGGAGAAGAACCGGCAAGAAACTCCATGGTTACTCTTTTAAAAAATTGTTTGGTTTTACAATATTTCCATGTTACAGCAGTACTTAGATGGGGGGACAACGCAGGCCCGATAATAAGTCGTAAGAAACTTAAACAAGAAGTGATTATATAATAAATAAACAAAAGATTAAAAAAAAAGTAAAACGAGATAAAATGTTAACAATCTAGAAGGCCTACAATGTTCACACATTTACAAACCAATCGGTAAAATAATCTATACAAAGTATAACAAGACTAAATTTAACATGTGGCACAAATGTTGTTATCAGTGCTGTAACTATTCTTAGCAAAGGGCTATAAAGATAATTGAAAACCATTGTAAAAAGTCTTATTAAATGAAGAAAAATTAGATTGAGAATAGTTAGAGACATCCACATATTTGTGCCGTTTATGAGTTACCAGGGAAGCCGCATGTGCAGAAGGAGCTAAAACCAAATATTTTTATCTTCAACGTAGTCCTTGATTTTATAATATGCTTTTTTAATAAGGACACGTTTGATGTGATTTTTGAACTTTCCGTCGGTCAGTTCTATAACTGACTTTGGCAACTTGTTATAAAAGCGTATACTGTTTATAAGAAAAGACTTGCTAGTTTTCGTTAATCTGAATCTGGGTAATACAATTTCGTGTTTACTGCGTGTATTTAAATTATGGAAGTCGCTTCTAGTTTTGAAAAGCCCTCGATTTTTGCGGACATACAAAATACATTCTAAAATATAAAGTGAAGGTAGAGTCAGTATATCGATCTCTTTAAATTTCTCTCTGAGGGTCTCGCGAGGACCCATTTTATAGATCGCGCGGATTGCCCTCTTTTGTAATATGAAAATTGAGTCAACGTCTGCTGCTGATCCCCACAGCAGAATGCCATAAGACATAATACTGTGGAAATAAGCATAGTAAACCAGCCTAGCTGTGGCTACATCGGTTAACTGCCTTATTTTCCTTACTGCATATGCAGCTGAACTTAACCTACCCGAAAGAGTTCTAATGTGCGCGCCCCACTGCAGTTTTGAGTCGATAGTAATCCCTAAGAATACAGTTTCAGCTACAACTTCAAGATTTTTGCCGTCAAGATTTAAATTTAGGGCACGTTGTGGTACATTTGGTAAAGAGAACTTAAGACATTTAGTTTTTTTCGCATTCAGTAAAAGATTATTAGCTGCGAACCATTTTGAGAGAATAATTAGACTTTCGTTGACCTGTAAGACATCCGTATCTTTCCTATCTATTTTAAAAATTAGCGAAGTATCATCAGCAAATAGAATTATATCCGATAATTTGGCCATCATAAAAGGGAGGTCATTAATGTAAACAAGGAAGAGGAATGGGCCGAGAATTGAACCTTGAGGCACGCCCATCTTGACTAGAGACCCGGAGGACGTCGCCCCATTAACATTTACTTTTTGCTGTCTGTTTGATAAATAGGAAAGCACAAGATCAGCAGCTTGTCCTCGAATTCCGTAGTGGTGTAATTTACAGATCAGTGTGTTATGGTCGACGCAGTCGAACGCTTTTGAGAGGTCACAGAAAATGCCAATGGCATCCTGGGACTTCTCCCAAGATTCCAAAATGTGACTGATGAGTTTTACTCCCGCGTCCGTTGTCGACCTACCTTTCGTGAAACCAAACTGCTGACTATGCAGGATCCCATTTGAATTGAAGTGAGACAACATCTGATCCAGCATGATTTTTTCATAGATTTTACTCAATGCTGGAAGCACGGATATAGGTCTATAATTAGAGGGATCACTCTTACAACCTGATTTGAAAATTGGTACTACTTTACTGTGTTTCATTAAGTCAGGAAACGTGCCGCTGTCCAAACATTGATTGAATATGCCTGTTAGGACAGGAGCAATTGAATCAATAATATCTCCAAGAACCCTAACGGATATCCCCCATAAGTCTTCAGTATTTTTTATATTGAGACTTTTGAACGCGTTTTTAATTGTATCAATACATATTGGTTTAAATCTAAAGGTTGGTAAGTCTTTAGTAAAGTTTTCCTTAAGAAGATCTTCAGCTAATTTAGATGAGGAAGGAAGAGACTTCGTAACCTCTAACGGAATGTTGGTAAAGAAATTTTCTAATGTCTCAGCGACTTCTTGCTTATCAGAAATGGTTTGATTAGTTATTTTCAATGACAACTCATTCTGATCGCGTAGTTGTGTCTTTCCGGTTTCTCTATTAATTACTTGCCACACAGTTTTTATTTTATTATTAGAAACACCAATTTTGTTAATTATTATTTGAGATTTTGCTTGAGCGCAGACTCTTTTAAATATTTTGGAGTAGTTTCTAACATAAGTGTGGAAAACTTGATCGGAAGTCAAAGATTTTTCGTAATATAAATTATATAAGATATCTCGGCTTTTTCTTATGCCCACAGTGGCCCATTCGCTAAATTTTGATTTGTAATTGTTGACGTTAACTGTTTTTACAGGACACGTTTTATTGAATTCTTGGCAAACTGTAGAAAACAACGTGCCGTAATTTATATTGGGGTCTTTTGAATCAAAACTGGCGTTACATAGGTTGCTAAAAACATTATTATTAAAAGAATTTAATTTTTTTTTTGTAAGAGGTCTTAATCGAATTGATTTAGCTAGGTTATTATTGTTTTTATCTGACTCAAAAGATACTAGTTGACCAGTATGGTCTGACCTAACGCCACTAATTAAAAACGATTTTTTTACTTTACAATTAGTGAAAACATTATCAATGCACGAAGCTGAAGTTGCTGTTATTCTTGTTGGTTCATTAAATAAATACTTTAAGTTAAATGATTTAAACAATGATATGAGCTTACATTTTTCAGGTGAATTTACTAATAGATCTATATTTAAGTCACCACAAACAAAAACTAATTTATTATCCCGGAAAAGTTTACTTAACAATTCTTCCATTGTAATTAAAAACAATGACAAGTTTGATGCTGGTGGTCTGTAAACACACAAGATAGTATGCCCCTCGACCTCTGCACATGCTACCTCACATAAGCGATCAACAGAGTAAGCAGTGATGTCCTTCCTTTCCTTATATTTGAGATGACTATTACAAAGTATCAGGGTACCACCACCCACTGAGGATCTGTTGTACGCGCTGGCAACTGAAAAATTATTTACATTAAACAACATCCTATCTGGTTTTAACCAAGTTTCACAAAAACATAAGATATCCATGTGGTATTTATCTACTAACAATTCCACGTCTAAAATTTTGCCGGAGAAGCGATTTATATTTTGATGATATAGTAAAATATTACTATTCGTCTTCTCTTTTGTCGGCTCTAATAGTTTAAAGAATCTACAGTAGTATTATCAGAAAAACTGGATAATACTGTTAAATCACTAAACCTAGTCTCAGTTAAATCATCAATAACTGCGTGTATATTAAAAGCTAACAATGTAGCTAATAAATGTCGACTATTTTTGGGAAGAAACATATGGTCCCGAATTAAAACAAAATCACTAACAAAATTGTTGGTGTCAAAAAACAATAAACGGTCACTATGACGACAAGATAAAATATGCATCAAGTTATTTAAACTAGAAATATATTCATTTTCCTGAACAAGTAACTTGTCAGAATAGGGCAATGCACAAAATATTAATTTGCCTAATCTTAACTTAAGCAGGGTGTCAATACCATTAACTAAGTCCCTTTTTGTTACACTAAGGCTATTTCCAAAAAGAAGTACTACAGTAGTTTGCTCATTCAATTGTGTCTGTTGAATTTTATGAATAAGCTCATTAAATTGCAGTTTATGATAACAATGGTTCACTATTGTATGTTTAGAACAGTTATTTAACAAAGATCCAAAACCTGTTCCTAAACTATCAGAATATACTAAGACATTACTTTTGGTGGGGTACAAAGTTGTTGCAGTATGAGTGATGGGTAAAGTTGTAGGAGCAACATGTTGTGGCATGAGAGGTGGCGGAACAGCAGCACAACTACAGGTGAGGTTGTTAGTCAATGACTCATACCTCTCTGCATTACACTTCACCAGGTCCACCAACTCACAGGCCTCAGGCCCAGACTTAAGCAAAATATGGCAAAATTGGACGCAATGGACGCACGGGACCGGTCAATGTGGCGACGCTTGGGGAGGCCTATGTCCAGCAGCGGACGTCTTTCGGCTGATATGATGATGATGATGGTAAAATTGGGTGTAACCGTGTAACTGACTGGATGTATGAACGTAAATTAACCTAAGGAGTATTAAGGATCGTAGCAGGATCGTTCTATAGTATCTGCTGACCCCCATGGGAAAATGGCGTGAGTTTATGTATGTGTGTATGTATGGCTGTAACTATGAGGTAAAATTTTATTGATCTGATGACACTATCGCTGAGGGTAAAGGCAACTTTATATTCCGGAACCATTTCTGGTGGTATAGGCAACGAAAACGAAGCCGTGGTAAAAAAGTCTAGTACACCATATATGTATATTTAATGGTGAAGGAAAACATCGTCAGGAAACCGGCATGACCTAGAACCAAAAATTCGTGAGAAAGACATGTGACTTCCACCAACCCGCACTGGGCCCGCGTGGTGGATTAAGGCCCATTGCCGCACTCAAAGGAAGGAGGCCTGTGTCCCAGCAATGGGAACATTAAAAACCTGATGACCTGTTCCTCTGTCTACCCCTTTGGGGGGATTTAGGCTCCAAATACATTTGGTCCTTAGTGAACAGGTATACAAATCATGAAGGTCTACAGTCACGAAACTTGCCTCCCCATCCACGTGAGTGAGATGATAAAGTCGAAAGGAACACGTTTTCACATCACTACGGAAAGTTTCCTTTTGTTTGTCGCAACACGTAAAAAGCTGACATTTATAGGGCTGCCTTTTGTTATTTTGTATTGAAAAATCTTTTAAGGAAATGTTAAAGATTTTTTTTTTTGTTGAGGGTAGAATTCTATTTATGTTTCTGAGTAGGAAAAAACGTGCTTGAGCAACGTGATTTTGGACACAAAGATTTTGTTATTTGTTGCATTACCTATTCACATACTTCTTTTAGCCCGGAGTCTGGACCAGTGTTTATAGCAATAAGCTGGTATCCTAGATACCGCTGACACCGCTGAGAAACTACGAATCAGAACGCTGTATTTGCATAAACTGAGTTTAGTTGAACTAATCGCGATTAGTTTCATTGGTAAAATCGGCCCTTAAACGTAACTGGTTAAACGTGGGTGCACCTCTGCTTAACCCTTAGGAGAATACAGCCGTGCTGTTGTTTTCTTTTCCTTTCTCCTTTGACCGAGAGGTCTATGCCCAGCGGTGGGACAACTGGCTGAAAAATGAAAAGATCATAGTTTTTGCTCAAACCAATGTGCTTGAGAGTAGAAACCTCACCTCACCTCACCTTCACCTCCTATTCAGGTTGCGTTGCTATATGTTTATCCTTTATGTTTCCTGTTTTCCTGTATGTTTTTGTGGTATACAATAAAGTATAATTATGATAAATAAATAAATAAATTTTCTTAGATTTTGTTTTTGCTTGTACGGAATTTATGCCCACCACATACGAACTACAACAAGTAAAATTAAAAAAAAATTATTACCTAGACTTATTTTTATTTCATGCTTTATTATTTATCTAGTAGTAAACACGCAATTATGACACGATATCTTGCGAAAACACCCGGTTCAAACAGAAAAACGTCCATAACTCTTGAACGGCTAAACCGATTCATCAAACATAGTTAAGAACACTCTCAATAAAGTCTCCATTCAAACAAAAAAAACTAAATCAAAATCGGTTCATCCGTTTAAGAGCTTGCCACAGATGATTATAACACCCCCCTTTTTCCGTGGGGTTTAAAAAGACCTGACGTCACACAAATCCTACATCGTGCTATCAAAGATCTTCGTGCGATTTGAGCATAACAACCATCGCGGTCGGGCAGTTGCCGACCAGAGACTACACCCGTCTGGTCGGCGGATCCTCCCTTTTGTATGGAGGATTGTGGGACTTTAAACCCTGTTCCGCATATCTCTTCACCTTTTTAAGGTTGTCCTAGTCGATCATTCTTCCATACAAACGTAGTCTGGCGATTACTCCACTGTTTTACGGTGTACGTTCAAAATAATAATAGTTATTTATGCTACAAGTGCGGAAGGTAGGTGATTTCCGATGAGTGGCATTTTTATTCACGAGCGAGCGAAGCGAGTGAGTGGATAAATCGACACGAGTCGGAAATCATCTTACGTACGTGTATCATACAACATTTTACTATGCATTGTGCGAGGAAATAAATAAATTAATAAAATGAAATTAATAAAATGGCGGGCTTATTCAAGCGCGTTCAGCATATCCACAGATTAACTAATAGTTCCTCATGGGCATATCTACTGCGCATGTGCGAATAGCTGTCACATCGTAACGCAATAAGGCACGAGCAAAATATACGTTCTGCCAAACATAATTAATGAATATTTAAAATTAATTTATTGATCAAAATCTAAATCTAGAGTAATTAAAAACGCCTAAAATAAAGTATTAGTTTTATTTTACCTTTTATATGAATGATAATCTGTACATAACTAATTTTTAAAACTTTTCTCAAATAATAAAAACTCTATGCGTCGGGCTGACGTTGGAGTTACAAATTAATAAAGTACAGGAAAGTAAAAAGCACTAGTGAAAAAAGTGACACTTTCCGCACAGTTTGGCTGCTTGGAAAACCGCTCTTTTCGAGGACATGCATTGTAAAAAATATATCAATTTTTCTCATCATTATATAGCCCTGTATGGAAACAAAAAAGTAAAAAAAGAAGTTATAACCGTCGAAATTTCCATATTTCAACACTAATTTTAACGCATCTTTGGGCGCAAGGAAAATTGAAAAACAGACACCATTCAGGGATAGATTAGTAATTCAACAATGCAAATAATTTTATTTTAAACAGATACATTTATTCGTTTTTTCATGATATCCATATTCCCAAAGGTCTGTTTACAAAATTTCGCTTGTTTGTTTTCGTCCTAAATCATCATCCATTTCCCTAAAAATTTGCAAAAGTGTGTATTCGTACGCGAACTAGCATCACAGCATCTATCACTTTCGCACGTGTTGTCGGATGAGATAGCATGCATTTTAACCCCGCCCACAAAATAGTTCGTGCCGTCGATTAAGGCAACCTTAATGCAAAATTTCATGATTCGAAACCCAATGTAGATTTTCCCTCTATTTCCAGGCCACCACATTGGCGAAAGGGCTCACCTGATCGAGCGCGAACAGAACTACTACACAGGCGATGCCGAAGAACGCCAGGACTTCATTAACTTGGAGGAAGAGGAGGCTGAGGAGTTCGACAGGTGGTTTTACACTCTATTGCTTATAGGATAAGATTCAGATTGGTGAAAGGAAGACCCAGTACAGTACGACCGATGAGTCTTGGCCCGTCTGAAATTAGCGCCAATGGTTGCGCAGAACATAACTTTACAAACCAAATGGCTGTTTTATTCACGAGTGTTTATTCGTGGCAGTTAGCAAAGCGTTTGTCCAACGCCCGAGCCAAGTGAACGGACCGCTAGGGGATGGAGAGAGCCATGGCTTGCAAGCGTCTGCAATGCTGCCATTGAGTCGCTGTACAAACCATAGCTCATCTCTTTGCACTTGAGGATTACGTCCGTTGCTTTGCAAATGGCTAGTCTGTTTTAGTAGTTCGGGGTAGAAAGTAGCCGAGAATCTAGGATCAAAATTACTTCTAACATTCTAGACTTAAATTATATCTTTCTATGCATTAGATGCTCAACAGATTGACCAGCGTCAGTGCTTCGCCACACATTTACAATTCATCGGAACTACTTGTTTTCAACGTGCAGTCTTGTGCTGGAAGTACCCTTCCCAATTATCAGCAGCCTAATTGCGACCAATGACATAGACGGAAATCCAAATCTCCTCTTTCATCTCACATGTGATTGGTTGATTGATGGCGGTCAAGCCCTTTGCTTTGCCGATTTCACTTGCGTAATTAGGCTGCTGATTTCATAGGAATTAGGACAAACCAGACGACGCCTATGTCCAGCAGTGGAGATCTTTCGGCTAAACTTTGTCTTTGCTCATAGTGCCTTCAAAAATTCCAGGGAGTTCCAATACAAATCATCGTCTGCCATCGGAGGCCGTGGAGGCCGCCCCGCCATCCAGGGAGCTCCTCGCCGCGAGCCGCAGCGCCTGGCTCTGCCCGCTCCGCCTGTGCCAGCCATTACTGTGCCCAAGTGAGTAGTAGACTAAAACTTATTGCTTAGGTTTAAGGTAGAAAATAGATCTGCAGCTTAGATCATGTAGATAAATCTAGTATTAGAATTGCAAGATTACAATTTTAGTTCTTTTTTCAAATCAAATCTAAATTCTGTTTTATGTAATACACAGTCAGAGCATCGAAGATACATGTAAATCTGAATTAAATAGTTATTTGTATGAGTTATGAAAAAAAAAATCGGCAAAGATTGATTTTAACAACTTAAATATCTGGGTTTATAATAACTACATGTATATTATCTTTAGTAATACCAGTGGTGTCTCATCCCATACAAAGAAACCGTGCCGACGTACTGTACTGATTATACTGATTATTTTTTGTACATCGATCGCGTTCCGTTCCACGGATATAGATGGTGATCTATCTATCGCCGTGGAACGGAACTGAACGCGATCGATTTACAAAAGGAATCCGTATAATCAGATGAAAAACGCTAGTTACGTCGGCACGGTTTCTTTGTATGGGATGAGGCATCTGTATGCTAGTATTATACTGTCTGTGGTAATACGAATTGGCATGCCAAATATAATGTACATACAAACTGGATTAATAAACAGAAAATTCATAGCAAACAGAACTCAGGTACACAGTAGGATATTGCCGAATACCAAGGCAAGTATTTTCAAAAGTAGTGTTAAATATATGCACATTATATAATTACATGTAGTCCACAGTTACATCCATGTAGTCGCAGCATGTACGTGTGCCTATTTAATTTTCTTTGGTTTACTATGGCTTCTTTTTCTTTATTTTGTATTTATATTTTCATTATTATTTTTATTTGCAAAGAGGCGGTTATATTGACGACACTTTAATATTGCCACACTCATAAAAAATATGCACAACACTTAAAAAAACTAAAAAAAGACTTTGGGTAGTTTGAAACAAATATTTTGTGACACTCATTTGCAGCAATGCACATTAGTAAATTTATTAACACAATAGTTTCTGTAATTTACACTTCAAACTACCATGTATTATAGTATATTGTACATAATATTAATCTTTTTTAATAAGACAGTGTTGTTGCAAGTAATAAAACTACTATTCCCATATTTTATCCAACAGTTAATATCTTTTAAAGTTTCTCGACAGCAAAAACAGCTTATATGTCAATTAAAATAAAGACCAAAATCCCGTGAACAGAATTTCTACTTAAAAATGTCAGTGTACCCTCCTCTTTGGTAAGCTATGTAGTTAGCACGCATGGTATGTATTGCAGTACAAGTAGTGAGGGCTCGGGGCGCCGCCACAGCGCGACCACGCGGCCCTCCTCTCGCCGACCGATCAGATCCGCCGCCAGCCCTCACACACTACCCTCCAGGTAACTACAAACTCTTTGGCACTTACAGCAGGAACAATAACTGGATACTTTTTCAGCGTTTTTTGTGTTTGGGCAAATTGTGCCTATGATGAAGGGCATATAAACGGTGTTTTTTAGGGTTCCGTAGCCAAATGGCAAAAAACGGAACCTTTATAGATTCGTCATGTCTGTCTGTCCGACTGTCCGTCCGTATGTCACAGCCACTTTTTTCCGAAACTATAAGAACTATGCTGTTGAAACTTGGTAAGTAGATGTATTCTGTGAATCGCATTAAGATTTTCGCACAAAAATAGAAACAAAAACATTTTTTTTCATTAAACCCATACGTGTGGGGTATCTATGGATAGGTCTTCAAAAATGATATAGAGGTTTCTAATATCATTTTATTCTAAACATGCTGCACATCATAGTTGTTCAATTGAGGAACGAAAGGTCAGTAATCAGGGCTCTATAGCGGTCACCATTGACTGTAACGTTCTGGCCAATTTGCACAAAACAAGCAATTTGCACAATTTGGAAGCGTTGTTCAGGAGTCAGTCTATTCATGTTGAAATGCCAAACCAAACTAAACACAAATCACTTGACAGCTGACGAAATGGCTGCCAGTTAAAGCAGTATTGCCAACTTAAAGTTCTATACCTCTAAAAAAAACATCCTATATTTCTAAGTCGTTCAGATCGATTGTTGCATATTCGTTAACGATTAGACAGATTCACATACATAAATCTAACTAGATAACGCAAGTCCCTCCATCTGTATGAAAACCAAGCGTGCCACTTTATCACACACAATTTAAAAACAAATTTACTTACCAATGAAAGAAGACATTTTCAATGCCTCGGCCAACTTCTTCTATACCTTCTTTACAGCTCAATATGGCATATCCGGTATGTGGCAATCCGTTGCCGATAATGCTAAATGAAAAGCTCAGATTACGATCATTATCTTTTATTTTACATCTCTCATGTTCGGTAAGTAGGTTCTTATTACCTCCAAATGGGGCTTGTAGGTGACTAACTAGCGCTCTAGGGTAATAATGTAGCTAGAAAAGCCCTAGGGCGGTAAGTAATTTAAAAAAAAAACTTCTTTCTTTCAAAAAGTTCGCGTACATCTAACCATCATACTGGCAATAGACATCATGCATTCAGCCCAATGACCAAAGAGGTCGCTTTGCTATTCAGCCTTGTCTTCGTGTGAGTATAATAGTCATCAATTTTAAATATCGAACGGCGAAGCTCAATTTCGTACAAGAAAAAAATTTTTTTTTTAAATGTTTTATTCTTGTAATGCCGGTTTTTTTCTACTTACCTCACAATTGAGATGTAAAGCAGAATAGTTAGCTCGGGTGTAAGCACCAATTGCACCCTCGAACTATAGGCGCCCTCGCTGCGCTCGTGCGCCTAAATATTTCGGGCTGCAATTGATGCCTTACAGCCCTTGGCTACTAATCTACTATTAGTCCGTTTTTTGGTACGCGAAGTACACACAATCGCGTCATCTAGTTAGATTTATGTCTGTGGACAGATTCATAACACCCAGCAGATCGTAGCTTTCTCTTTCTCTCACTAGTGTGTCTCAACTTGGGGTCTTTAAGTCAAGAGTGAATAGGTTACTTCTAGGGAACTGTGCTTCAGCGCCAATCACCTCATCGCTTACCAGGTGAGATAATGGTCAAACGCTGGACCCATTATAATTCATGCAATTTTTTATCCGTGGTGCTAGGCAACTGGGCTTATCCCAGTTGTAAACGACCCTTTGTGCCTATTGGCCTTGTTTTTTCTGTCTCCTGCTGATATGGAGGGAAATGGAAATTTGTATTTTTTCCAACTCCTCCATTATTATTTTCTAATTAATTTCGTTGCGGGATCCAAGAAAGTTAAATTTATTCTCCGGGACTTTTCCACTGGTCGCCACTGTTAATTCTGGCTTTCAGGAGTTGCAGTGGTTTGGGAATAGTGCGGTGGCATTGTACCAATATAAAAAAAATTAGTTAAACGCGAGCCTATCAAAAGTAATAAAAAAAAAAGTGTCAATTGGGAAGAAATTTTAAATTCAGGACTTTTTGACAGAACTGCATTGACATTTTGTAAAATATTTGTTACTTGCATAATCTACTATATAAAAATAAGTCGGGTTTCTTCCTGACGATATAACTCCAGAACGCACGAACCGATTTCCAAGGTTTTGCATTCGTTAGAAAGGTCTCGGGCTCCGTGAGGTTTATAGGTAGGGTAGGGTAGGGTAGTGTAGGTTCGGTTAGGGTAGTGTAGGATAGTGTAGGGTCGGGTAGGGTAGATAAATGTTTGGTCTTTTTATGGAAAAACAAAGTTTGCCGGGTCAGCTAGTAAGTGAAAATTAACACACAGTACTCATTTATGGGGATAAATGTCGAGTCCTATTTTAATAAGTATAAAAGTGGTTTGCTTATTGCCATAAATTAGCGCGATTACTATATTCTACCAAAAAAAGAAATAAAAAACCGGCCAAGTGCGAGTCGGCCTTGCGCACGAAGGGTTCCGTACCATTATCGCAATAAACGGCAAAAAAATCACGTTTGTCGTATAGGAGCCCCCCTTAAATATGAATTTTATCCTGTTTTTAGTATTTGTTGTTATAGCGGCAGAAACAAAAAAAACAGATGATGATCTGTGAAAATTTCAACTGTCTAGCTATCACGGTTCATGAGATACAGCCTGGTGACAGACAGACAGACGGACCGCGTAGTCTTAGTAATAGGGTCTAATTTTACCCTTTGGGTACGGAACCCTAAAAAAGACTTATTTCCAAATTTTTCCAATCAGTTCCAGATTGTGGAGAAGGCGTTACTACTATTAAACGCGTAAAAACGTATTATTAAGTATATATTTGTGGCTATTATTATTATTGTTGCTATATGTTTGCTATTATAGACTTTTTTTTGTAATAATTTGCTATTTATTTGTTCAAGTTTTAAGCATGTAGATATATTTTAAATATCGAATATTCTTGCATGTAATCTGCTTGGATTCTTGTTTGGTTATTATAGTTTTACTGTTAAATGGTATTGTTTTAATATAAAAATATGTAAATATTTCTGACGTGGAGAAGTTTTTTACGTGCATGAAATATAATTTGGAAATGGTTTTCATATTTTCTTTTCTGTTCAGAATGCCTGTATATATTAGCTATGAATTTGCAAGAAAATGTAACCTATATGAAAACAAACACTATAAATATTTAAAAGAAAAATTGTAAGGAATGGAGTTACTATTAGTCCATAACGATTTATTATAAAAAATACCTGTGTCGGATATTGTACATACAATTAGGAAATTAATTTAAATAGTTACAGTATAACACAAATTTGTAAACCAGTTAGGCAAATTATTTTCTAAGCTTTAAATTATAATCGTCGCTGAAAAAAGATTTAACAGAATTGCATTCTTGCTAGGAAAAAAGTATTTGTTGTCTGTTATTTTATGAGTATTTGCGTAACACGTATAAGAACAATATTTGAAGTCTTGCTTTTTCTTCAATCAATGCCTGCCTAGCCTTCTCCCAACTTCATTGGGGTCGGCTTCCAGTCTAACCGGATTCAGCTGAGTACCAGTGTTTTACATGGAGCGACTGCCTATCTGATCTCCACAACCCAGAAACTGGGTAACACGATACCTCTTGGCTAGACTGGTGTCAGATCTAAGGCTTTCTTCAATCAATATCCAAAATAAAAATTCGTTCTGAAAAAGATCGATTTACTTATTTTAAATAAAATATGTGCTTAAGTTACCATTTTTCACGAATCATGCAAAATATTATAAAAATAACTGAGATCAAACCAAACCCTTTCAAGTACGACATCGTACGTAATGTATATCGAATCCCAAATGACAATAATCTTGTATGCTTCCAGCCCATCGGTGCGAGAGGTGTACGGCAGCTCACACCCGCAGCGTCACCACAAACATAAGCAGCACAAGTCGCACGTGCCACACGCACCCCAGGCTGCCCACGCCCAGCACGCCCACGCTCCACATGCAGCCCACGCCCAAGCCCCACAGGCCCACACCCCACAGGCGGCCCACACATCTCACGTGTCACTCGGAGCGCATTCGCCGCACGGGTCGCACGGATCGCCCCCCGCAGCGCATGTCCATCACCGACACTCGCCCGCGCACAACTAAGCTGATGACTCATAGATGGCGGTAGCGGCGACTGGGCATACGGTTACACAATTAAAAAGTTTTAACTTCCTATTTACTGTATTTTTTTTCGACATTGCTGTTGATAATTTCATCGATTTTTTTTTGTGGCTATTCTTTAGTTTCAGATGAGAAAAAGATATGGTATTTTGGGCTGCTAAATAAGTTTAAAAATATTAAAAACGTTAGCATTTAAAACTCTACACAAAATGCCGAACCATATTTTTCTAGATCAATGACGTCAGCTCATACCCTTGCCATTGGAAAAAATTACCAAACAACAAAATTATGAATTTCGAATGAATGATGACATCTTTTTTTTAATCATGTAGCGACATCTATACTGCCGCATAAGAACAACAAAAAGATCTGATATCACACTAATCGTACAGGTATCGGCGCGGATTAAGAGCGCTCGTTGGGTGATTTGCGCATGTGTACAGTCACGCATAAAATTGAGCTAATTATTTCTTTGTTCATAGTTTAAAATTTGTGAATAATGGATATTCAAATAGCTAATTTTAACACAGTGTGGTTTAGGTACATTAGCCTCGCAGTTTTAAATCATCAACAAATTCATATATTTTTTTTAGTTCACATCGTAAATAATTTTTCGTGCTTGCCTCGTCAACACTAACTCGTTAACTTCTTATTTAACACAATAATGCGTGACTGTACCTAGGGGACACGAGACGTGTGAGCGCGGCGGGGCGGGGGAAGGACGACCGCTTCCCCCGTTGCACCTCAGGCCCCCCGCCACTCTGACCTAAAAATCGACTTCTGCGCATTCAAGGTCAGCACTCTTAATCCGCGCCGATAGCTGTACATAGCGTAATCAAATTTCATCCGCTTGATTTGAGCATTATAAAACAGTTCGAGAACAACAGGAGGTCGGATGATCCTCCTTTTTCAATGGAGGTTGCGAGACTTTTCACCCTCGCTTATTTTTTTTTCCTTTAAATGATATTTGTCTCTTTCTCATTCTATTTGCAAGTAAGATATAGCATTTTAACTTTTATTTGGTGTCCAACAAAATCAGGACAATAGTACAAATGAATCTTTATGATTTCTGCCTTTGATTGACAACCGTTTGTTTATTTTTTGTATGAAAACTGATGATATCTGTTTACGGGTGTTTTCTTTCTTTCTTTCTTTAAATTGACTTTATCTTTGTCGAAAGACAAGTTTAGTACCTTTTGACGCAATGTTTTGTCGCATTTTGTGAATCAACTTTTCTTTTTAAGAGGTGTGTTTACCTATTAAGTAGTATGGGATTAAATTTTTGCTGATTTAAGTTTGATTTAGAACGGAATAAGTTTGAGAATGCCTAGTTATCTTGCTTTAGACATGCGGACATTTTTTTACTTAACAATGTAATTTATTTTTAAATATTAAGCATATTCTGTTTCGCGATTTGTTTTTTTTTTTTTTTGGAAATTGTAATGTGTAACCTGTAACTAGCGAGCAAATAAAACTGAACAGAAATTTTCAAGTATTTATTACCAAAATATTTTGAAAATATAGTTATTCGATGTTTTCGAGGTCACCTAGGCCGAATCTAAGAGATTCTCTTACTAAAAGATAATTTCCTGATAATGCCTAAGTTGAAAGGATTCTATTGATATCTTTTCCGTTTATTTTATTTGTTGTCTAGCCGCTACCGTTTCGAAACGATTCGTGATACGTCGCCTTGTATGAACTTTATTAATGTTTATTGATTTGGGACGTAGCTATTAGTAAAATGTATTAAATAGTAGGACATAATATTTTCTTGTTGATGATATCTCCGCCACTCGGTGTAAGACCTCTTTTGATTGGACTCTGCACATGTTAGCCACGATGAAATGGCGCGAATTCTTAAAATGGCGCCCGAATTTAGTATGGCGGATGCGAATTTAGTTTTTTAAATGTATAACTTTTTTTTTGTGGGCATTAGAACGTTAGATCATGATTTTAAGATTAATTTGTTGGATTTTAAATTTAATTCTGTGTTCGTAGTTGAATATTTTAGTAAATAACACCTTATAGGATCGTGGTTGTGTGCTTTGTCCAACATTCCATATAATTTACTGTACCCGCCCACCTGAAAACTGATTCTGTATCTTAGAAATAGTACAGAAAAAAAAACAATTATACTCCCCTGTGTTCCCACTCAGTGGCGTTACTAGGCACCTGACTATTGCCCCAAAGTTTTTGACAGCTATCATCACAAACGCACCTGGTTTTACATGTTCTCTAGCGACGCCACTGCTCACACAAGATTTATATGATAAGTAGATTAATATTCGTATATCCGATCCTACATCAACAAACTTTTGATAAACTGTTATAAATTCTCTCGGTTTCTGTGACAAATTAACATTTCACCAAGCAACTAGTTGTTTCAAGACCGCACATAACGCACTCTTGAGTTTAGGAAAGTTTTCCTCGCAATTCAGAGTTATGATATCGTAATTAAGATAATGTTTAATTATAAACTCATTAGTATTCGTAAGTGTAGTACTTATAAGTTTTTCGGGAAAATTGTGTAAGTGTAAATTAGTTATAAAGGGTCGACTGATAAATATGTACCAAATTGTCCATTTATTTATTTGTCGATTTCAATATAACATTTTATTTAACTACAATATCAACAGTTTCCATAGATATTAGAAGCCTGTTTTACAGGTCTAGTAATGATTTTTGTTGCAGGCATTAAGTTCACAAAATATTATTATAAGATAGTTTTTTAGACTAAGGTCCATCGGCCATTGAGACGTGTTAAGTTAAGAACCTTGTCGTATGCAGCTAACAGAAATAACTAAGTTTTATCCATAGACACTCAGCATAAAAGCAGACTCCCATGTGTCAAATATGACAGGTCTTAATGGTTCATGGCTGTTTTTTTTACCTCCGTTTCCCAATTTTTGTTTGTTTTCTATCATAAAACTGTTCTGCACAAAATTTGGACGGTGCTGGACGTTATCAAATCGCTCATTCCTTCAAATAAAGTAATTATTTTATTTATTTCTTTTGTTTTATTTTTCTCCTGTTTTTCATTTCGTTTTTAGACTTATAATCAATCTATTTTTAGATATATTATTGATGTTAGTTGTAAAGAACCAATTTATAACTTGTGTGAGATAATAAAGTAGTAAATTCTCTTATAGAAGGGTTTGATTTCATGATACCTATAGAACTTGATGTCGAATCTCTCTGTGTCGGTCAGGCCAAACTTAAACATGCGTTACCAATCTTTTCGTTTCATCACTACAGAGACTCCAGAAATGAAAGGCTACATTTGGACACTTATGGCCATAGCCACTAGCCTTAGAGCATTTAACCTATGCAGACGGCAAGCCGCGAATCACCGAACAACTTTTTCTGCCACTTTCGGCGGGGGGCGAGGAAAACACATACAGCACACTACAAAAATTTGACAATCACCCACAGATACATGGATCCTATTGCTACAAACGCACACGAAGAAATAATAATCACACAATCAAAAAACACACATACATTGACAATTTTGTGTGTATTTATACAGTTATCACAACAAACACAAAGTGCTAGTGATGTGATACGAAGAATGAGTGGAATTTCATTTAAATGCATGAATGAATGAGCAAAATGTTCATTCGTTTTATTTTTGGTACACTTACAAATAAAGTTAAGTAAATAATTTCACAAATAAAAAACGATACGCAATATGATTTGTGGTCTGCGAAACTACGTAGGTAGGTAAGAAAGGTAGGAGAATTTAAGATACACTAAAAAAAGAACGATTGAATTTATTTTTAGTCAAGAATATTTCATAATTACATAATATATATTGTTGGACCCGTGTCTTTCCTTTATGAATGACGTTACAAATAAATGTAATATCCAAATACACCATACATGGTAGATTAACTGGGTGTAGTACCTAATAAAATGGTGGCATACGTCTTGGAACAATGTTAATCATAAACTATAGTACCTACAGGTTTCAGCTTAGAATAGTATGAAACTGTCACTGACATTTTGTTTTATTTAGGTTCGGGCATTCGGGATTCATACATGAGCCCCGTTCTTTAATACGGATGTTATGTATACGTGTTAAATAGTAGGAAAGCGTAAATAATAAATAATACAATCAACCGGATAGACTTTTATTTGACACTTTTTTATGTAACACTTTATCACGTCAGTTTTTCGTTTGTTTTGAACTATTTGAGTACGGTGTTTCCTAGCTAAGCTAGTTTGATATCTTATATAGGAAAACATACGTGTATGGTTTCATAGCCATAATCTAGTTCATATACATGTCTCAATAATCACGCCTAGAGGCAATCACTGATTTTTTAAATGTACCAGTTTATTATATACATGTCGAACACATTTCTGTGGATCAACTTTTTTGGTTAAAAAGGATAAACGAACATTTGAGTATTTTTAACATTCGCAATTGTATTTGGCTTCGAATTAATGTGCAGTGGGGTTGTCATTGTAACTACCATGGCTGCGATAGTCTCCTCTCGATAGAGGTATCAAACAAAAATCTAAATCGCTTCATCTGTTTAGGAGCTATGATGCCACAGACAGACACACAGATACACAGCAATTCACGTCAAATTGATAACACCCCTCTTTTTCCGTCGGGGATTAAAAAATGATTGAAAACTCACTAACGAAACGAACAAACTTACGTTTTATTAGCCTAAAACTTGAAAAGAAAAGAATTTAAATCTATTCTCATAGACATTTATAAATAATATATTTTTTTAGTTCAACCTGACGTCCAGAAACAAACACAAACAAAATTATTTTGATACTGAACATACTGATTCAAAAAAATCATTTAATTTATCAATCATTCATTCACGTTGTCCCAGCACTATGCACATCGCTACCTGTCAGCCCCTGTACTGCGTTTGTGCTACCAACGTACCACTGAATTTTTCTATCGTAAAGGCATTATCCATTATTTCGACATTGTTCTTAAATAAAACTATGTTGATGTATAAATTAACTTATATGTGGTAGGAAACACCATGGCTTCGCAAATTGGAAGTGGCAGCTCGCTTTTTGCAAGAGGAAACCGCACAATTAACCATTTTTTCGGAGAACTTACTTGCGACACAATACGATACACAATGGCGGCGGTCGGCGAATGAACTAGTTTTATATAACGCGTATGGTCATATGGCCAAGCGACTTTGGCAGAGGGGTACGCTCAGCTATGCCATCTCCATAGGTTAAATGCTCTAAGCTACTAGCTGAAGCTTCGCCTGCGTGGGATAAGTACTTTAATCTTTATAAAAAAAAGTTAATTAAATAATCAAAAAACCCGACTGCTTTATAGCGAACTAAAAATACGTAAAGAAGAGGAAAATCATGCTGTGCAGTCGGAGGATACATATGCGCGAGTTAGCTGACCAAAACTTTTTGATTTTTTTAATTAACTTTTTTATTTATAACTTCTTGGTATTTTTTTTTTAGAATTAGGTAAATTTAAACATATAAGTATTATCTATTTTTGAAATCACCTCTTAAAACCCTTTATTTTGATACCCCACACGATGGCATTGCAAGAAAAAAAATGGGCCCCCACAATATGGCGCCCAAAATCCATCATTTTTCTATTTGCCCATTTTAAATGTAGCGTAGCCAGTGACACTCAGGGTTATGAAGAATCGATTGACGTAAGAATCATCAAAATCGACTGACGCGTTTGGTCTATGGAACACCACATAGGAACAAACATACATATTGTACATAGACTGATAAACACATTACTCTCCTTCGGCAGTCGGGTAATTAAAGTCTATGTGTTATTCTGGTAACTGTAATACTTCATCAAAAACCGTTCAGTAGTTTGCGTCAAAGAGTTACAAACAGCCATCCATCTGTACACCCTTACAAACTTTCGCGTTTATAATAGTAGTCGGATTAGCGTCTTGCTACCCGAGGGGATTCTAGTGGAACAAGTGGAGAAACAGGGCTTTCTGTGGCCAGTTGCCTGAATGCCTTGTTAGGTACCTACTTTATCTGTTCAATATTCTGAAATCCTTGTTTCCAATTGATTAGAATCCGTTGATTTCAGAATGGTTAGTATTATTGGAAAAGATGCACGATGCACTGCAAACTGAACTTTGCTTGGCAAATATATTTTTCTAAAAAGTACTGTCGGCATTTTTAGAAACTAAATAATTGTGAACGGTGGTGTTTCATAGTTTTAAGGTGTTCTCCCAGTATATAATAGTAATCTTTGGGTGTTCTCAATCTAATAGTTGTCTTTTAGTGTTGCCTTAGTATCATAAAGAAATAATTTTTAATAAGCCACATCACATCTCATAGAAACTGCAAACCATTGTCGATGGGAACATTACAAACAGGTTTAGCAAATAAACAATGCATTTAAAATAATAAAGTTTATTAAGAAAATTAAGCAATCAAACAAATGAAAAAATTCCAATAACCCAATTCCAAATTAAACATGATTAATTTTACGTAAATCTTAGCAACTACGACAAAGTAAAAAAAATCCTTTACCCCAATAATAGATAATATTCAAAAAAGAATAATACACAAAATTAGAATTACAAACTATTAAAAACAAAGTTAAGATTTTTTTAAAGTTGTATCGGCTTTACTGGCGTCCACCATCTTGTTGTGGACGCCATTTTGCTGTCAGAGACACATTCGGCAGATCTCCTCGTTGATTTCCAGCATCTGATCGATGAAGGCCTGGTTGGCCATCACTTGTGCTAGCTTGCTGATGATGGTCTGCAGCTCGCCTTCTTTGTAGTTCATTTTGGTATTGCACATCTGGATTTCTTCTGATATTGCTTCTGGAATCTGAGGGCAAAGACAAAGAGGGTTAAATGTATAATTCGTCAAATAAATGCTGTTCCTTTTTGGGTAAATAAATATTTGTTGGTCAATACCATCATATTCAGCAAGACTTTCTCAAATGCCATGGGTAGTCGTGAATAGGTACGTCTGTACCTATTTACCACCCATGGCAGACCTAGTTATTTATTTTGCTGATTATACAAGCAGTTCTCCTCTGAAACGTACCATTTCAAACAATTCTCTATGATTACCAAGGATAACCTCTAATCAAATGCTTAAATATGCTCATATCTAATAAGGTGGGCTGCACCAGACATTTGAAATTCAAGACTAGAAATCATAGGTTTGAGTTGGTACGTAAGTGATGTATAATGGTCACAGATAATAATGGGTCTTGATTATATGTTCTCGGTGGGAAAAGCCGCAGTTTTTTTTCAAAAAAAAACTTTGCCTCACACTAGGAATTTCTTCCTGTATCGTGGGTGCGTTTACAAACATTTTAACTCACATAAACAACACCCAGAGCCGGAACAACTACCTGTAGGTCATACAAATATTTGTTCCGTGCGGGAATCGAACTCGCGACACGCAGCGCAGCAGTCAATCGCTCAACCACTGCGCCAACCGTGCGCCCATGCAGTGCAGTTGTTAAAAGTCACAGATCGTAAACATCAATCAAACATTCCATGTAGGTACTTAGCAAGGCAACATAAGCTATTAGCTAGCTATACCTAAATCCTTATCTGAATATTTATTAGCGTAGAATTCGCCAGGAGAATAGGGAGTAGTAGGTATCATGCCATCCTATTGAAAAAATTTACCAACTCTACTGTTAGCTCGTGGGTGAAATGAGTGGACTGTATTTTTAGGCGAATGGTTTAATACCGTTACTATTACAAATTTCAACTGTCCCGGACAAACAATTAAAGTTTAGGAAGAGAGGTGTCGACTGTCGCGGTGGAGTCCGTGGTAGCGAGTGTCTCGCCGAGCCGTGCCGCATCGCCGCCGCCGCCGCCGCGCGCTCACACACCGATGCCGTGTGTCTCACGCATATGTGTGCGCAGCGTAGACGGCGCGCTCCGGCCGCTCGAAGTGTTGGGATGAATTCCCAACACTACAAAGTCAGTTTCTGTTTCTGTTGAGGGTTAGGTATGGCATTTCCTTGCCCCCACAGTTGATACTGTGCTATCATTTAAGGACGGTACCTAGTGGTGACCGAGAGGGCATAACCGGAGGCCTGTTGGATCACCTTCCCTTACAAGAGGTAAGGCAAAAAAAAAAAAAAAGGGATTATCTACTATCTGCTTTAGTAAGGAGCTCCAGTTTTGTTTGTACTTGTTTACGCGCGAAACGAAACATTCAATTCTCAATTATTCCCAAACGATCGGCAAACGTGAGTTCTTCCAAAACACTTGAACTCCCCACAATGTAGTCGAAAGTTATATTTAAATCATTAGCAATGTTTACATGACCGGTCAGCCTCGACTCTCATTGTGTCTTGCAATGTTCTATGTTTATGCACGGCTGAGAACCGCTAGCGACCGGAAAACCATTATTTAGAGTAGATATGTAACCTTCACAGATCGTCACAGCTGCTTTGTTTAAGATTTGATTTCAGATTATTGTTTTACTTTAGATACAGTACGTAGTGTATTGATCTTTGAGCCCGATGTTCTCCTGGTTTGGAGCGTGAGATACGAGTATACACATGCATTTACAGATGAAACCTTCGGGACTAAATCCTAAAAGAGGCTTTCTTTTCCTGATTTCGTATTTTCGGAACCCTAAACCTTTTTTCTGCGTAGCCTATAGTATACTTAGCATTACATCTTCCGATGACTAACTGTCGTATCTAAGTCAATGTTGTGCTATAATAATAATTATTTATTTATTTCAGACTACAAAAGGTCCACTGACAAAATAAAAATAAAACACATAAAGGGTGTTAGTAACAATATAAAATCTTTTAACCTATGTTAGTGCTTACATACTAAGATGTTAGTGACAATTTATCTTATGACCTACGTTAGTACTTATATACTAGGATGTTAGCAACAATGTGGCTTATGATCTATGTTAGTATATACTCTACGACAGACAGTGTTGTTTTGATGAGATGTCCCATTATAGGACTCTCATCAGGCCTGTCAGCTATCACCCTCAGGAGGCTGTTGCCACTGCCACGCAATCTGGCGAGCAGGGACGCACTTTTCTCAAGCACATCTCTGACTGGTGCCTGTCTAGTAACTGGGTTACTAGTCTACTATTTTTATTCTTATTTTATAGCCTAATTTAGCCTGCTTAATCATAGACAAGATACTCACGTTTTGAGGATCAGCGAATGTGCTGAACTTGTACTTAGTTTTCCGCTTGTCCGGGCCGTTGTTGAGGAAGAGAGTGAACTGCGCATCCTTGACGGTGGCGCCAACCGGGAAGTACAGGCCGGCTGTGAGGTGGCCCTTCTGGTCGCGGGCGAGGAGACTCCTGGAACAAGGAAACGGGAAATTAGTCACAAAATATTAAACGTCTTTGTTGAAGATTATGGGTGGCATAAAATCTCGATAACTTATTTTCATTACTTTGTTAAATATATATTTATGTATGTATCATATTATGTTTGTGTATTTTAAGTAATTTAATTATTATTTTTGTTGAATTTGTTGCTGTCACGATTTAAACAATGCACCTGCCATGTTTTCTCTTCACCACCCTTGGTTGACTGGTAGAGAATCTAAATAATCCGACGAGGCTCTTCAGCGCAGGATGGGCGAGCCGGGCAAATGCCCAGAGCGGCCAAATTGCACTAACAATCTTTTTAATTTCATCAGGAAACCTAACTTCGTGGTGTGGTGCTAAAAATTTCAAGCTCGCTTCGCTCATCGCTGTCGAATGTTTTTGGTTCTTATCGAAACAAGTTGAATCTGTATTCAAATTGTTTTTTTTTTTTTTTTTTAAATCGTTGCCCCACACTAGGAATTTCTTCCTGTATCGTGGGTGCGTTTACAAACATATAAACTCACATACACAAACACCCAGAGCCGGAACAACTATCTGTAGGTCATACAAATATTTGTTCCGTGCGGGAATCGAACCCGCGACACGCAGCGCAGCAGTCAATCGCTCAACCACTGCGCCAACCGTGCGCCCGCGTTTGCGACTTGCGGGCCCTGCCTTAGTGGAAAATTTGGTTATAGGGCCTTGTCTTGCCGTGGAAGCCAATAAATGCTAGTTTAAATATACAAAATATCTACTTAAGTGTAATCCCGTAGCCTGCGTAGAATGCATAGATTATCTTCGGATGAAAAGGCTGCTAAACAGGCATAGGATCATGCGATATTTACCCATCGAACTAGATTTCCAGAGTAGTCTACGGTAAGGTACTTGTACCTACTAAAAAATAAGGCCCATTGAATTAGTTCCTTATTGGACAATTGCCAATAAAAGCAAGTCTACATTTGTCGTTAGAAGATTGGAGCGACAGACAAAGTCAATGATCTTAAAATTAGGATGATTGATGAGACTGATAACGCTACTAACACTTAGTTTCCGATCTGTTCTGGACAGCTGGTTAATGTCCTGACATCTGACCTACATCTATTTTAAGGAATGAGGTCTGCGGAACAATGCTTGAAGGTGGACTAAAACAAGTGTGTGCTGCTCAGGAATTGTTACCAATTTATTTGGATAGGTAAAAGTGGTATCTATAACGAGAAAGCAAAATTAGCCATCTTAGATTATGAATTCGACCTCATTAGTTTTCACCACCCTTTAATTCGTAAGGTATAATTTGGATACCTACCCTTTTAGCCTACTTTAGAAGGAAAATGGAAGAGTTGTTGTGTATCATAAATACTACATAGTCAGGGAAAGAAGAAGAAAGCCTAGAGAAACAAAAAGCAAGAAGATCGTCACCTAAAGTTGTAGACGAGATTCCTCCTCTCGGTGACATTGACCCCGTCGAGGTAGGGCCTGCCGGCGAACACCAACGAGGTCTGGCACTTGACGGCCTCCCCGCGGGTCTCGCGCTCGTGCCACTCGATGTAGCCGGGGTTCAGGACGTTGAACGAGTAGCTGTACTCCTTGCGGCAGTGCGACTCGTCCGACTGCACGAACCAACCTGAGTAAGCACGAAAAGTTGAAGGATTGAAAATGGTAGAAGATATTGGCGACTTGCTACATGAGTTTGAATTTACAGTTTTGAGAAAAACAGGAGGTGTTAGAAAGTTACTCACCGGTGTGCGGATAATTGCGATCCTGCATGACGGTGACGATCCTGGGCACGTGGTAGCCGGGGTCGGCCAGCATGACGCCGGGGCGGCCGTCCACGCGGATCTGGATGCCCACCATGACGTGCTCCTTCTCGGCAGCCAGCACGCTGGCGGGCCCGTCGCCGCACGTCACGTACTCGCGCACGTCCACCACCGCCTCCTCGCATGACAGTAGCGCCGTGGCGCGCGATACCCCCCCGAACTCGCGCTCCAGGCTGCGCCAGCGCCGCACCAGCTCCAACCCCAGGCCCACGCAAGTGTGCTGGCGCGCGCGGATGGGCGGCGCGTACTGCTGGTACAGCTGGGCGAGCGGATCGCCGGCTTGCTCCCACGTCTCGAACAGCGAGATGAAGTTGCTGACGGAGTCGTAGTTGTCGGTGAGCAGCAAGCGGCGCAGGGTGGCCTCGGCGCGCGTGGCGAGCTCTTCATGCCGCACGAGTGAGAGTGTGAGCGGGCGGCGCGCCGGGCCCCAGCGCGCGCGCGGCAACGGAGTGGTCAGATC
This sequence comes from Orthosia gothica, assembly GCA_949775005.1. NCBI lineage: Eukaryota > Metazoa > Arthropoda > Insecta > Lepidoptera > Noctuidae > Orthosia > Orthosia gothica. The sequence goes on from OX459067.1 coordinate 12,705,978, forward strand.
CCGGCCCGGCCGGGTCACGTCTTCTGTCCGGTGCCCCGGCCCGGCCGCCGGCACTGCGGCGTCGGGCGAGGGCTCCGCCTCCGAGCTGAGTCAACTCGGCCACTCGGCGCCCCAGCGACCCACGCCGGGCCCGGCCGGCTCGGCCTCCGCCCCCGTCTCGTATAGGCCGTCATCCCGGCCTCGATCCGTAGCGACCTCGACGCTCTTCACGAGCGCCTCACGCTGCTTCTCTAACAACACTGATGATGGTTTTTCACGCTCTGGAAAAATAAAACGAGAAATTAGCAGTAGCCTATTTTGTTAGTTATAACAACTTCATGTGCAAATACAAACCAAACAGTTCTAAACAATGTTAAGACAAGACGCGTGTACATGTTTCGATATTGCAAACATTGGCATTGATTGAAATAAACAATATTTGGCGTCTGTTTCATGATCACAGTTTACGATGGGTGCTTCAAAGATGATTCTCAAGAATATATTTCATGATAGTGAATACATCGACGCTTTTAACTTTCTGCGTAATTCATTTGTTACGGAAGGAGTAAAAATAGTCTAATCTAAAAAATGCCAGTGGTTTTGTGACAAGAAGAACCGTCTCATCAATCTTTGTCACTTTAGATGGTCTTGATCTCGTCCTCGAGAGCTGATACGATATCGTTATCTTTTCGGCAGCCGCGTGCGGCTTCTATGAAATTATTACTCATTGCGATAATCCATTTTCAGAAATTACAATGTCGCTAGGCATATTGGTTTTGACTTTGACCAGTTACAGAAGACTTCAATGTCTATTCTTCATATAATACGAAGTAAACCGGCAGCCTAATTGTGTAAGTAAATTCGGCAAAGGAAGAAATCTGTTTCTTTCCCAAAAACACACACATACACAAAGAAGTTGAATCTTTATTCAACTTGTGTGTTTTTGGGAAAGAAACAGATTGTTTCCTTTGCCGAATTAACTTACACAATTAGGCTGCGGGAAGAACGTTCTTGACTGATTACTTCATATTCTATGAAGAAGCGAATTTTCAAAGGTTTTAAAATTAAGAAAAATTGGCATGACATCAGCATAGGCGAAGCATTGGCAATTTAATCAATTTCCTTATTTTTCCTATTAACTACAACCAACTTAATTTTGCGATTTGGTACGGCACTCTAAATGTGCGAATTCTGACACGCACTTGGCCGGTTTATTAATCTATTTAAACCGAAGGACAGCAACCCTTCTGCATAACTAAAATTATAATCCATTTCCTATTTTGTACCTATCGTATTAGCCTAATTGCTTGCAATGCAATCAACCAATCACGTAGCGAGATGAATGACGAGATGTAACAGTGACAGTTTTGTCATTAATTTATCTGACGTGATAAATTAAGACAGTTCCCTGACCAAAAAATCGGCATGAGATATGAGCATTCCTATTGGTCTAGCGGCACTGGTGGCGCATGAATTACAGTAGTGAATACGCCCAGATTTTAGAATAAAATCTATATAAAATCGAATTTTGGTCTTTTGAAAAATCTAAAACTACAAAAATGTTCGTGATTAAATTGTCTATCCATTAGTGTTAGTACATAAAATAATTAATGAACACTTTACGAGGAGATGTATAATATCAATAATTATTTCTCATTTTTATGTTTTTTTGGAAGGAGATTAGTAAAATATATACAACATTTAAAAAAAAACTAAATCTACCATTTTAGAATCAATATTATGTAGAAATTTAATGTATTTTTATTAATTGATATTTATTTTTAAATAACGAGTAGATAGCTCCTAAAAACAGCACAAAAACGGCTTGCGCGGCGTTTTGCTCGGGGTACCGCCTTAATGACAAAACTGACCAGCATATCCTAAGCCTGCCTCGATCTGGTTCAATTTCGGAAAAGAGAACAGCCCATGTTATAATCTGCGTCGTGACCTACATTTATATTCTTTTAATTGTGATAGGTAATGATGTGACAGATTACGTAGACATCATTAACTAATTTGGTACGTATATTTGTATTTTGATGACGACTTGTTGGCACCTTAAGTATTGTTTGTGTTTACGTCACCTTTGTATCGAGATCGAGAACATTACCGTGTCGAGATGGATCAAAGATCAAAACATTCGCTGGCAATAGTTTTGCCAGTAATTCAGTACGCATCATTATAGACAACGAATTGACTTTCAATTATTAGCAATACAGGATCCAGCAGGAATATTACGTATCTTTTGCAAGAGCAAAACGATAGCGATTTTTGCGCAGTAATTGCTCTTCAATACAAAAGTTTTATAGTTGACGGCGGGTTGTTTTTTTTAAACAAGAGAATTTGACAAACAGCGAGCGATTAGCAAACGATTGTGTAGGACCTACACTGCGGGTAATTCCGACTTTTATGACATAAAGCGTTTGATCGCTATCGTTTTGCTCATGCAAAAGATACGTCATAAGTCTTTGTAGCTCACAGATTTTTTTTAAATATTAAAGAGAAGGAGGAAGAAAAAGAAGGTTTAAAATTACAGTCAGGTTGTTGTATCTCCGAGATCTGACATTCGTATTACATTTTAAGAAAAATAAAACTTTAAAAAACTTTATCACAGTAGAACTTTAGCTTAAGGTTACACTAGTCGAAAATTCTTCCATACAAACGTAGTCTAGGGATTACTCCACTGTTTGACGATGTACGTTCAAAATAAAAAATGATATCAATTTGTCTCATCATTATCTAGTCCTGTATGGAAACAAAAAAGTAAAAAAAACATATTTGAAAGTTATTATCGTCGAAAGTTCCATATTCCAACACTAATTTTAACGCACCTTTTGTCGGAAATAAACACCATAAGACAAAGGAAAATTGCAAAACGGCCACCATACAGGGATAGATTAGTAGTTCAACAATGCAAATAATTTTATATTGAAAATATACATTTAGTCATTTTATCATGATATCTAGACTCCCAAAGGTCTGTTTATAAAATTTCGCGCGATCTTTATCGTCCTAAATCATCATCCATTTTGCTACAAACTTGCAAAAGTGCTAATTCGTACACGACTAGCTTCTTACTGCTCATCACAGCATCTATCTCTTTCGCACGTGTTGTCGGATGAGATAGCATGCATTTAACCCCGCGCACAAAATAGTTCGTGCCGTCGACTAGGGGAACCCTAACTATTCGAATCCGTGAAGCTCTCAATATTTCTTCTCTCTTTGTAGATCGACAGGGATTAAAGTTCAAACAACCACGTTATAATGGACTTAACAATGAAGTTCAACTTCAGATCTCCCGAAAACCTGTAGCAGCAATAACATTACAAACATTGAAGCTCTAAATATACTGCATTGTGACGTCATATGCGTGAACGCCGATCGTAGCGCAAGAACAAAGTGGTCTGTTCCAACTTCCAACCAGGGTCGGTCATGAACTTGCATTGATGTTACTCGGAAATGCTCGGAATTCCTCGGAAACAACGAACATTTTAAACACATCGGATACGTTGTCCCAGTTTGCTGTCATCCGTAACTTTGTTAGTCATTAATGAATCATGCCTTTGTGTGCTTGCTGACGTAGTCGGGTTAATGTTTTTGTATTACACTACACACCCACTCACCTCCCACACCCACACCCCCCACATACACTCGGGGTGAGGGGCACACTCTGCCCTGTTAATTTAAATGCAATGTTTTATTCTACTTTTTTACAATGTTAATTATTCTTATTCTTATCTAAATGTATTAAATGCTAATAATTTAAATTTACTGTCACATTTTAATTTATTTAATGTTTATCTTTTTTATTTTTATCTATGTTTTAATTTTAAGGATATCAATTTCCCGTTTTAATCTTAGTTTGTATACCGAATAATGTTTGCTTATTGTAATATTATTATTTTTTATATTTTCTGTCTATCATGGTTTTTTTTTTTATAATATTCCCAGATTTTGGAAAGGTCTGGCTCTTCTGATACAGGACTTCCTAGTACAAGAGCCAGGGCTGCACTGATATTTGTGACAAAAAGTGTGTGTTAATAAATAAATAAAAAATTAATACTAAACTTTGTCGCAATTATGTATGGATGTACCTATTCTTCTAAATTCTCATTAGAATAGTCAACTTTCTAAATAAAACTTTTGAAACGTAAATTCAAAGTTCCCTTGTTAGTTCATAATGCAAAGTTCAAGCCCGGAGTAAAGTTTATTCCCTTGGTTTAGGTGAAAATAAAGACCCTTTTTATTACACAATATCATTAATACTGCTTTTATACATGTACCTATCTTAATGTCAACCTAAATCGTCTGGAGATCATAAGGTTACGAACTTGTGAACTCCAGACCTCTTTTTATGCCGATAATTTGGATAAAATGGCACGCGTCAATTCTAAAACTGGTACAAAAAGATAATGTTATTTTGAATATTTTTGATGTAGGTGTGGTCTTTGGTCATCAGGATTTTCAGCAAAGATTTTTCAATTTTTAAGTTTTGCAATTTCTACACTAATAAGTCGTTTTTGCCAAGAAATACGACGCCATGGTAGACCGGCTATCGTACACCAGATCAACACTAAATCCAATAATTCGACTTCATTATCTTCTACTTTATTTCCCACCACTCCAATTTCCTCGGCAGTATTGCCAATTATTATAATAAATGAACCCGCAGCGCCAGAACAAAATATATTCTCTTTTATTGGGTCAACTCGTTCAATACCCGCAGCACTTTGGTCAAAGCCCAATCTGTATGTAATAAGGGGGCTTTTTCACATAGTTATCGACGTATGTCTTAGGTGCTTTTCGAGAGAGATGTGATGATGGCCGTACACGAGGAAAAACCACCAATTGGATCAATTAATTCTCCTAGCTTAGCTTAGCGCAGCCCTGGTGAAAAAGGGTTTGTAGCGGAGCTAGTTAAGAGGTGCGGTAGCGGAGGTAAGTTCACATGAAAACGCTAGAGGTGTGTGCGATGAACGCAAGTACTGTAGTATTATATTATCTGTGACGCAAGCGAGGAATGTGTCATTAATCGAGTTGAGTTATAGTTCTCGCCAAACTTCTTGGCCACCCTGAAGTTGGCTACAATCAAAATCAAAATCATTTTTTTTTTTTCACATAGGCCTACATGGGCACTTATAAAACGTCGACAAAAGGTGCACGGTTCGGGTTGGTCGATTCCTATGGAGAAGAACCGGCAAGAAACTCCATGGTTACTCTTTTAAAAAATGGTTTGGTTTTACAATATTTCCTTGTTACAGCATTAGTACTTAGATATGTGGGGACAACGTAAGCCCGACAATAAGTCGTAAGAAAAACTAAAAAAAAAAGATTACATATTATTTAAACAAAAGAAAATAAAACGAGTTAAAAAGTTAACAAATTCTAAAAAGCATCTAGAAGGCAATGTGTGTGCAGTAGTGAATCGCATACAAAAACAGCACCGATCTGTGCTTTGTGAATCGGAAAGCCTCGCCAAACTTCTTGGCCACCCTGAAGTTGGGTGGCCAAGAAGTTTGGCGAGAACTATACTCAACTCAGCTACACACCATTTCACGGCTTCACTATGCAGTCTCACATGGGTTTACTGCTTGATGCCGAAAGACATATCCCCGATGGCTAATTCCCCGAAGTCATCAGATCGAATGTCCGAATCGCCGAAATGCCATAGCATCGATTTACCACAATTTCGAATAGCCATTAGATCGAGCGTCCGTTTCGCCGAAAAGCCATTGCAACGATAGATACATATATGCATCGAATGTCTATTGGCTCGACGTGCCAGTAAGTCGAAAGCTATTCAACCTAAAATATTCAAGAGGACTAAAGCAAGGAAAAAAAAATGAAAAAAAAAATAATAGTGTAAAAATGGTGGTGTTTTGTTCTAATAATATTAGTGAACATGCACGAGTGTGTAACATGAGTTTGTTCATGTTGTCGACAAAACTCCGTGGAGGCTTCCAATAAAATTACCGCCTTTTTACTGGGACCTAACTAGGACATTGGACTAAAAACTAAAGAAACTAGAACTTCTAAACTTTACACTGGCTAAATGCACAAAACGTGATGACAAAAAAAAAAAAACAATCATACATTTTCACAGACAGCGTCGCTACACTTCCTCCCTCGCACCGCCGAACTGCCTCGCACTTATTTTTGGTGGTTCACAAGATCCTATATACGTCAATAACTATGCCACATAGTTGAACGGCTTCTCATGACGTTTAGCCCACTTATGTGCCCAGACAGTGTTGGAATAAGATGCCGATCAGTGCACTTGGGAAATTAACTGGCTTTTGTTTCTTATTGTCTATACTTTTGTTATGTCTACCGTCCATGGAGGTTTGAACGCCATATGGCTAAAAATTAAGAGCTAGCAGAAGAATTTTGAATAAGAATAAAAAAACTATTCGAATTGAGAACTCCTTTTTTTTTGAGATCGTATAGGTAAAAAAAAGATTGGAAGTAAGAAGGGAAATTCGCTGGTTCTTGTTTATTTTTCGTAAAAGTTATTGTCATTTCGCTTTTGAGTGCCATTAATTTTATAAAGTCAGAATATTAATGGACATGAAAATTAATGGATCATGGAGGCACATGAAGGTAATTGCCAAAGTAATAATGAACATTTACGATCAATAGGGGTACCGCCTACCTTTGGTATGTCACAGGGCAGGGTTCTGGCAGTCATTATCAAAATGGAAAGTTTGAATTATAATAATGATATCAGCGTAAATAGCTTAATATTGTGGATTTCGGTTGGAAAAAAAACATAGTCATAAAACTTCTTATCTACAAAAACTGTTATTACAACATAACTATTATTTTGAAATCATCAACTGAGAATTTAGGATGTGCGCTAGATTTTGCGGGGCCCGCGCTAAGCATGGCGGATTGGCGATTGGGTTCATATTATTTGGGAGCTGTGGGGTTGTAGTTGCTAGGATCCATTAGGATTTAATAGGACACACAATAAGAATGGACAGGACTGAAGGCAATCTGGCGTGTTTGGTGTTTTCCATTCAAAGAGTCAATAATTAAAATTACGATCGAGATTCAACCTGGGCAGTCGTGCTATCGGATATACTAACCGACTAATATTTAACCCCTATACGAGGGAAGATAAGTCTATTGAATTTAATCTCACACTATGGTAAACTGCGCAGAGACGAGAGCTTGGCAAAGCTGATTGTGGTTGGGAACACCGAAGGCAAAAGATCGCGTGGTCGTTCACCAACAAGATGGACCGATCAAGACTCGTCGGCCTCCAAATTCTACACTGGACAGAAGCCGGTGGAGGCAGATCATCCGCTCCAGGTGCAACCCTGATGCTGACCACGTTCCTTAGACATGAGGGACCAACCAAGAGAGATGTTAAACCATGTTTATTTACGCAATGTAATGATTCAAATAGCAAAAATGTTGAATCACTGAAGACTTTAGCACTCAAGAGTGTTCGGTGTAAACAAAACCATGAGCAGTTCAACTGTTTACTTTGTACCGCGAACTCTTGCTTGTAGTGAGTGGCGCAGATTCTTTGTGTCGTAATTCATGAGTTTTGTAGATAATTATAACGAAATGAGTGTGGGGAATTACGCTACTTGTTTTTAATACTACTAGGAAAATGAACCCACGAATCGGTTTGGCTCAGTTTTTGGAACGCTATGTTGTGACTAATTGTTAAACGGGCGTTAACTGCTGCGTTTGGTATAGTGAACTGCAACATGCAATCGCATTGCATTTATGACACAACGATATTTTTTAGGGTTCCGTACCTCGAAAGGTAAAAAAAAACGTAACCCTTATAAGATCACTTTGTTGTCCGTCCGTCCGTATGTCTGTTAAGACCCTTTTTCTCAGGAACGCGTGGAGGTATTAAGCTGAAATTTATATCAAATACTCAAGTCTACTGTCCCTTAAAGCTGTGAAAAAATGAAACTTCTAAGCCAACGCAATAAAAAGATACAGCCGTTTATGCCGCAAATTTCTACAAATTTTCGACACTCGCAAGGGAATCAAAACCTACAGGGTACTTCCCGTGAACTCAGAATCTTGAAATTTGGTACGAAGCAACGTCTTATAGCACAGATAAAGGAATAATTGCGAAAAACCGTAAATTTTTTGTTATATCATATAATAAAAATATTTTAAATAATATTAAACTTACTAGCCCTTTCCTCATGAACGCGTAGAGGTATTAAATTGAAATTCATATCAAATACTAAGGTCTCTAATACCTTTGAGCTGAGGTTTGTACGGAACCTTTTTTTTCAGAAATCTTTGGGTTTATTTACTACTTTCAGCCATTTTTTTTTAAATCTTAATTCTTGGTAAGCTAGGGCAGAAATCCAAGAATATGCAGTTTTGCTTTTAAAGGAACACTGGATATTACAACAAAAATATTGCGGAACAATAATATTGTAAAACTTTCTTCAAATCAAAAAATCATTTTTAAAATAGCTTTATTGCACCAGTTATTCTCTCTTATCTCTTAAACAGAGTACATCATAAAATACATCAGGATTTTATGATCCATTATATTTGATCCAGCTGTTATGCACACTACCCATCTTTATTGATTTAGATATAGATAGGAAATTCGATTAAATTTTATCTTTTTCATGACTCTTTTATTGTTCACAATAATCTAATCTTAATATTTCAATAAAAGAGATAGTCAATTGATTCGCGTTCTATGTGCTTAGCTATTAATATATTTAATCTTTCCCTAAATCAATTTATTGTTGATCGTATTTTTTATAAGTTTCGTGATAAATTACGTATTTGTGTTTTTTTCACGTGTGCAAATGTGTGAATTAACTGCGCAAATTTTGGGGCACGGTAGTGCTCTCGCCAAGACGTAGACGTCGTATTGATTTTTTTTTTAAACTAATTGATAGAAATTTAAAAAACATTGAAATAAAAACTCACTTTTTCAAATTAGGCTGAGAACTTAAATTGGAATAGGAAATTCAAGATGCTAAGGGGTAACGAGATTAGGTATAGAAGTTGTTCGCGACGATACGTCACCTTTAGATAGGTTGTCATATGTAAAATATAAATAGTATTGACAGACACACGTCTGCTCACCCCAGAGCGCCATCGCATACTAAGCGATGTCGGTAGGTGAAAAAACCTTTTATAGTAAAGCTCGTAACTAATTTTTGCTCATGTTTTTGAGGCACTAAAATTATATTTTATGTGTCTATCAGTAGGTAATAGAATTATATAGTCTAATAACAATAAATTAGAAGCTTTAATATGCATACTGATTGTGTTATTACGGAAAGAAACAAGTATTTAACTCCGTAAAAAACAACCGTCCTCAACGAGCGTTTAGTTCACAATGACCTGTAAGAGGGCGGCACCTTATATTTATACTAAAACCAGTTTTTGTAGAATTTTGATAACTTTAAACTCATGTTTTGGGGGCTTTTACATAGTTTATAGTGTGAATATAGCGCTTATGTGTTAGAATTATACATAAGGTACCTTAGTTATATGATAAATGTATAGGTTTAAGGAAATAAAAATATTTTGTTTACTTATTTTAGACCCCCCGTTTTGAGCAGGGTATCAGGTGGTGCTATAGGTATTCTATTCACCAACCAATCAGATTGCTTCCTTACATATAATTGTTTTGTTAGGAAACACCATCTAGGTGTTCTAGATAGGATGGCTGGATGCCATGACTGAGAAATTATACATAATAGCAGTACATGGCCAGTCTTAATACATTTTTACTCTAAAAAGGGAAATATACATACATTTTACTCAAGTAAGTGTTTGGAAAATTCGATACAAGCCATTTTAGCGCTTCTAGGTGACCTAGAATTTTGTCTAGGCCCTATAAATAGACAGCACCTATGTAATTCTAGTACATAGGCGTCACTTGCTTGAGAGGATGTGTCTGTGTATGCCGGCATGGACGTTTCTATGCGGCTGCCGATGTGTCACTGCGTCCAGGGACATTTGGTGCCTGGTCAGCTATAGATATGCTGTCTGAAGCATTACCTTCGTGGACCCTCAGGCAGGCGCCTACACTCAGTCATGACACAGAGCTAGTATATAGGGGTATGTAACGCACACAGACACATTAAAGATGTGAGACGACGTAAAATTTAGTATTCGGCCGCTTCCCGGCACCTTAAGCTGCGGAAAGGCTGGTGGTACACCCATCAGGGTACCGCCGTCAGACAGCCTAGTTTTCCAGCTACCCAACCACACTTCCGGAAGGAGCTTAGCTCTGGTGGTTGAGGAGTTAAGCGACCTGATATGGTGCGAGGTTACATGGATTTGCTATGTAAACAAACTTGTAACAAACGATAACTCATCGGGGGTTGGACATGTAGCTACCGGACTTCTACCTTGGGATAGCCCATCACGAGGGCTACCCGGGTGTGAATGTAACTTGAAAATCCACCCAGCAGTCTGAGTAGGAATCGAGTTTATGTGCCAAGATCAGGGGCATAAGCTAACTTCTCGCACCATTTCGCGGCTGTACGCCTGAATGTTTTGAATATAACTGTAACACTTATGTGTGTCAACGGCCCAGTAGGAGGGCTCCAAGTCCCTCGCTGGTACCCTAGAGCTAACATGTCTAGTTTTAGGAGAAACTCGATTGTAAAGCTTCAAACTGGCGGGAATTCCCTTTCTTCGACGTTCTCCTTACGAGAACTCCCTGATGGTAGGGGCTAGGGACCTGGATCAAAGACCGGAGGGAAGGTCTCTTCGAGACCTATCCAAAAGTACAAGTTTCACCAGAATCGGTCCAGTGGAAGGGTAGTTCCTGTCAGTTTCAAGCTACGAGTCTTAGCGTATATTTTTTGAAAAATAAAAGTTTTTACGGTCGGAATGTTGTGGTCCTCGTCGCAGTCGAGTTCGCCTCTTTAATAGTGCGCAGGCGCGTGAACATTTCGTAGCCATTATTTCACTTAAAGTATTTCCACGCATCATTGCGCTTCGAGGACCATGAAGGAACATCGCTTCTGGCCATGAACAAATAGTTTTATTTAACCTGGACATCACGTTTTTCACCTCAACCTACTTGGCAGCCTTCAAGTGTCTCCAAGGTCCATAGTTACCAGATGACAACTGAACAATAGGTGCAAGGGGCGTCAACGCGTTCAAGCAGGAGCCTTACAACCTCCTGATTGCCTGTCGGTCTTGGACGATCACGTCCGTCCCGTACATTTGCTGGTCCTGTCGAGCCGAATTTTCTGGGAAACATACCAGACCTGCGGACGCTGTGAAGATATAGGCCAACGAAGAGCCTTGTTCCCGAGAACAAAGAAAACTGATGTCCCGGACGCTGTGAAAATATAGGCCAAGGAAGAGCCTTGTTCCCGAGAACAAAGAAAACTGATGTCCCATTCCTGTGAAAAAAGAAACCTGATGCCCTGGGGACACGAACGCTGCCTTGAGAACAAACAAGCCTGATGTAAAGTGACCTTATATACTGAGGTTACATTCCTGTTTCTTGGGTAATGTCAAAACGTATCGTTCCTGTGAAAACTAGTACCTGAGAACAAAGAAAACTGACGCTCACGCCTGTGAACATTCGTGAGAACAAAGAAAACTGATGCTCAAATATCTCAAGGTACCCTCAATATAAATCTGGTAAGATTACACACCACACAAATGTGCCAACTGGGGTACTAAGCGTTGCGTTCGTGAGAAAAGTTCCAGGGAAATAAGAATACTGACGTTCCATCTCGTAAACCTTACAAGTGCCAGGGTTAAGATCATGTTTCTTTAACAGTCAAAAACATAGCGTACACTCTGGGACGATAGAAACCCGTTTCCTGGGTGAGATAACCCAGTTACTGGTCAGCAACCGTATTACTGGGTGATTAGCGTCGTCAAAAGGCGCAACGTACTATCGTCTCATAGTAGAAACTTCCAGAGCGACTACAGTCGTGAAGAGTGCACGAGTGGATTAGGCCCACGCGTGGACTACCTGGAAGACAACCATTTTGCTGGGACACAGCAGCCATTCCTGAGCTATTCCTGTGGTTCTACCGGCTTCCTGAGAAGCTAACCGTTCCCGTGTGATTACCGTCGCGAAAAGACGGTTTTTTGAGCTGTTTCTGTTGTGTAACCTGCTTACTGAGAATTCACAGTAATCGAAGATTACACAGAAACTGTATCCTGAAGGAATATAGCATAGCCTGAAGAGTTATCGCTAGGAAACTCATAATCGGAGTTTTCAAACAGCGTGTTGGGAGCTCGTTTAGGAGATAGAACGAACATACGACGTTCATAGAATTCCTGAAGGGTTACGGCTGAAGGATTATCGCTGAAGCGTTATCCAAGAAGAGGCTTACACACAGAAGCATATTGAATAGTCGTGTGGGCGACTTGTTCTATAAAATAGAACGAAAAAATAGTTGCTGAAATTTCCTGAAGCGTTATAGCTGAAGGCTTATTTTCGACTTAGAATTTGTTTAAAAACAAATAGTCGTTATCGAGATAGAAGCTCTCGATCGAAGTCTGGAGTTCCAAACCTGGATATCTGGAGTCTGAAGTGACTACTAACGTCAAGAGTTGGACCAACAGTTCAGTGATTGGTACCAGACCGGCTGCTCAACCTTGGAGGCTGCTGGACAAGTTGACACTTAGACAACAGTAAGTACAGTGAAAACATATGCTCATGTGCTTACCCATTTTGTGTTGAAAGTCTTATAGTGAACTTGTTTACGTATCAACATTGAAGTTTGAAGCTGATTTGGAACTTATAGTTTTGAAGACTGACTAGCGACTTATAGTTTGAAGAATAACCTGGAGTTAAGAGGGTCGGATATAACCCGGAGTTTAAACTAACCCGGAGTTTGGAGATACTTTTCGAAGTTTGAAAAAGGAAGCGAACCCTCTTCAAGCCGACGACTGAAATCGGACTTAACCCAGAGTTACCACTTAGCAGTTTTTAAGAAAAAATTAAGTTTGGACATAGCCGTTTTGAAGCTCGAAAATAGATGTCAACCAGTTCGTGTTGAAGTCTAGAGTTGGACTCAGCCGATTCAAACTGACATATTGAAGAAGTCTAGAATTGGACTCAGCCGTTTCGAGCCAACGTTTTGAAGACAAGTTGAAGATTGGACTTGTACTTGGCGTATTCAAACTGAAACTTTGAACCAATCAGGATGCCGACTACCAGATCCCAGGACAAGAGGCCTGAATCATGGACAGTCCCCATTGAGCGTCCAGGTGCGGGCGTACAACATCAGCTGCCCCCACGCTCACCGTCCACTACTGAAGGGACAGAAAAGTCCATACCAGTCAGAAGCCCACCAACGTCACAGATAGGTGACAACACGCCCACACATGAGGAGGAGGAACCACAGGAACCAAGCACACGCAGGAAGGCATCGAAATCAGAAGATTCTTCAGAAAAAACACTGAAGCCTTCTGGTAGAAAACAAAGGATCCGGGATAAGACCTTTGTTCAAGGAGAAGTAATGGCTACCCGGGGTGACGCCCGTATCGAACATACTGGACCGCCGTCAACTAGCAAGTCGACCCGGTCACGTAGGAAAATTTCAAGAGCTCGTGAAGACTTATTGAAAATAAAGTTGGAACTCGCTAAGTTAGCACTTCAAAAAGCAGAAGAAGAAGCTTCTGAGGATGAATATATGGATGACAGAAATTCTAATGAAGAGTATGTCCGTTCGTGGCTCGAAGAGGCGCCAGAGCCCACACCGTTGAGGGAGAATGACGTCGCCAAAGGGGACAATGACGATTGGACCCCGGCTGCGGCCGTCGACGCTATAGCGGACTCCCGGAAACATATCGACCATATAGAACATCCACAAGTGAAGTCTAACATCGAACCACCTAGGACAGAGCCGTCCAACGTGGAGCCGCCAAGGCAAATAGAAGCGAAAGAGTCACTCCGTCCTTTTCTAACGGAGCTGACATCCGCTATAGCGTCGCTAGCCGACAGAAAAATCGAACCATGGACGCCTAACCGATCGGCGTCGCAGGTTATCATGACTCTGCCGAATTTCGGTGGAGCTCATACAGAATGGCTATCTTTTCGAGCCATTTACGAGGCAACTCATGCCTACTTCAGCGACATAGAAAACACGGCAAGACTCAGAAGGAGCTTGCGTGGTCGCGCACTGGAGACAGTGAGCTCAGAGCTCATCGGGAACGCAAAGCCGGATGAGATCATGAGAGAATTGGAACTACAGTTTGGACGTCCTGACTCAATAGCTCAGGCCGAAACAGACCGACTTAGAGGGCTACCAAAATGCAGCGAGTCGCCCAAGGACATCTGCACCTTTGCAAGTCGAGTCAGAAGCGGAGTTGTCACTCTGCGAGCTCTCAAGAAGGGGCACTATCTGCTCAATGCCGAGCTGGTGCGCCAGCTAACTGAGAAGCTACCCAATTCTCTGCGTGTACAATGGTACAGAACGTACACGGAAAAGTACCAGTCGCTGCCGGATCTGTCACTCTTCAGCGACTTCATAACCGAGCAAGCTCACTTCTGCAGTGCATTCGCCCCGCCTGAGAACATCAAGGAAACGGATTCTCTAGCGGGAAAACGCGTCATACAACGGACGCATACAGCTACCGACAAGCCGGTAAACAAATGTCGAATTTGCGACAAAAGTGGTCACTACGCGTCTGACTGCCAAAGGTTCAGAGACGCAGCAAGTGACAAAAGATGGGAGCTAGCCAAGAATTACAACTTGTGCTATCGCTGCCTAAGACAACGTCGTGCTGGACACACTTGCAACAAGAAGCAGTGTGATCATAAGGGGTGTACAGCCACGCACCATCGACTTCTTCATAGGGGTAAGAAGCCTCAAACAGACAGGACAAGGAAGCCTGCTGTTCCAGAAGAGAAGAAGGAGTCTCAGGAGACGGTGGCCAGTTCGCGAACTGAATCGAGTCAAGCTTTCCTGAAGATGATACCGGTCCGGGTAATAGGACCGGCGGGAGAGGCAGACACATACGCACTCCTTGACGACGGATCCACCGTTTCGCTGATCGACGAAGCAATCGCTCAGCGAGTGGGAGCAGTGGGCCCAATCGACCCTCTGAAGATCGGTGCTATCGGAAACACCATGATCGACACTCCCTTATCGAGACGTATAACCGTCACTCTCACAAGTCGTATGAGAGATAGGGTGCCCTTCAAGGCGCGCACCATTTCGAAGCTCAACCTGTCACCACAGGCAGTCAGTCAAGAAGACGTAGCCCGCTGTAGGCACCTTCGAGACTTGACGTCGCAGCTTACGTATCCTGCTGGAGTGCCAAAGATACTCGTCGGCCAAGACAACTGGCATTTGTTGTTGGCCACTGAAGTCCGCAGAGGACCTAGAAGCCAACCCATCGCGTCGAAAACCATGATGGGCTGGACATTGCACGGCGCGCACACCAGAACACTGGGCCAGC
This sequence comes from Orthosia gothica, assembly GCA_949775005.1. Classification (NCBI taxonomy): domain Eukaryota; kingdom Metazoa; phylum Arthropoda; class Insecta; order Lepidoptera; family Noctuidae; genus Orthosia; species Orthosia gothica. The sequence goes on from OX459067.1 coordinate 12,721,356, forward strand.
AGGTGCACTATGTCAACGGGTGTCAGTCCGTTGACGCAAGGCAAGATGCGGAACTGAACGAGCAGCTCCGTGAATTCTTCGCTATCGAGTCGTTGGCTATCAATCCACGACAACCAGCTTCTGACCCCCAGAAGAGGGCAGAAGATATACTGAACCGTCACACAAGACAGTTAGGAAATGGGCACATAGAAACCGCTATGTTATGGCGGGACGAGAAAATAGAGATGCCCGATAGTTACGAGACAGCACTCAAAAGGCTAGTCTCCATAGAGAAGAAGCTGGATAAAAACCCCGCTCTTCGTGTGAAATACACACATCAGATGGACTCCCTGATAGAAAAGGGATATGCTGAGAAGGCTCCCAAGTCAAGCACGCCAGGAAAAACCTGGTACCTGCCTCATTTCGATGTCTTCAACCCCATGAAGCCAGAGAAAATTCGAATAGTACATGATGCCGCCGCAAAATCGAGAGGAAAGTCACTCAACGACTTCCTGCTAACTGGACCAGACTTGCTGCAGTCGCTGCCCGGCGTCATGATGAGATTTCGTAGACACTGCGTGGCCATCTCCGGAGACATAGCCGAGATGTTCATGCAAGTAAAAGTACGAAGTGAAGACCGAGACTCACTTCGCTACCTATGGAGAGGCAACAGAAGAGATGGAGCCCCAGAAGAATATCGTATGACGTCCATCATTTTCGGCGCGGCAAGCTCGCCGTGCACCGCTATCTTTGCGAAAAATTGGAACGCAAGAAAGCACATCGAACAGCATCCAGTAGCAGTGAAAGCTATAGTAGAGAGCCATTATATGGACGATTATCTGGACAGCTATAAAACAGTCGAAGAAGCGACAGAAGTCGCGACAATGGTGAAGAAAATACACCAACAGGCGAAGTTTGACCTAACAAAATGGGTATCAAACAGTAAGCGCCTGATAGAAAATATCGATCCGTCACAAACCTGCACTGAGGTTGTGAACATCGGAGATACAGTAGGCGCAGAGAAAATACTCGGCCTGATTTGGAGACCTAGTGAAGATACGCTAGGTTTCAACCTAACGCTTGCGAGACTGCCGCCAGGAATTTTAGAAAAGGAGGCCCCTACAAAAAGAGAGGCTCTCAAAATTGTTATGTCGTTATACGACCCCCTAGGACTAGCCTCGCCTGTTACGATTCGAGCTAAACAAATATTACAAGAAGCTTGGAGGCGAGGCGTCGATTGGGACCAGCTATTAGACGCTGACCTGGCATCTCAGTGGAGAAGTTGGATCGAAAACCTGCGGCAGCTCAAGGGCATCAGCATACCAAGATGTTATCCTGGTTATAGTGATGCCACAGAAATACAAATACATGTATTTACCGACGCAAGCGAGTTGGCATATGCAGCAGCTGTGTATTGGCGAGCCACCACAGCAGTAGGCACACAGAAGGTGAGCCTAGTCATGGCCAAGGCGAGAGTAGCTCCATTAAAGCTACAATCGATACCGCGCCTCGAGCTGCAGGCAGCGGTGATGGGAACCCGTCTGGCTGCAGCTGTGAAACGTGAACACGACAACAATCCATCGTCGGTCACGTATTGGACAGACAGCAAAACAGTATTGTCGTGGATTAGAAAAGGAGCACGAACCTATAAAGCTTTCGTAGCTCATCGCATAGCTGCCATAGAAGAAGGTAGCAAAGTGGAGGATTGGCGATGGATATCCACGAAGTTGAACATCGCCGATATAGCGACTCGTGACGTGCCGCCGAGGTTTGACTCACAACACGAGTGGTTCTGTGGCCCAAGTTTTTTGTATGAAGACCCTTCTTCATGGCCATCAGAAAAACCTCCAATCACAGAAGAGACAGGAGAGGAAAGAACGCTCACTGTCACAGAAAAAGAAAAATCTGTTTTGGAGAAAATAACAGACAGACATACATACACTTCGAAGCTCATAGAAGCTATACCTAATCCCGTCAACTTTTCAAGATGGGAGCGGCTATTACGTGCGACTGCTACCGTCCTACGTTTTATACATCTCTGTAAACAAAGGACAGAGAAAACGTTCTACAAAAGAACCCGGAAAAACGCTGAGGAGGACACGGACTGGCGAAAGAAAAAGAAGACAGCGACTGCAGCAACCAAGCCGTCATACATAGCGCCAGAAGTCCGAAAGCAGTACATAGATGCGAGCTTTCTTCAAAAAGCCGAGAAAATACTCGTACAAGTTGCACAGCAGCAATCGTTCGCTCAAGAAATAGCTAGATTGCATGCACATGAAATAGTGGACAAAAATAGTCCGCTACACGCGCTGCAAATAGAAGTAGTAGATGGCCTACTACGTATTAGAAGCCGTATAGCCGCCACTGACGAGGTCACAGAAGATGTAAGGCGACCGCCAATATTACATGGCGACCATCATATAACCCAGCTCTATATAGACTGGACACACCGCAGCTTACTACATAGTGGGACTGAACTCACAATAAATGAGGTACGGCAGCATTATTGGGTCGTAAGGATGCGTCCCACCACCAAGAAAGTACTGGCACAATGTCTTCAGTGCCGTATTCGTAAGGCACAAGCACCTGTGCCAGCGACCGGCGACCACCCACGAACGCGCCTGGCTCATCACCAAAGGCCGTTCACGTACACCGGGCTAGACTACTTCGGCCCGCTATCTGTCACCGTGGGTCGCCAGCATCACAAGAGATATGTAGCACTGTTTACATGCCTCACCACAAGAGCTGTCCACCTCGAGATCGCCGCCAGCCTCAGCGCAGACAGCGCAATATTAGCGCTGCGCCGTTTCGCCGCCCGCAGAGGATGTCCAACTGAGATCCACTCAGACAACGGCACCAACATGCACGGTGCCGATCGAGAGCTACGAGAGGCCTTCCGAGAGGAGGCCAGTCGCCGAGGCATCACTTGGCGCTTCATCACCCCATCAGCGCCCTTTATGGGAGGTGCATGGGAGCGTCTAGTTCGCTGCGTAAAAAACGCATTGTATACCGTACTCACAGAGAAACACCCACACGAAGAGGTGTTGTCCACACTGATTTGTGAGGCAGAGTACACGGTAAATAGCCGCCCGCTGACACATGTATCAGTCGACGGCGATGACGACGAGTCTATCACGCCGAACCACTTCCTACTTGGTGGGTCGGCTAGACTCCCAAACCCCGGCGTGTTCACCGAGCAAGACATCGACCACAAAAAGATGTGGCGTCGGTCACAAATCCTGGCCGACATGTTCTGGCGCCGGTGGGTGCGAGAATACCTGCCGGAGCTCCAAAACCGGCGGGAGCCCCATAGCCGCGGGCCTGGCCTGCTGGTGGGCGACCCCGTCCTTATCGCGGACGGGCAGCTGCCTCGCAACACGTGGCCGCGAGGCCGCATCGAGGCCATATACCCTGGCCCTGATGGAGAAGTCCGGACCGCTGAGGTGCGCACCACTGGCGGCACTCTAAAGCGTCCGGTGAAGAAGCTCATTCCTTTGCCAAAATGAGTGCAGCAGAGTTCCAGCGGCGAGAGCTGAGCGACGTGTCGCAGAGCGTCGAGGTCACGAGCGCTGCCGACGTGCGCCGCTCACAATGCTGATGCAGCGCCGCGCCAACGTAGCATCGAGTCGACGCGACACTGCACGGCGGGAGAGATGTTCGCGACGATACGTCACCTTTAGATAGGTTGTCATATGTAAAATATAAATAGTATTGACAGACACACGTCTGCTCACCCCAGAGCGCCATCGCATACTAAGCGATGTCGGTAGGTGAAAAAACCTTTTATAGTAAAGCTCGTAACTAATTTTTGCTCATGTTTTTGAGGCACTAAAATTATATTTTATGTGTCTATCAGTAGGTAATAGAATTATATAGTCTAATAACAATAAATTAGAAGCTTTAATATGCATACTGATTGTGTTATTACGGAAAGAAACAAGTATTTAACTCCGTAAAAAACAACCGTCCTCAACGAGCGTTTAGTTCACAATGACCTGTAAGAGGGCGGCACCTTATATTTATACTAAAACCAGTTTTTGTAGAATTTTGATAACTTTAAACTCATGTTTTGGGGGCTTTTACATAGTTTATAGTGTGAATATAGCGCTTATGTGTTAGAATTATACATAAGGTACCTTAGTTATATGATAAATGTATAGGTTTAAGGAAATAAAAATATTTTGTTTACTTATTTTAGACCCCCCGTTTTGAGCAGGGTATCAGGTGGTGCTATAGGTATTCTATTCACCAACCAATCAGATTGCTTCCTTACATATAATTGTTTTGTTAGGAAACACCATCTAGGTGTTCTAGATAGGATGGCTGGATGCCATGACTGAGAAATTATACATAATAGCAGTACATGGCCAGTCTTAATACATTTTTACTCTAAAAAGGGAAATATACATACATTTTACTCAAGTAAGTGTTTGGAAAATTCGATACAAGCCATTTTAGCGCTTCTAGGTGACCTAGAATTTTGTCTAGGCCCTATAAATAGACAGCACCTATGTAATTCTAGTACATAGGCGTCACTTGCTTGAGAGGATGTGTCTGTGTATGCCGGCATGGACGTTTCTATGCGGCTGCCGATGTGTCACTGCGTCCAGGGACATTTGGTGCCTGGTCAGCTATAGATATGCTGTCTGAAGCATTACCTTCGTGGACCCTCAGGCAGGCGCCTACACTCAGTCATGACACAGAGCTAGTATATAGGGGTATGTAACGCACACAGACACATTAAAGATGTGAGACGACGTAAAATTTAGTATTCGGCCGCTTCCCGGCACCTTAAGCTGCGGAAAGGCTGGTGGTACACCCATCAGGGTACCGCCGTCAGACAGCCTAGTTTTCCAGCTACCCAACCACACTTCCGGAAGGAGCTTAGCTCTGGTGGTTGAGGAGTTAAGCGACCTGATATGGTGCGAGGTTACATGGATTTGCTATGTAAACAAACTTGTAACAAACGATAACTCATCGGGGGTTGGACATGTAGCTACCGGACTTCTACCTTGGGATAGCCCATCACGAGGGCTACCCGGGTGTGAATGTAACTTGAAAATCCACCCAGCAGTCTGAGTAGGAATCGAGTTTATGTGCCAAGATCAGGGGCATAAGCTAACTTCTCGCACCATTTCGCGGCTGTACGCCTGAATGTTTTGAATATAACTGTAACACTTATGTGTGTCAACGGCCCAGTAGGAGGGCTCCAAGTCCCTCGCTGGTACCCTAGAGCTAACATGTCTAGTTTTAGGAGAAACTCGATTGTAAAGCTTCAAACTGGCGGGAATTCCCTTTCTTCGACGTTCTCCTTACGAGAACTCCCTGATGGTAGGGGCTAGGGACCTGGATCAAAGACCGGAGGGAAGGTCTCTTCGAGACCTATCCAAAAGTACAAGTTTCACCAGAATCGGTCCAGTGGAAGGGTAGTTCCTGTCAGTTTCAAGCTACGAGTCTTAGCGTATATTTTTTGAAAAATAAAAGTTTTTGCGGTCGGAATGTTGTGGTCCTCGTCGCAGTCGAGTTCGCCTCTTTAATAGTGCGCAGGCGCGTGAACATTTCGTAGCCATTATTTCACTTAAAGTATTTCCACGCATCATTGCGCTTCGAGGACCATGAAGGAACATCGCTTCTGGCCATGAACAAATAGTTTTATTTAACCTGGACATCACGTTTTTCACCTCAACCTACTTGGCAGCCTTCAAGTGTCTCCAAGGTCCATAGTTACCAGATGACAACTGAACAATAGGTGCAAGGGGCGTCAACGCGTTCAAGCAGGAGCCTTACAACCTCCTGATTGCCTGTCGGTCTTGGACGATCACGTCCGTCCCGTACAGAAGTAACGAGCGACTGCGTATCTGACCATAACAATCCATGGATTGTTATGGTCAGATACGCAGTCGCTACGTGTAAAACTGGATGTATCCAGTTGAATCAAGTTAGATTGGAAACCGACCCGAAAATAGTAGGGGATAACAAGTAAAATTTCAAAATTTAAAAAGCCCCCGACACATTTATCTTGCGAAAACACTCCGATTCAAATAGTAAAACGCCCATAACTTTTGAACGGCTTAACCGATTTTATTCAAACAGCTAAGAACACTCTCGACAAAATCACCTTTCAAACATAAAACACTAAATCAAAATCGGTCCATCCGTTTAGGCGCTATGATGCCACAGACAGACACACAGATATACAGACACTCAGATGTGTATCTGTGTGTCTGTATATCTGAGCAACACACCTCAAACTTATAACACCCCTCTTTTTCCGGCGGGGGTTAAATATAGTCGGATCTCTACATTTTTCAGAAGGTGCCATTCAATGAGGTGGCCTTCTGAAGAAATTGATTGCAATATATCAATGTATCGGCGTTACCTTCACATAAAAGTGATATAGACCATGCAATAAATCGAGAAAGGACGCAATGATTACTTAGTAGCGAAAAGGAAAGGATGGGCCTTGAGGTTGAGCAAGAAGGTCAAGTTAACATAGAGGTCGTGTTTTAAGTTTTAGGCCAGACAAATCTTGTCTAAAAGTTGACGACCTTAATTAATTGTCTGTTTTTGTAATCCCTGGTTTCTGAGAACTTGTCAAACTCTACCTTAGTAATCCACCACGCGGGCCCAGCGCGGGTTGGTGGATGTCACATGTCTTAGAATTTTTGGTTCTAGGACATGCCGGTTTCCTCACGATGTTTTCCTTCACCGTTTTGAGAGCAGTGGTGAAGAAATAATTTACACAAAGTAAAGCGCCTGCCTGGGCTCGAACCCACGACCTACAACAACTTGTAAGTCGCGGCCGATACCACTGGGCCTCCACTGCTCTCTAAATTCTTAACTCGGCAATATTTTTTGGGTAATTTGAACTCTGGGGTAGATAGATATAGATACCTAAATTGCCATCAAAATAATCAAATAAAACTATAAGTAGAACTATAAGTACTCAGAGTTCGTATGTATGCCTAACCGTCCAAATATGACGACAGTCGCGAATAACAGGCAACAGAATCCAACTATTAGAATAACTACTAGACTAGTCAGTATTTCTAATTGGCTAATAACTAAAAACAAAGAGTTCAACTAAGTAACCTCATTTCCAAAGGCACGTGGAAGTGATAGGAGGTCGCACGAGGTCGCACGAGGCTGCAGTGTGCTAGATTCGGCCGCACGTGATCGCAACACGGCCTTCCTGATTCACGTGACGTTTCGTACTCCTACGACGGCACTATGAATGCGGCCCGCTGTGAGTGGTGATTGCTTTTTACAAGACTATGAATAGGAACGTACTTTTACAGTTCTATGGAGTAGGAAAAGTGATTGCGTAGTACAAGATTTATGTGAAGGGACGAAATACAGCTGCAGTATGAATACGGCCCGCTCAGGCTCGCTGTGAGGAGCGACTGGACTATGAATAATACAAACCGAGCTTATAGCACGGGTATGCTAGTGTTATATTATCTGTGGCACGGGTAAAATGAAAGATGGCTAGACGAAAAGTAGAGCCAACTTTAAAGTTGTAATAATCTGAGAAATGTTTGGTTTAATATGTGTTTTGTGGAATACGTTGAGTGATTCACCTCTTACTAATAATTTTGCTTAGTGATCATGTAAGCTTAGTCCTGTGCTATAATTTACCTAAAATTGTCTTTAACGATAAATTATAGAGTCCATTAAGACACTGGAAAACAGACCCTCAGACGTCCGTGTAAGGTCTGGATGAGACTTTAGTACTTTGTTTTCTACTAATGATCCGAAGCCTTTATGTATATTGCCACTATATTGCAATAATTAGCTTGACCTTTCAATATAATTGTCAAATAGAACAAGGAAGAGAATGGCACAGTGTTTTGTATGCAAGTTGTTTTTTTTTGCAGCCTTCGGCCAGAAGCATTATCGGCAATAATATATCAACAAAGGCACAGATTGAAATGTTAAAAAAGTGATATCGAAACATAACGTTATCAATCCCTTACATTCTGAAATTTCGACTAGAGTGCTCGCACGATAAGTCTGCGCGCGACGGGTGGCGTGCTTAATGTTGCCAGCATAACTGATCTTTTTCCTACATTTAATCAATAGTAATTTTTCTCTCGAAACTTAAAAGTAATTTAAGTTAAGCATAATTAATTACTAGCTTTTTCTATTTGCATAGAATATGATGAAAGAAGCTTCATGAAATTATTGTTAATCTTTTATTGAATACTTAGTAGTACCTACTGTTAAATTTGGTCTAACAATGGTCCTGCAGTGGCTAATACCTTCAATTTCAATTCTTATTTAATTTCTTCTTCAACAATTTTTGAAGAAGCTGTTGCCACATAACCCTCTTGAGTTATTTGGGTGACGGTGCATTCAGAAACGCCTAAAACAAAATAACGATGATGCATTAAATTACATGATGCCGGTCCTGTCCCGCCGGTATATTTATGTACCACCCAAAAACCAATACTGTCGGGCACCGGCAGTACGAAAAGGAGATGTTCGATTTTGGGCCATCACTATGTACACTACATAGATAAATAGGAAAAAAATAGGAGAATTCCATAAAAATACTAACAAATTAATTTGAAGAAGGGTACAGGAGTAACAAAAATGATCATTTAAAGTTTTTTAATAAGATAACCCTATTTTACGGCAGCCATGACAGTTGTGTTTGACATGACGTTTGACAACTTTGACAGTTTTAAGAAGTGACTTCTTTGAGTATTTCTTTGCTTTGACTTTGAATTGGATATGTTTCGGAGTTTTTAGTGATTGTTTTACTACTACGGACATTAATTGATTGCTTCTCTATTGCAATTGAATTAGTGTTGTGAATTAGTGACGCAGATATTACGATGGATCGTCAAACAAATGTCATTGTCAAAATGACATTCTGCGCATACTGTCATTGTCAAAATGTCATTCTTCGCATACTGTCATAGTCAAAATGTCATTTTTTGCATACTGCTGATCTGACCCACCATGTTTAATTGTAAATTGTGTTGCTCTACTTGACAAAGTTTATTTGAGTTTACATTGAAACGAAGTGAAATTAAAGAAAATTAACAATAAAAAACAGTTACTATAATATACAGCAATTTTTACATAAAGTTTACTTAGAGCTGGCCCAGGCTCCATACATTTCTGGAACATCTCCTTTAGAGAAATTTTAGTATTCTGGTATCCCTAAAAGTTACCTGTCAAATAAGCAACGCGGGCTCTATCATTGTAAAACGGTACCTTAGGCCCGTTATTGTCTTGTGCACTTGAAGAAAACATCCCTGCCGTCCACTTTAAATTACTTTTAGCATAATGATGGCGATTATTTACTTCGGAAAAGAATAAAAACATGGAATACAATACACTCTCTTGACACCTGACATAAATGACAAACGATTAGTTCTGCTTTTGGCCGCGCGCAGACTTATCTTGCGCGCACTCTATCGCCTTCGCTGACATCGAATGCCACTTGTCTAAGAGTGACACTTCGACAGCGCTTGTCAATACCTTACAATTTTGCGTTTTTACAAGGTTTTTTTATTTTTAACTTGCAGTGTGTATGTATGTAACGATAGCCCGTTTGGTCAGAGCACTGGTTTTCCCGATTTCCCTGTATGGAGTTGAGACGTGGACAATCCGAGCAAGAGAAAGACAGAGGATAGACGCTTAGAAATGTGGTGCTGGAGGAGGTTGCTCCGTATCCCATGGACAGCCAAACGCACAAATGGGTCTGTCCTTTGACAACTCAATATCAAGACCCGTTTGTCTACGGTTTGCTTACAGCGTATTTTGACTTTCTTTGGCCACATAATGCGAAGATGAGATAGCAGCCTTGAAAAGCTAGTCATTGTTGGCAATACCGAAGGAAAGAGAGCACGAGGCCGGTCGCCAACACGATGGTCTGACCAAGTGAAAGAAGCTACGTCCTCAAACAAATTCCAGCAGGTGGTGATGGCAACTTTGGACCGTAGTCGATGGAGGCAGATTGTCTGCTTATAGGGGTTCAGTGACCACGATCCTCAGTAATGAGGGACCGACTGAAGAAGAAGTGTATGTATGTATGTTCGAATCAAATCTTGCAACTGAAATTTAAAGCAGTTATCCTCCACCGATTATGATGAAATTTTGCATACACGTTTAGTTTGGATGACAATGCATGGTTATCTAAGTGACGTCATTCTAAATGCAATATGGCGGACGGCCCAAGATGGCGGACTAGTTATTTTTTGTGCACTGCCATGATATGGGTATCAAATGAAACGGTTTGCTGAGAAAAATACGGATAAAGCTTGTTTTAAAAAAAGTTTTTATAATGAATAGCATTATTGACAATCGCAATGTCACTTGTAAAGAGCCTCAGGAGGAAGTAAAGCGTATAGAAGTCTGTGAAATGGAAAGTCTTCAGTTTATTATGCCAAACATGAATTGTGTTTACTGCGGAAATACAATGTATCATCATATTAAATAAACATTGCCACAACCACTATATAGGGGCACAATATGAGGATGATATATAATGAGAAAAATACATAGACGTTCTGAATATTAAATTTTCCGGGTAATAACAAAATTACGACGCATCTATGCGGTTTCAATAAAAGCAAAAAGGATATATCTATATAATGGGCAAATGTTAAGGCAAACTTTTCTTATTTTTATTCTATAAACTTAGAAGTGCCAATAACTGGAGGAGTGCCAACGATAGGATGTTTTACCCTACTGGGCAACACGATACCCCTTGGCAAGACTGCGTTCGACTACCCTAACGACTGTCAAATGACAGCTGGGACCTACTTCACGTGCTTCCCAAGGCACGGAGGGGACTCGGTATGGAATTTATAGTACAACTCACCCCAGCCTGCCCCTTCCAGGAATACAAACGCCATGTTTCATATAGGAAAGTGGATTATCAATTCCCGAGGGTAGTGAGGAGGCGTCAATTTGTAAATGGTATTAACCAGAGTGCGTAGGCGTTTGGCCTTTCAGTCTACCACGCTTAGCTCTACGTCATCCGTGGGATCAAGGCGTGGGCGGTTCCCGTGAACAATAACTGACTCGTTATGATCGCTGACGTTTAACTATTTTATTATCCGGTTCAGAGAATCGCTCAATTTTTGAGATGAGACAAAAGAGTTTTTGAAGTCATTTTTCGGGTTTTTCTGGCTGGTTTTCTTTGTATTCTGAATAAATAAAGGTGGAACGGATGCGAAGTTTAGGAACGGAATATGTGGCGACGTTTGTGGGAGGTCTATGATGTCCAACAATGGACTTCTTTAGGATAAAATGATGATGGTGAATGGAGGAGAAAACATTGGCATGTGATACGATATACTACTGATAATTTGTCAGATTAATTTTGGGTAAACAAAACTAGGCCTGAGTTAGTTTTATTAGACGTGTTTCCTCATCTTGTTACATAGATATAAGTATGATAAACTATCTCAGCTGTGCGAGCTAATGTAACTTAGAAGTTCTTCTGCAACCGGGGTAAAGATAAGCACCAGAATAACGCCCTAACTACCCAGTTATGTTTTGCGTGCAGAGAACACGTAAAGTAAACTGGGTCGAGTTTCTCCGCAAATTGCATCCAAACACAACTGCATGTGGGGCTTTATAACAAGCGAGGTTTTCTTCCTAAAACCTTATTTTTAACAACACGATTAGTTTAAATACTGATTAGCAAATTCTAAATTCAAATGTTCTAATTTAGAACCTGCTAATGTTTAAAACTTTGAACTAATCATATTATGATTCAAAAGTTTTAACAAATAAGGCAGTAAGTCGCCGGAGAGTAAAACCTTTTTTGGATTTTAAGTATGTATATTTTGGTAACTCTATAAATAAGTGCTTCTGTGTCAGGCAGTACTAATTCGCAACTCATTTTATAGAACAATCCCCTGATTCCTGCATTAAGAATTTGCAGTTGAGTATTCGTCAAGTTTTAGCCTGCAATCCTTTAAAAAATTGCAGTTGAGTATTTGTCAAGCTTTAGCCTGCAAACCTGTGAAAATTTGCAGTTGATTATTTTTTAAGCTTTAGCCTGCAAACCTGTCAAAATTTGCAGTTGAGTATTTGTCAAGCTTTAGCCTGTAAACCGGTCAAAATTTTGCATTATAGTTGGGTTTGACATATTCATAACCAAAATACTCATTTTGACAGCCGACCCTCTGTATGTTCTAAAATACTTAAACATTTAAATTAATCAGGGCTCCGAATTATTAACACGTTGGCTGCCAAACGAGTATACTCGTAGTAACTTTTTTTTATGCCCATTGCCACCATACAAAATGATAGGTGATAGGTACGAATATACTCGTAGTTGGAAAAAAAAAAAAAAATAATTTAACCCCGCCCTCCTTTCACTGCCACTTGTCTAGAATTGAGTGAGAAACTACGAGAATAATCGTTGTTGGCAGTGGGGCCCAGATCTTGTACTACGAGTATACTCGTAGGTTGGCAGTCAACGTGTTAAATAGCTCCGAATTCATTGCCGAGTTCAGCTAGTTAAGTGTGGTTTGGTTTGTTCTTCACATCTCCTTGATGCACAAAACATCTGTTGTAAGATTTTCTATGACAGGAAGTGAGGAACAATTACTTACAATCAACATAATAATTGCAATGCAAATGTTTTGAATGACTGTACGAGTACAAGTCTCACAGGTATAGCTAGATAAACAGTATGTGCTGTCTTGCATTTTTTTAAATAAATTCTTTGACATACAAGGGCAGGCACGTTAAAGCTTTGTTCAATAATAATTACGAAGGAATTTGAGCAATATAATGGAAAGGACGGGGTTATATTTTTTATTTATTTTAATGCCTCTATGGTATGCTCTATGGTATGTCATTACCAACCTAATAAAAATCATGTTTGAAATTTAAGTGTGCTGCAAATCTGCCGAACCCTTTGAGGAATACCCACAGGCGTGATGGTATGTTATATTGCAAATAAATACATCTATGCAGGATACAAAGTGCGAATATTTTTTCTAAAAGGAAAATCATTATTCAAACAACGTATTAAATTGACGTATGTCGATTAGTCATGAAGGTGAAGGGAAAGTTAACAAATGTATAATGACACAAAGGAGAAAAGGATTCACTTATATTTTGACATAGAGAAAGTCTATTCAAATATTCATTATCTATAAATATTGGAATTGGCTACGAAATTTTATTTTGAAACTGTTAGATAAGTATAAGTTGGTGAGCTAATGTCAAAATTTATTACAAAATAAATAAAACATAAGAATAATAATACTGGCATAACTCAAAAATATTTTAAAATCTTATGGCCTCATTTAAAAAACAAATGCTTAACAACATATAGAGTTGCCATAAAATGCCAAATTTTAACACTTAATTTCAAAATCTATAATCAGAAATCGGGGGTCAGTCAACAACGCAATTCTTTTATAACAATATGTTCGCGAAATTTCCCGACACGTCACATTTCAAATTAATATTAAAAATAAAACGTTTAAAACTGTAATAATTGTTATCGTTAAACCGATATTAGCAGCTAAATAGCTTCTTTTGTTTTCGGCCACATCATAATGCACAACGATTTGAAAAAAGAACACCATACGGTGCTTTGTTTACGTTTGTATACAGCCTGACAACTACACAGATATACATGTACACGCTCTTTGTCTCAAATTACTATGATAATCACTGAATTTATGAGTTAAAAGGGTTTATTATTGAGTAAAAGAGATATTTTATCAAATAAACTTACCCATACAACGGCTAGAAGCCAAATAAAAAAACGAAAACAGTTCGCTGCCTCAAGGCGCGCTCTATCCAATCGCGTAGCCCCCACAAACACCACAGACAGACTGATCGTTGAATCAGTTGAATGCCGCCGTGCCCTCGTTATTATATTTGCGTTAACAGGTGTAGTGCTGAGCAAAGCAGTTATAACCGTTATTAGTTAACGCGTTATTTGGTTCTCAGTAGCAGCACGGTGTCTGAACTTTGTGCCCGGTTTAGTGTCCGACTGAAACCGAATTAAGGCAAAATAGTCCCAGTTTCGGCCGAAACCGAAATATACTTGGATCATGTTTTGAGGGAAAAATAAAGAAAAGTTTCCGAATTCAAAATAAATCACACGAAAACTCACAACAAACAAAACGAACTGCAAACACAAGCCAGTCACACATTATTGGGCACGTGGACGCGGCAAAATGTCTTCGTCGCTGACTCGCTTGGATGGAATTTAACGCACCGAACATGAACGATCACAGCGCGAGAACTCCCGAATGCAGTTTCGGTTTCGTTCATAGTTTCGGCAGGTTTGCCGCCGAAACCGAAACTAAATCGAAACTCGGTTTTTGCCGAATCTTGACCGAAAACGAAACCGAACTTTCGGTTGGACACTAGCCCAGTTGATGGCAATATTATCACCCGCTTTTTTTTTCCAGTAGCTGGCAATAGTCTCACCCGCTTTTTTTCCCAGTAGCTGGCAATAGTCTCACCCGCTTTTTTTCCCAGTAGATGGCAATAGTCTCACCCGCTTTCTTCCCCAGTAGCTGGCAATAGTCTCACCCGCTTTTTTTACCAGTAGCTGGCAATAGTCTCACCCGCTTTTTTCCCAGTAGATGGCAATAGTCTCACCCGCTTTTTTTTCCAGTAGCTGGCAATAGTCTCACCCGCTTTTTTTCCCAGTAGCTGGCAATAGTCTCACCCGCTTTTTTTCCCAGTAGATGGCAATAGTCTCACCTGCTTTTTTTTCCTAGTAGATGGCAATATTCTCACCCGCTTTTTTTCCCAGTAGATGGCAATAGGCAGACCACGGGACTTTATCATAACTGACGAAATGTTGGTGACAATAGGTGTGTGTCTGTCTAACCCATCCAGGAATGCAGGCGTAATGTTATGAACGTTAGGTAATATGGTTAAGTGTTACATGAAGTTGGTAACAGATGCTGACATATATTTGTTACTTGGCTTTCAAGAGAAACTTTGTCGTTTCTTCATGATTGCTGGGAAAATGATATAAATTAAATTAGATCATTAGGTAACGATAAGGTAATTTAAAATGGGTGCTAATTAAGGCAGCTTCTTTAAAATGTCATTCTCGTCTGCAAATATATTTAGTTGTCTAATTAATTAATAGGTCAGCGACAAACTTTTAGCGTCTAATAAATGGTTTATAAGCGACCATATATTGTAAAAAAGTTAAATCAAAAAATCAAAAAACCCGACTGCTTCAAAATCGAACTAAAAAGTCGTAAACAAGGAAAAAATCATGCTGTGCAGGCGGAGGATGCATACGCGCGAGCTGTCTGACCAAAACCAGATGTATCCTCCTCCTGCACAGCATGATTTTTTCCTTGTTTACGACTTTTTAGTTCGATTTTGAAGCAGTCGGGTTTTTTGATTTTTTGATTTAACTTTTTTTATTTATAACTTTTTAGTTAAGTTTTTTTCGAATTAGATACATTTAAACATATAAGTGTTATATATTTTTGAAATCACCTCTTTAAACCCTTTATTTTGATACCCCACACGATGGGTTTGGAAGAAAAAAAAAATTTGGGACCCCACAATATGGCGCCCAAAAACCGCCATTTTTCTATTAACCAATTTGAATGTAGCCTATGACACTCGCAGGATTAAGACGAATCGATTGACGTATGAATCATCAAAATCGGACAACGCGTTTGGTCTCTGGAACGCCACATAGGAACAAACATACATACATACATACATACATACATACATACATACATACATACATACATATATACATACATACATACATACATAGACTGATAAACACATTACCCTCCTTCGGCAGTCGGGTAAAAACAAGCTACTGTTAATATGACGCAACATGGTGATAATTCTTAAGCAACTAAATTTGTGATATGTCTACTCATTGCTAGCTTCTAATAAGTGTATCAACTTCATCTATAAAATAATATCAACGTACTCTAATTTCATAGAGTCACCTTTATTTTTATACTTTAGCATAAGTAATTGATGAGTGAATCTACTATATTTGAACATAAAATTTCCTTATTATTGTCATCAAATAATGGTCAATAAAAGCTATAATTTCATGTATTCGCCTATCTATTTATAATGTTACCATAAGTAATTGACTATTATACCTACCCAAATGAACATACAAAAAATAGGGTGGTATTTAATACTTTAACTGTAATTCCCCTTTTTTCAATCAAAATATTCGAAATTACTACCAAAAATACTGAATTGCACACTAAATTTGCTCATCAAATAAATGAATTATACTATACTGCTAGATCTTTAAAGCTTAACTGTTTTACTGAATAACTATCTGTTAACTAAAAGTAAATCTAATAATTCTTCGAGTGCAACACAATATTTAAGTTTTAAGGGAGGGGGGGAAACGAAACAAAGTCGACGGAGCCCCGCTGCGCAGGGCTCCTATTTCTGTCTGCAGGGTCTAAAGTAACCTAACATGAAGGAGATGACGGGAGCTGAGTTCGCTCGCTTTGCTCGCTCACTTCAGCTCCCGTCATCTCCTTCGAACCTAACCTATCCGTGTCGGGGTGCCCTAAGCTCCCGAGCTCGCTTCGCTCGCTCTTGGACTAATTCACATTTATTTTATATTTAATTGAATAATTTGTGTGTTGCAAACTTTCACGAAAAAAGAATATGATTTATTAATTTAGTTGTTGAATGAAAAACTTTGATTGCTAATTTTGAGGCTGGAATTTGATTTTATTAGCAGACAGATGTTGAATCTCTAAAATATATAAAGTAGCTCACTTACAACATTAGTCGCTGAGTTATCAAATCAGAAGTAAATATATTTATCGGTAGCTCGGAGTCATATTAATTTACGCTCGTAAATTGACGCTGGTTTTTTGATATTCTGTTGGAGTAGTAAAGATGATGAATTAATATAATTGAAGCTGTTCTATTAACTCGTCGCCCACATATAAAAAAAGACGCTAGGTTGCAGGTGCTAAAGAAAACTTTTGTTGCCGCACATATAATTTCCCATTTAAAATTACTTTAAGAAAGTCAAACTTTCGTTTAAATTAAGAACATCTAACTTTCAGGCAATAGGCCCATAGGTTTTAGCCGCCAAAAGGAAGTAATATGCGAAACGTATAAGTAGTTTCTTAGCAGAGGTTTATCTACGACATCTTAACCAAAAAAATTATCACGTCCTCGGTATAACTCTACTGAAACGACAACTGCTAGTTCTCGTTTCAGTTTCAAAATAACGTTACTGAATAACGGTTACTCGGTAGCGGTTACTGATCACAACAATACAGCTGTCGGTGGCGGCGTCATGACAACCGCGCATGCGCGACGCGCCCCACCTCCATCTTGCCAGCTGACTCGACGCCGATGACCACGCGGCGCCACTGTGAACTGCAGCATGGTGTTAAGGCACAGACAACAGAGAAACACGCAAAATATTTATTTCAACTTTAAAGTGGGTTAAGGAATAGAAGAAAAAACGGAAATGTATTTATTTGCCACAAAAGGACCTACAAATATTCACACTACTACTAAACCTATAACAATAATATTAGTAGTGCCTTAATTATGTTATAAAATCATAGGGGCAAAAAGTGTGTAGTACGTTTGATGTATAATCAAAAGCAGATGCACACTACACAGGCCCACATACATAGGCGGGTTTAATGCCACAAGGCTTTTCCTAACAGACAAACTTTGGAAAAATTGGCCAAAAATTTTCCAATTCAAAATTGGCCAATTCCAAAAACAATGTTTTACCAAATCCGTCTACTTTGAGGTTGCAGAAAAAATATAATCTTGTGAATTTTTGTGAGAACTTTATTGATTCCAAAACCAGACATCATAAGATGAATTGGTCACTAAAAGTACCTAATTGGACTTAAAAAGGGACTTCACAGAGTTTGACAAGATTTTTCTTTTCAGAGTAGCCATCTAGGAACCACCGAACCCAAGTTTAAAAAATATAAAAAACTGACGTTTAAAAGCTAAATAATCTGCATATATCACGTTATGAAAACAAATCTCGATACATATCAGCATCACTAGCAATCAATTTTATCAAGATTTATAAGGCTGATTTCTTGACCTGTTCATACAATTACTGTAATGGTAAATAAGAGAACCACGTAGTCTAATATATATCTACTGTATATTTGAGGTGGTTTAAATTTCAGTGTGTCATCTCTTTCTTTTCAATGCAGTCCGACAATTTGGGATAACAATTATTGTAATGGTAATTAAGAGAACCACGTAGTCTAATATTTGAGGTGGTCTAAATTTCAGTGTGTCATCTCTTTCTTTTCAATGCAGTCCGACAATTTGGGATAACAATTACTGTAATGGTAATTAAGAGAACCACGTAGTCTAATATTTGAGGTGATCTAAATTTCAGTGTGTCATCTCTTTCTTTTCAATGCAGTCCGATAATTTGGGATAACAATTACTGTAAAGGTAATTAAGAGAACCACGTACCTAGTCTAATATTTGAGGTGATCTAAATTTCAATGTGTCATCTCTTTCTTTTCAATGCAGTCCGTCAATTTTGGATAACAATGGGATCTTGGCAGCGCCTTAACAATATACGTCGAATTGTCGTTTGCCCTAACGACAATTTAAATACGTATATTTCTAATAAGATAAACTAATACTAATTGGGTTTTTAAAGCAGATGGCCCGCTGGTATCAACATTACTTTATCGGCTCGTGGTTCCTTATCACGTGTTAACGCAACGTGACTGTCCATTGTTTGAAGTGATGGCGCAGTTACTTTATTGGAGGCATTTGTTTTTTTTTTTGCATGTTGTAACGTCAATTTTCTTGATATCCATAACATGTTATGAGGAAATAAAGTATTTGTTTATAAATGTTGTTATGAATCAGCCTGTATAAAGTCCCCTTTCCGATAATCCAACCGGTGGTGTTTCTCGTACCTACCGTAATTTTTACCCGACTGCCGTGTTTATCAGTCTATGTATGTATGTTTGTTCCTATGTGGCGTTCTAGAGATCAAATGCGTTGGCCGATTTTGATGATTCTTACGTCAATCGATTCGTCGTAACCCTGCGAGTGTCACTGGCTACATTAAAGTTGGAAAATAGAAAAATGGCGTCTTTTGGGAGCCATATTGTGGGGGACCAATTTTTTTTTCTTCGAAACCCGTCGTATGGGATATCAAAATAAAGGGTTTTAAGAGTTGATTTCAAAAATATATAACACTTATATGTTTAAATGTAAATAATTCTAATTAAAAAATCAAAAAACCCAACTGCTTAAAAAGCGAACTTACGCAACGTACGCTTCCCGTACGCAAAATACGCGCTTGGACGTGGAGTTGCGGACACCAGCCCGTCTTAACCTAAAGCGAACTTAAAAGACGTAAACAAGAAGAAAATGATGCTGTGCAGTCGGAGGATACATCTGGTTTTGGTCAGCCAGCTCGCGAATATGTATCCTCCGACTGCACAGCATGATTTTCTTCTTGTTTACGTCTTTTTAGATCGCTTTTTAAGCAGTCGGGTTTTTTGATTTTTTTAATTAACTTTTTTTATTATTCTCTGTAACTTTTACAGTCAGCTTTACTTATAAAAACTCGCTAACCAAAATATGATAAGTTTGTGACTGATAAACCATAAACAATTTTAATTAAGAACAGGTATTGCTACATTAGCTTAAAAATCGATTAGCTGATTCTAAAATCCATTTACCATAGAGAAATTTGAATTAAGAATATAGTAAACAGTTTTTAAACTAATCATAATGGTTAGATTTTTTTTTATAAATAAAGCCTTTATGGTAGACATAATAAAGCTTATTCTATTTCTATCTATGTACCGGTATGTTTTGTCTAGAGATAGGTCTGTAGGGTACTGCAGTGTCTGCATCCCCCCTCATAAATAAGTCTTTATGGCCGCTCACCCCAACTATAGGGAACCACCCCATGGTAGACATATTATTTATTTATTTATTTATTTAATACTTCATGCACACACAAGTACAGAGGCGGACTTAATGCCGGACATATCCATATACATTTAATATGTAGTTATGTCAGTATCGTTTTTGTCTGTCTGATTTTGTAATTTTATTTGGTTTGAGAAGCTGTGTGAAGGGAAATCGAGAAATTTTGCTAGTACAGTTGGGTCGATTATTTTTTAGGTAGAGTCTGGGAGAAATTAAACAATTAGGTCCATGGGTCCGAAAGCTTATCGAGTATTTCGAGATGTTAGTAAACGGTTAGTCGACTCTTCATGTGACCAGAGGGCTGGGCTTTTCCTTGGCCAGAGAATCAGCATTTGGCAATGCTGCCAGCGTTCTGGGCACTTTTCACGTTGACAGCGATGTGGACGAATTTTTTTATGCCCAATGACCCCTGCCCTTTTATACGCGTTCGTAGTGTTATTTTTGTTTTAGTGTAGGATATATAGGTAGTTATTGTTAATTAAGTATTTTATACTATTTAAATTTATATATTGGTTTTACTTTGTTAATTAATTTTGTATTCATAAATAACATGAGGGTTCGATCCAAGGCAAAATTAGTGGCAAATGCTACAGAACAATAGGACTTTCACGGGTCTGAAATGATACCCAGTTACAGAGCCGAAAAATCTAGATTCTATAACCAGTCTCTTTACTTGAAAAATCGTGTAATTTCGCGTCTGTACAGACTTTGTTTTTGCAACACTGAGCTCGGATGAAACGTCGTCTCGTGTTTTCGGTAAACTACAAGTTACGTTTGTAAATGTTCGAGATATCACTCGTCAGTTATCAAAACAAAGACTCAATTAATATTTTATTTATCGAGTTGTTAGAGGTTAAGAAATTGATGCTTTTCTGGGCAAGTGACAAGTGGTCCTGCCATTTGGTACCCAGTAACTAGGGTATAGAGATAAGGCAGGCCCTCCATGGTACTTAGGGCCGATTTCACCAATAAACTAATCGCGATAAGTTCAACTAAACTCAGTTTATGCAAAACAGCGATCTGATTGGTTGAGACCGCTGAGAAACTACCAATCAGAACGCTGTATTTGCATAAACTGAGTTTAGTTGAACTAATCGCGATTAGTTTCACTGGTGAAATCGGCCCTTATTCAATTTCTGGAACCCGATCGACCCCAAAAGTTGTGCAAAATATAGACAAACTAACTTTGCCAGCAGCTTCTCTCGCGTGAATGTTGAAACTTATTCCAAAGGAAGATATTCCCGGGATAAAAAGTATTCTACGTGCTTTACCAGAGGCAAAATTTCATTCAGTTCCGTCCAGCCGTTTGAGCGTGAAGAAGTAACACACATACAAACACACACACGTAAACAATCACAAACTTTCGCCTTTATAATACTACTTTCGCCAGCGGCTTCGCCCACGTGAAAATAAGAAAATTATCCCGAAGGAACATAGGTATGCCCGGGATAAAAATATATCCTATGCGCTATTCCCGACTATAATCTATCTCTTAGCCAAATTTCATCCAGATCCGTCAAGCCGTTTGAGCGTGAATTAGTAAAAAAACATACAAACATACATAATCATCATCTGCCTAGCCTTTTCCCAACTATGTTGGGGTCGGCTTCCGGTCTAACCGGATTCAGCTGAGTACCAGTGTTTGACATGGAGCGACTGCCTATCTGACCTTCACAACCTAGTAAATGGGTAACACGGTACCCCTTGGCTAGACTGGTGTCAGATCTCAAGCGTCTGACTATTCGTAACGACTGTCAAAGATCTTCAAATGACAGCCGGTACCAACGGCTGAACGTGCTTTCCGAGGCACGGAGGAAACTCGGTATGTTGAAATGGTCACCCATCCATGGACCGACCTCGACAAGCGTTGCTTAACCTTAAAGATCGACCCGTGCGGCTGTTATTATTTAGCCACGAGATCCTCCATATCCAACATACAAACATACACACTTACAAAATAATATAAAGAATTATTTTTCTTCGATTTTTTTTTGAGCATTTTTTCATAGAAGTCTTGCCCCTAATATTGAAATTGGAGCAATTGTGTGATTGATTGACTTATTGAAAGCGAACGGTTAATGTATTAATTATAGGGCACGTGTTTCTGTGGGAGCAACCCCTTCCCCATAAGTGGGCGTCTTAAAGGTCGAAAGAGAAGAGAAGTACGTCATCAGGATAGGCAACAGCGTCATCCTATCTGTGAGCATCAACTTACCAATAACAAGACCGCCCATTGTACACTTATCTTTATAAATGTTTTGTCCTGTAATTTTTAAGTGGTGTACAATAAAGTATATATAATAAATATCTCATACATACTTGATCGAATTCTCCTATTATTGACAGTTTCAGAGACCTAAACTCAGAGCGTTTGTGAACTCATTAGTACAGAGTTTAGGAAAATTAATACTTACTTATTTCAATTATTTATTTACATAGATAAAAGCATATAAAGTGTATAAAATACTTAATTAACTAAGACTACAAAAAACTACTTCACTTACTAAACCTAAAAATATACTAAACTATAATATGGCGTCGAAAAACTCCTCCACATCGTTGTCCACTGGTAATGTACCCAAAAGACTGGCAGCATTGCCACGTTGTATGGCAATGCTTATTCTCTGACCAAGGTAAAAGCCAGCCCTTGGGTCACGCGAAGTGTCAACTAGGCGTTTTGAAAGATCTTTAAACAAAGCGTGAGCACTCGGACTCCACGTACCAAGAGTTTCAACCCCAAACGGCTCGAAAATAGAACTACCGATGAGGTTATTATATTTCCGCCACTTGAAGTTCTCTGCAGTACTTACTTAAATATTAATTGGCCTGGACCTCAGAGACTCACTAGTTTATTAGGACAATTAATAAAGGTGGCTCAATAAATTCGAATATTTATCTTTGTCCTTGGCTAGAAAGACTATTACAATTCGTTTGCGCAACATGGTTTCAGATTAAAAATATTAAAGAATCTTCCTCTTCAAAATATCTTTTAGGTATCAATAAAAATACTTTCCACGTGGACCATCAACAAGGAACTTAAAATTCACGCGAAACAATTGCATCACCACTTAGCAACCCTTATCATTATCACCTATCAAGGTATTTCTAGCCAATCTATGTCCGTAAAAATCTTACACAACTCTTACTCACAAACTACGTCACATTCAAAACATAGTGACTCGACGACGCATGCGCAGAAGGCATGCCTTCAACATACCAATCATGTTTTTCCTAGAGCTGTACAAACAATATAATAATATTGTATGTCTCATACGTGTGACGTCACAGCGGTGTTACATCAAACACGTTGCGCAAGAGTTGAAACGCGTGACGCTTGCACGTGTGGCCATTTACCTTTATTGTTAGTACACAACTGTGAATCAGATGCTCGATCTTTATTATAGTTAGACTACTACAAGGCTGACCTTAGTAACAATATTGATGATTATGCCTGTGTATGTGTTTGTGTTTATAAAGTATAAGCTGAACCCCGCGGCTTCGCTCCCGTCAAAATTAAGCCTATGTTACTTGGGAATAACGTAGGTTTTTTTTTTTTTTTATTCAGCCCACTCTGTCCCACTGCTGGGCAAAGGCCTCCCCCACATCTTTCCAGGCTACTTTATCTCATGTCTTCTCCGGCCAATCCGGTAGGAACGAGTCCAAATCGTCACGCCAGCGTTTTTTAGGCCTGCCTCGGTTACGACGTCCGTCTCCAGGTACCCACTGCATGGCGATCCTGGCCCATCTGTCCCCCTGCATCCTGCAAATGTGACCCGCCCAATCCCACTTCAGCCTCGCAGACTTCTCCCCAACATCAGCGATGCCTGTCTTGGAGCGTATAATTGTATTGCGGATCCGGTCGGTCAGTTTAATTTGCAGAATGCTACGCTCCATCGCTCTTTGGCAAACCTTAAGTTTGGACTTCTGAGCCTCAGTCAAAGACCAAGTCTGAGCGCCATAGGTTAGGCTAGGCAGGATACACATGTGGACGGGCTTACGCTTTAACGAATTTGGAAGGTCTTTATATAGGTGAAAGAATTTTTTAAATCGGCCGAGTAGTTTCGGAGCCTATTCGGTACAAAAAAAACAAACAAAAAAATCTTTCCTCTCTATAATATTGTTATAGAAAAGTTCACTTTTCATCAATTTATCCCCTTTCCGTCAGTTATGTTTAAAAGTCTCTTAATTACAGGCCATATTCCTTTATAGTAAGGGGCTAATTTATTGTCATTTACCTTTCATCAAACTGGTACTGAAAAATTCCTGTAGGAAAATCCTGTCGGACTTTCGATAAATTACTGCTACTGGACCTTTTTGGCGCAGCCGCGGGGCACACTATGTATGTAATTGTTTTGAAATTAAGTTCCCTTTTATTTGTACCTACATTGTGTGTATCTGTGTGTGCCAAATAAACTAGTTTCTTTCTTTCTTTCGTGCTCTATGGTAAGTAAATAAATTAGCAATGCCTATGTCGATATTAAACTTCCTCTCCTTCCAAGTTATGGTAAACTCCACAAACAAACATATCTTTAAACCAAGCATTTATCGTTTCTTGTGTGTGTCGAACTATGAACAATTACCAATTAACACATTCACTTCTTTCATAAATAATATAATTACATTATAAGTTACTACACATCTATGTAGCTAGATTTATAAGTGAAGTTAGTGCTTACATGTTGAGAAGTTTGAAATGGTAGGGAACTCAATAAAAGTTGTTAAACTACAGACCTGCCCGAATAGCGTCTTTATAGTTAATGCAAATTATTGTGACAGGCCTGTGAGAGGGTCACGCCGGTCACGCGACCGGTCCCCGTGTTTCAGTAGACACGTGACTAGCGAACACGTTATTTAGTCCCATTGATGACTAGCTACGGTTAACGGTAAATATTGAATTTTTATGGCAAACAACAAAAATACTATTTTCAAGAAAAAAATATTCAATAACTGGCAAAATATGGATGCAAATATTGGTTCCTGCATCTCTGCTTAACACAGAATAATATAGGCGTAAAGTTATGTTAAATTGAAGTACTTATTTTAATAAGGCCGGACACAATTTTCTATAAAGAAGAATTTTCTTTATTTTTCAAAGGCAAAAAATCTTCTCCTTCGTATCACTGGCATGTTCTGGGCCCAAAACTTAGTCTCTTCCACGACGTCGGGGGCAGCGCGTAGATCACCCCGATCGCATATTCTGGAGTACAGGGGACATGACATGAGGTGGAGCATGCACACCCTGCTGCTCTGTCGAGGCATCCCCTTTTTGCGAGGTTGGACTTACACCTTCCTACTTGGATTCTGAGGCGGTTCAGGGACTTCCAGGAAGACCACGGGAAGTAAGACCCTGCGGGAAAATGCTCGACTGGTGGTAAACATTGAGTAGGTGGTGGAAAGTTGTACTGCCGCAGTTTGCAGCGGCCGCAGCGGGCATCGGCCGGGTCTCCTGACAGAGAACTATCGATTTCAGGAAGCTGTGTCTGCTTTTCAGCCGTGTCGTCGGTAGTTGTGCAGCGAATAGGGTGCCTTGTGTCACGCTCTTGTTTCTGTTTCTCAACTGCACTTGCAACTTCCCTTCGGACGTATTAAGATACTCGTACATAATTAATTATATGAACCAAATAATTTCGTTTCTGGGTCACATTAAAATAACTTTCTACAGAAACAAGTATTGTAGCCCTGGACAGTCGGTCTCTCAACCTTGGCTAGCTAACCTTTGACGAGGCTTCAAAAATCGATAAAATGTAAAACTAAACATTCCAGTAATTTGTTTCTATTTACAAGCTTTTATTTTACTTGCAATGTATGTATGTATGT
Organism: Orthosia gothica; assembly: GCA_949775005.1. Lineage (NCBI taxonomy): Eukaryota > Metazoa > Arthropoda > Insecta > Lepidoptera > Noctuidae > Orthosia > Orthosia gothica. The sequence continues at coordinate 12,747,084 of OX459067.1, forward strand.
AAGTGTGTTCGGGTCAAATCTTGAAACTGAATTGTATAGAAGTTATCCTTCACCGATTAAGATGAAATTTTGTATACACGTTTAGTTTGGATGACAATGCATGGTTAACTAAGTGACGTCATTCTAAATCCAATATGGACAATATGGTGGACGGCCCAAGATGGCGGACTAGTTATTTTTTGTGTAAGAATACAAAAAAAGCTTGTTTAAAAAAATATTCGTGTCTGGCAACTAGTAATCCATTTTTAAGCACTTCCTGGTATTCGATTAAACTGAAACTTGCCGTACATATGTAACTTTGGAAACATTTAAATAATACGATACTATGGAGCTGGTCTCAGGCTTGCGTTTGATCACTATCTTACCTGATGGTAAGCGATGATGTGGTCGACGGTGAAGCACGCTTGCCTAGAAGAAACCTATTCACTCTTGACTTAAGACGGTACCCTGACCAAAATATCGGCATGAGATATGAGCATTCCTATTGGTCTAGCGGCACTGGTGGCGCATGAATTACAGTAGTGAATACGCCCAGATTTTAGAATAAAATCTTTATAAAATCGAATTTTGGTCTTTTGAAAAAAAAAAAATCTACAAAAATGTTCGTTATTAAATTATGTATCCATTAGTGTTAGTACAAAAAATAATGAATGAACACTTTACGAGGAGATGCATAATATCAATAATTATTTCTCATTTTTATGTTTTTTTGGAAGGAGATTAGTGAAATATATACAACATTAAAAAAAAAACTAAATCTATCATTTTAGAATCAATATTATGTAGAATTTTAATGTATTTTTATTAATTGATATTTCTTCTTAAATAACGAGTAGATAGCTCCTAAAACAGCACAAAAACGGCTTGCGCGGCGTTTTGCTCGGGGTACCGCCTTAAAGATTCCTAGGTTGTAGCCACAGATTACTGATATGTAGCTGTAGCTATCAGGAAATACAGACTCCGGCAGGGAATTCCACTCCTTTGCTGTACGCATAAGAAAAGTATTCTCAAAACGTTTGTTGCGTATGGGTGGGATGTCCACCATGTACCATCGCGCATCGCCGTACGTCTTGTAGTCCGATGATGGAACGGCCTAGGAGGCATTAGTTCATGCAATGCTAACGCATATTCACATTCATAATATCGTACTTTTTAGTCCATTAAAAGCTTGTTTTAAATAGATGTTTGACTTTAATTTTTTTTCGTGTATATCCAAAGGTTGTATGGTAGAAATCGCTATAAGTAAGACTGATGTTGTTTATGTATCATAGTAAAAACTTCTTTTTAAATAAGCTTAGTGGAGCTCGAGACTAAGTAATAACACGACAACCCGAAGTATTTAATCTCAAGGATTATCTATTATAAGTACCTATATGTTTTTTGTGTGACCATTTTTACCCGACTGCCGAAGGAGGGTAATGTGTTTATCAGTCTATGTAGGTATGTATGTTTGTTCCTTTATGGCGTTCCAGAGACCAAACGCGTTGGCCAATTTTATATGTTTAAATGTATCTAATTCGAAAAAAAACTAACTAAAAAGTTATAAATAAAAAAAGTTAAATCAAAAAATCAAAAATCCCGACTGCTTCAAATACGAACTAAAAAGTCGTAAACAAGGGAAAAGTCATGCTGTGCAGGCGGAGGATACACCAGATTTTGGTCAGCCAGCCCGCGAATATGTATCCTCCGCCTGCACAGCATGATTTTTGCCTTGTTTACGACATTTTAGTTCGCTTTTGAAGCAGTCGGGTTTTTGATTTTTGATTTAACTTTTTTTATTGTTGTTAATAACTGCGCTTATGATATCAATTCTAGTTTGTAGTACCGTTTGCCTGTTAAGTTTTTTTTTTATTTTTACTTTTTATGTAAACTTATAATTGAGAGGAGTTGGAACTCATGGCTAAATAATAACAGCCGCACGTGTAAATCTTCAAGGTTAAGCAACGCTTGACGAGTTCGGTCCGTGGATGGGTGACCATTTCAACATACCGGGTTTCTTCCGTGCCTCGGAAAGCACGTTAAGCCGTTGGTCCCGGCTGACATTTGAAGATCTTTGACAGTCGTTACGGGTAGTCAGAAGCCTGAGATCTGACACCAGTCTTGCCAAAGGGTACAGTGTTACCCAGTTACTGGATTGTGGAGGTCAGATAGGCAGTCGCTCCATGTAAAACACTGGTACTCAGCTGAATCCGGTAAGACTGGAAGCCGACCCCAACAACAATAGGAAAAAAAAAACTTTTAATTGGCCCCATTTTTATTGTTCTTACAATAAAAATAACGCCAATTAGCGTTTTTTTTATTATCTGTAAGTTTGCCAAATAAAATAAAATAAACCCTACGGCTATATTACCAAGGTTAACCGCAACGCATGCCGAGGTTGGTCCGTGGATGGGTGACCATCTTTTACATACCAAGACTCTTCCGTGGCTCGGAAAGTATATTAAACCGATGGCCCCAGCTGTCTTTTGTAGATTTGACAGTCAATACGTAGTCAGATTCCAGAAAAAACCGATATTAGTCTTGCTAAGGGGTATTTTTAACCCCCGCCGGATAAAGAAGGGTGTTATAAGTTTCACGTGTGTTGCTTTGTATCTGTGTGTCTGTCTGTGGTATCATAGCGCCTAAACGGATGAACCGATTTTGATTTAGTTTTTTTGTTTGAAAGGTGATTTTGTCGAGAGTGTTCTTAGCTATGTTTGAATAAAATCGGTTCAGCCGTTCAAAAGTTATGGGCGTTTTACTGTTTGAATCAGGGTGTTTTCGCAAGATAAACGTCGGGGTTTTTTTAATTTTGAAAGTTTACTTGTGTTACTCAGTTACTGGGTTGTGGAGGTCAGACAGGCAGTGAAACACTGGTATACAGCATCCCTAACATAGTTGGGAAAATCCTAGGCAGACTGATTGTAAATGAGCTTGGTTACAAGTAAAATTTCAAAATTTCAAAAACCCCCGACACATTTATCTTGCGAAAACACCCCGATTCAAACAGTAAAACGCCCATAACTTTTGAACGGCTGAACCGAGTTTAATTCAAACATAGCTAAGAACACTCTCGACAAAATCCCTTTTCAAACAAAAAAAACTAAATCAAAATCGGTTCATCCGTTTAGGCGCTATGATGCCACAGACAGACACACACGTGAAACTTATAACACCCCTCTTTTTTCGGCAGGGGTTAAAAATGTAGCTGTACAGTAATCTATCTATATAAGTGCCCTCTGTTAATTTATTGCAGTATCATTGATAATTACGGTACGCGTGCAAATAACTTCTGCAGTATTTTACCAAAGGAAATGTAGATGTCGTACTTAGCTACACAAAACTAACGTGAGGTGATGAAATTGTTATTTTTTCTGATAGTAATATGTACCTGGCGTCCAGTCTATTGTTATGAGAAGAGCTATGGATAAGATGTATAGGTAATAAATTCAGACTCGATAAGTCATGCTCACTGGCGGAATTTAAAGTGTCTACATACTTATGAAGCGAAAATTATCACACCCAAAAGACATGAGATGGTGGCTGATAAAAATATGAGATTAAGAAGAAACATTTGTCACCCAATTGCCCAGATATCCGCTTAGCGAATTTTGTTAGTTTTGGTTAGAAGATTAAGTACCTGAACCAAAAAAAAAAAATATACCAAAAAATCAAAAAACCCGACTGCTTCAAAAGCGAACTAAAAAGTCGTAAACAAGGAAAACAACATGCTGTGCAGTCGGAGGATACATATTCGCGGGCTGGCTGACCAAAATCTGGTGTATCCTCCGCCTGCACAGCATGTTTTTTTCCTTGTTTACGACTTTTTAGTTCGCTTTTGAAGCAGTCGGGTTTTTTGATTTTTTGAATTAAGTTTTTTTATTTATAACTTTTTAGTTAGTTTTTTTTTCGAATTAGATACATTTAAATATATAAGTGTTATATATTTTTGAAATCACCTCTTAAAACCCTTTATTTTGATACCCCATACGATGGGTTTGGAAGAAAAAAAATATTTGGGCCCCCACAATATGGCACCCAAAATCCGCTATTTTTCTATTGTCCAATTTTAATATAGCCTATGACACTCGCAGGGTTAAGACGCATCGATTGACGTATGAATCATCAAAATCGGCCAACGCGTTTGGTCTCTGGAACGCCATATAGGAACAAACATACATACATACTTACATACATACATACATACATACTTACATACATACATAGACTGATAAACACATTACCCTCCTTCGGCAGTCGGGTTAAAACAGCGTCATCAATAGAGAAGGCGCCTTCTCTTTTAGTTTGGGCAAGCAGTAATCACGAAACCTATACTCTCGAGTCAAAAACTATATTCTGCCCTTCTCCCAGTTAACGCAGCAGTTTGGGGTCTTCTTCATCTAAACATTAAAGCTTAAGCTGACCAATCATAAGTATATTGAAGTGCATAATTCCAACCATTCTTGTTTAGAGAATGATCGTATTTCTGCTCCACTTCAATTGTTTTAGATCCTAAATAACAAAGTCTATATCAATTTTACCTGGTGAACAATAAATAATATTGAAATATGAATAAATTTGAAAACTGCCCTAGCAAGACCTACGCCGTAGGCCCTCTACGCTCGTAGACCTAGTCGTACTGAATGTCGTAGACGACCCGTTGCTCCGTAGCATCCCAGCTGCTACGACTTGACGCAAATTGTGGTTTTGCAATTTTATTTTTTAATTTTCTTTTATTTGAAAGGTCTTTTCTTCGAAAAATGCAGACATAACAACACGCGTGTATTGTCCGTAGAGCTAGGCAGACAAATATAGTATGTTCTCATCTAGTCAGTTATGGTCAGGTGTTTATTTGATATTCTGTAGAAAAAAGTGTAGAGTATTCTTGATGATTTCTTAATACTTTCTGTTCCATTCTACAATACTATTTGCTTTTTTTCGTGATTATTTTCATCAATTTACCTTTTAGATGTAAAAAACCGGCCAAGTGCGTGTCGGACTTCTTACATTTAGGGTTCCTTAACAATGAAAAAATCCGATTTATCAAATATAATGATATTTAGTTATCATTATCACCAAATTTCAAGTTAGTAGGTCAAGGGACATGTAAGTGCCAGCAATAATAATAGCGTTTGGACCCTTCGGGTACGGAACCCTAAAAAGATACATTCTATCGGCGATAACGATGGTCAAAAAGTCTAAAATATATGGGATTGACAAGTCAAAGTCAAAATATTTCATGCTCAATGCCTTATTTTGACTTTTGACAATTTATAGCGCAGAAATAATTTCAATTTAGTGGCGTGGTAGACCTCAACGTGAGCAACTTTAAGGCATACAGTAGTGAAGTTGTTTAAAATAGGTAGGTTCGCTAAAAATAAAACAAAAAGCATTTTTCTAATATTTTTATTAATATCCCATGTTGAGCCGTGTCTCGTCATACGTCTCAGTACTTCAATCTACGTCACAACTACGTGTTTATCGTCTACCATCTAGATACCAAAATGATGAAATACATGAACAGAATTATGTGAATAAAAACTAACATACAACATATTTTTACATACATTGCATTATTATTAAAACAACTAATACAATCTCTGTGCACAAGTAAAGAAAAAAAAAGGAAATAATAATTCCATAGATGACAGTTGAAATGATCGCTAATACAGGCAAAGGTCTTAAACCATACAGCCTTGTGTTATTTGAAGGCTAAACTGAAGTCATTTCCAATGAATAAATGAAAGATTTATGAAGTGAGTAATAACAAGAAAAATGTCACATCCAATTTTAATAAGTTCAACGAGTTTCTACTACACTAATCACCCGGAACTGTATAGTTTTCTAATCGCCACTACATTTTAAAACGATTAGTGAAGATACTACTCTGTGCAAATCCATTCTAACTATCCTAAGCAAGAAACCAAATTAGAACTCCATCAATACTTTATGGTCAATTTTTGCCATAGAGTACAAAAACATGTGGCCCACTCTATGGTAAGTGGTTTTGCCGCTTATTTTAATGAGAACATTCTAAGATCTTTTTGATTGAATGTTAATCTAAAGTGTGTTTGGTTTAGTTTCCAGCAGACAGTTGCACGATCTTATCGTTGATGTCCACAAGTTCCACCATGTACTCCTCATCAGCCATGATAGTGGCCAGCTTGTTCAGGATGGACAGAAGCTCTCCATCGCGAAGACGGAGCTGGTCGTTACACTGTTCCACCTCGTCTACGACCTCATCAGGGATCTGGAAAAATGATAATACAGAGTTAGTTATTGGTGAATTGTGGAAATTTGGGAGGCCTGTTGTCTAACAGTGGATGTTTTTTTTTCGTATACTGGGTTATTTCTTTAGGATATTTGATTAAAATTAAATAGATAATATTATTAAAGACTTTATCAGAAGTTGAGAAGACGTCAGAATATTTTCAATGTTTTAGAGAGAGATGTTTAAAAAAAAAAATGAGCCAGTTTAGTAAGCCTGTGTTGTTTGAGCATCAGCTCACTAGATGGCGTTGACTGTATAAACAAATTCTCATTTCCATAAAATCTGGAACGGTAGGCAGATTCCATAAAACGAACCTGGCAGAAAGCCAGGGCTATGACGTCCATGTAAGTGATCTGACCTTGATTACGAGAAATTAATATTTTCGTTGGGTTATAAATATTGCTGAAATATGTGGAATAAAGTGTGCTCAGACTATAAAATATAAATAATAATCCTGTTGCTAGCCCAAAAAACCAATGTATGTTTGAATATCCTCAATTTGAATCATCTACACGGTCTTTCCTCAACAATTGTGGTTGGGAATAGTTGATGAGGGAAAAACATATTCATAACTACGTCACTGATAACAATTTATTTTAATTAATTTACCTTTTGCAATTTTAAGAAGGTTTCAAACTTGAGTTTCTTCCTTAGCTTGCCGTTGTTGGCGTCGAAGAACATGGTGAACTGTTGGTCCTTCTTCTTGATGGGGAAGTAGATACCAGCGGTCAGACGACCTTTGGGATCCCTGGCCAGTAAACTCCTGGAAATAACGAAAAATATGTGGTTAGGAATAGGTTACAATCGGCGATTAAAAATTAAAATAGGTTATTGATGGCTCTGTGTATAAAGACCTTGTCCTAATCCATGGAGGCTAAAACTTTAGGCTTTTATGCCAAAGGGTTAGTCGTCTATATCTCAAGGCTTTTGCCTGTCTAGAGTTGAAAAATATACTGTTAAGAGTTCATTGACAAACGGTCGTATAAAAAACTTTGGCATAAAATTTGGAGGAGACGGCATTAATTATCATTTGACGTCATTCGGAGCGGAAATACTCCCAGAGCCCATAGAGATAGCAAGTAGGTTTCTAATACTTATAGATTCTATAATTATATGAGAGTTAGGGTCAATTTCCAGAATATAGGGGCGTTTGAAATTTTAACATTAACATTCGAAACGGGATATTTACCATGTGTACTGTTTGTTGCGAGTTTCCGATATTACGGTGCTGTTGCAAGCACCATGATCACGACAGAGGTAGCGGTATTGAGTGCAAAAACGAACGAGACGTGCAAGAAAGAGGGTAGACCGTTTTGTCTCCACATAAACACCCACCCGCAAGAACATTAGTTTATCCGTGATAGTGCTTGCAACAGCACCAAAATATCGGCAACTCGCAACAAACAGTAAACATGGTAAATATCCCGTTTCGAATGTTAATGTTTGTGTTAGTGACCATGACAGTTTGAAAACTTGTTTAAAATTTTATCTGATTCGAGTTTCTTCATCGCAAAATTCAATCCTTGAAATCGAATATATACACTCACGACTTTTCCCATAAGGCAAGGTAGGGCTAAAATTTCCATTATGGGCCGTTGATTTGGAAGTTCATAATTTTTTTATAGGTAGTACTCGTATATAGAAAGCTTTTTACAAATTTTCAAGACTCGGAAATTTTATGTTTTTTTGTATGTTTTTCGTGAGGTAAAAAAATGCGAATTAGTCCAAGAGCGAGCGAAGCGAGCTCGGGAACTTAGGGCACCCCGACACGGATAGGTTAGGTTCGAAGGAGATGACGGGAGCTGAAGTGAGCGAGCAAAGCGAGCGAACGCTGCTCCCGTCATCTCCTTCATGTTAGGTTACTTATGACCCTACAGACAGAAATAGGAGCCCCGCGCAGCGGGGCTCCGTCGACTTTTATGTTTAAATAGTAATTTTAAATTTAACCATGGATATCTCCAAAACCATGGGGTTCTGTGGGGTGGGATGGTACAGTGAGGTAGCCCCTCTACCCTTCTTTCCCTTCCCCCCTCCACGCCTCTTAAATCGATGCACATTTATGGTAATTTTTATTTTAACCTGAAAACTTTAACCATGGATATCTCCATAACCATAGGGCTCCGAGTAGTGGGGATGGTACTGGGGGATAGCCAAACCTCCCCCCCTCCCCCCTCCATCCTCCCCGCATCAAAAATCAACGGCCCATAATCGAAATTTTAGCCCTCAAATGGTAAAAAAATATAATTGTAAACTTATATTATGTTATCAAAGTGCCTTGCCTATATAAGGCGGCTCTAAAGGTGTCTACACACGAAGCCAACGGGATTCTTAGCTAGAGATGTAAATTGAAAAAAAAAACCAAATGTTTTTTTTCACAATCTTGAAAAAAATATCATGAAAAAAACTTAGCACCGTCGTTTTTTTTCTACTTTTGGTTTTTTTTTTCGGAAAAAGTGAAACTAAATTTGGTTGTTTTGTTTTAATTAAAGTCAAATTATGTTTAAATCTATAGGTACCTATTATTATGAACTTGGAAAATACTTAATTTGTTACAATCAGAATCATCTTTTCTTTGTAATTAGGAAATCCCCGTCCGTAGATAAATGGTAAACTTCAGTGGGTATTGCCAATTATTTTAAGACATTTATGTATTATTTAACAAAAACCAAATGGTGTTTTGTAATTAAACAAAAAAATAATAATATCAACTCATATGCGATAACCACCTTACCATATTTCTATTTTCGTACTCTTGAAAAAAACCTACTCCAGAAAAAAAGCTGTTTATTTCATGTTTTTTTTAAACGTTTTTTTTTAATCTCAGAAAAAAAAACCGTTTACAACTCTATTCCTAGCATTCCAAATATGATTGATTACTCTTCCAAAATGTGCCAGCTTTATTAGAGGCAAGGCGGTCTTCCTCCTTACAGTACTACATATTTTCCCTACAACATGACTAATGATAAATTTAAATTAGATACTTATTTATGGGTTATTCTATTGGATTGCTATTTCCTCTACAGTTTTATCATATCAAATAGGTAAAGGCAAAGCTATTTCGTTATCGTTATTCGGTAATTTGCAAATTCTCATAATATGTTTTGCATGTATCACAATTTGGTGCCTTGCATCGTGGTGTGTAGTTTAATCTAACTACTTCTAACAAGTTATAATTTCCTGGTACAATGTTAATTTGACTGTCATGTCGAGTTCATGATATAAGTACAATTACCATATTTTTTTTAAAATTTCAATACTTATATATAAAAAAAACTGAAGAGTTTGATAATTTCATTGCTATTTAGGGTTCCATACCCAAAGGGTAAAAACGGGGCCCTACTACTAAGACTCCGCGGTCCGTCTGTCTGTCTGTCTGTCACCATGAACCGTGATAGTTAGACAGTTGAAATTTTCACAGATTACGTATCCCTGTTGCCGCTATAACAACAAATACTAAAAACAGAATAAAATACAACAAACGTGATTTTGTTGCCGTTTTTTGCGATAATGGTACGGAACCCGTCGTGTGCGAGTCGGACTCGCACTTGGCCGGTTTTTTTTTATTGTTATGCTGGTTTATTTGAACGCGCTAATCTCTAGGGTAGGTAGGTAGGGTAGGGCAGGGTAGGGTACGGTAGGTAGAGTAGATAGGGCAGGTATGTAGGGAAATATGATTTTCATAAGCTTATTTAGATAGTAAAGAGTGTTTTATAAGATAAATATTATCCTTAAGATAAACAAAAACTATCTTTCAATAAGTAAAATGACTGATATCAGACAGATATCGTTTATTGCAGGTGATGATAATCATTGTCGTTACATCATTAAAATCACGTTGTCTATCATGATCATGAGACACCATTTCTATTGTCTTATCTGATTATAACGTGTACCTAGATAGCAGTAGGTATACTTAATTTAATCCTATTTGCAAATCTGGGTAATTTCCACAATTTATCACAGCAAAGCAAAAGATTGTAAAAAGATAATTGTATGCTGCAGCTGCTACAGTATAACAAATACCCATCCTACGCAATCAGAAGCAAGAAAATAATACAAACCAATTTAAGAAAGGTTCTTTAAATGAACAGATCATCAGATGGTAGTTTCTTCCTATAATTAAAATTAAGTGCCATCATCGGTTCTCTAAACTAACTAGAAGGCAATCCCAACCCAACATTTTTACGAAAGACTAACCCCCGGTTTTAGAATTGAGAATTCAAAGTTGAGAGAACTTGTCGCATTCTACTATAGCATGAGAACTTGTCAAACCAGTCAAATTCACTATTCAGAAACCGGAGTTTGTCGATGATTTGTGAATTTCTGCTCAATTATATTTCGTCGTGGTACCAACCTCAAGTCCCAAACGATGTTCCTCTTCTCGGTGACACTGACAGCTGTCAGATAAGCCTTCGCCACATAGATAAGTGACAGGCGCTCCTTCACCACGGCTCCTCGGGTCTCCCTCTCGTGCCACTCGATGTAGTTGCTGTTCAGCGAGTTGAACTGGTAGTTGTACTCCTTGCGGCAGTGAGGCTCGTCCGATTGGGTAAACCAACCTGTGGGGAAAAGGTGGTGTTAGTAAACTGCAAAACTCGCCAGGAGTACCAAAAAATGGGAGGATTCCATGGAATTTAAACTTACCAGTATGAGGGTAGCAACGATCAGCCATGACAGTAACAACGCGAGCGATGTGGTAGCCCAGATCTGACAGGAACATGCCAGGCCTTCCGTCAACCTTCACGTTTAGCGCCAGCATCACGTGGTCCTTCTCGTTCTCGATCAGGAACCCTTGCGGTCCAGGACTTGACGTAGCGTAGTCCACCAGATCTTGGATGTTCTCGTCACAAGACACAATCATCATGGACTTTGAGATCCCAGGGAAGTCTTTCTCCAAGCCTTTCAGCAGCTTCTCAATTTCCATGGCCAGACCGACGCACGTGTGCTTGCGAGGGCGGATAGGCGGGTTGTACTTCGGGAAGTACTCCTGAAGAGTCGCGTCCGGGGCTGCCATGTAGGCATCGTACAGGGAAATGAAGTTGTTGATGGAGTCATAATTTTCCGAGACGACGAGACGGCTCAACAGCGCCTCCGCCTTAGCGACTAGGTCCTCGTACTGCGCGAGGGTCAGTCGCAGGGCGGGGCGGGGGGCCCCCCACCGGGGTGGTGGCAGGGGGTGGTCGGCAGGCCAGCTGCCGGTAGTGCGGGCGTCTGAGCCGAGTCAGCTCAACCACTCGGTGCCCCAGCGGCCCACAACGCGGCGTAGGGCGGCCTCCTCCCCCGATGAGCAAGCGAGAGGCGCGGCGGCCGCTCCGGGCCCAGCCGCACCAGTGGCCTCCATGCCGACAGCCGGAGCTGCAGACGCGTCCAGAGACCACTCTAAGTCCTTACTTAACGGTTTTATATTTAACATATCTGTAACAATTAAATTACTACGTTATTAGGGCACTAAAGAATCAATGAAAAGATTATTATACCTACTCAGAGATGAATGAAGAAAGAAAAGTCGAGGATAAGTTAGTTAAGCATCGTAATAACAACTCACTTTGTAAAACAAATACCCCGCCGTGCCTTTGTCAATGAAAAACGATAAGCCGTACTGCGTAGTGCGTCATCACCATACAATGCGGTTACTAAGCGATGTTTATGCATCGAAAGTGAATGTTCTTAGAATCAGCCCACCTTACACAAGGTGGGTATAATCTATACGTCATAAAGGCCAACCTCCAAGAATTCATAATTATGCTAATAGGTCCCAGTGACGCAGTTCGCAAACACTCCCGTAATGGGAAATCGGATGAGTCACCGGTCACATGTCGGGTGTCTGCAGTATGGACATCACTAAAACGGTTTATATTCGCGTCACTCAAACTTTATGGGCTTAAAAAATATGGCGAAAAGCCAGGAATGGTTTACGCTTTTTCTGATGAAGTGAATTTATGACTTGACCTTCTACAATTTATTTTGGTTGAGATCAAAAGATGGAGAGAAATGGTTTCTATGAAACGTGAATACGAACAGACTTGATAGAAAACACGTGTCTGGAAGCAGACGATTTAAAATTAGAATGATTACACATCTTTTTTGCAAAGTCTGTAATCTTTTAGAGAAAACTTTTAGTTTATGAATCAGCATAAATAATTTTCAGTATTTATTTATAGTTTTGACTTTATAAGTAAAATGAGTTGGATACACCAAAAATAGCTTGCATTTTTTGGTAGGTTTGCAAAGATACTACAATCCAGTTGGAAGCTACCTTGAATAACAATGAAATTTTGCAAATAGAGGTGTGTCTAACTTTCTAGAATAAAGCGCAGGTAAGACAGTAGAAGTTAATTGAATTTAGTCTAGACTGCGGCACGCGAGGAGGCCATTATGAACCCACCCGAATGACGCATAGCACGGATAGCACCATAAACTAATATGGTGCCATTTCTATAATGGGATCGACTTTTCGTTTGCAAATGATGATGGAGGAAGTTATGAGGATACACAATTATTTAAAATTATGATACTTTAATATATCCATTTATGTGAATATTATAAGGGCTAAAATTCAAGAGAAAAGGGGAGCTGTATCTGATTTACTAACTACCAAAAATAATTATTGGGTACAAACCGCGTATGTGGTTTTCCCCTTTGCTTTTCAGCGTAGAAGTCATAGGAATGCCCAAATTAACGTAAAAACCAAGCGTTACTATGCCACGAAATAATTAGAGATTAGGGTCATTAGGCGAAATACAATTATCTAATTCAAGCTAGAACCAAAATGAATAGTACGTACACAAATATACAGATAATGATATTCTATATACAGAGAATTTAATACATTGAATGATGGACAGTCGTAACAAGATAAATAGGAAGATAACATAATAGTTGCAGTGGGAGAGAGTAATTCAATAAACAGCTGATATACGTATTGATATGCAGTTCTTGCAAAGAATCAGGGGTCAGTATGATGTATTTAGGACACTAGCAAATATGACAATCTTGGATAAAACCGGAAGAATGGCAATTTTCGGAAGCAGAGATATTTTTAATGCGAAATTAGGTTGAAATGTATAGGGAAGATGAAAATTAGGTTAAATGAATTTAAGGTCAATGCTACGGTGATAAAACAACAAAAGGTGAACGTACCCATAGTGGCACCAGCCGGCTCAGCAGATTGTGATGCTTTTTCGAAGGTGTTTGTTTGTTTACTTCGCGAATCAAACTGGTTTCATCTGCGTCCGCGCGTTCTATATAAACCATCCATTCCTTTGCCCCACCCCGCGCCTCCCTGCCCCCCTCCGACACGTGCGTCATGCCAATACAACGGAAAACGTGCACGTTTGCGCTGTGTGTTCATTTGTGGGTTAACTGTGTCTGTGTGCGTGAGGTTTACGTTTGTGCGATAGGAACGCGTCAAAACAAAACGCACACGTTTGCGTTTGGCCATGTTATTATGGAGTGGTCGTCTGTGTGTGAGAATTCCCATGAAAATTGTGAGCAGTATCTAAACCCTGCGTCTTGGTCTGCTCCGAATATGATTAATTTACGAGATTTGAGCTGAAAGGTTTATACTTTTAAGCCTAAACATGGTGTGCTAGATAACAGACGCGAGAAGTCTCTAGAAAGATCCTGAAATTGTTAGTAGATAACTAGACACTGATTTAGCGTAACTGAGTTACTAACAGTAGATTCACAAAATAACCTTTTGCCTATTTATTGACAGTTACGGCCCAGCTATGTACATCCCAAAACAAGTTCATGGTTTACCCCCAATTTACGAAACCCTAATACAGTATATTTTGATATGGTAGCCTGTGTACCATAGTACTTCTAGAAAATGTTTGTCCGTCTGGAATTTTATACAGAAGGTTTCGAAGTTTCGAGAAGTTTCGCGCTCAAACTCATACAAAACCTATAGGACAAGCCTAGGTCCTGAAGAAGCTTTCAATACACTTATTAAACGACTGTTGAAGAAGAGTAATGTGTTTATCAGTTTATGTATGTATGTTTGTTTTTATATGATGATCTAGAGATCAAATGCGATAACCGATTTTGATGATTCTTACGTCAATCGATTCGTCTTAGCCTTTCGAATGTCACTAGCTATATTAAAATTGGAAAATAGAAAAATAGCGGCTTTTCGGCGCCTTACATTGGAGACACAATTCCTTTTTTATTGCAAACCCCTCGTGTGTCAAAATATAGGATTTTAAGAGGAGATTTGAAAAAAAAAACATGTGTTAGAATGTAACTAATTCCAAAAAAAAAAAAAACTAGAAACAATAAATAAAAAGAAGAGAAGTAATTCAAAAAATCTAAAAACCCGACAGCTTAAGGAGCGAACTGAAAAGACGTAAACAAGAACCAAAATCATGATGTGCAGTCAGAGGATACATCTGGTTTTGGTCAGCCAGCTCGCGAATATGTATCCTCCGACTGCACAGCAAGATTTTATTCTTGATTATGTCTTTTTGAGCGCTTCTTAAGCAGTCGAGTTTTTTGAAAATCTTTTTTTTTATTATATCGTTTCTACAAAAGGAAGGAAGGAAGGAAGTTTTGACAAACAAACGAACATTACTAAAATATATAAAAGTGCTTAATGAACATTAGATTTGATTAGAAATAGCACTCTAAATAATGTGACCCGAACACGTGACCTTATCAATACAATAGCTAAAGATTTATTAAAGCGAAACCAATTAATTTTGTTTAAACTATTTCTATAATTAGAAATAAAGAGTAAGAACTGTGAACCTAGCCATGATAACCGAGTAGATGTACCGTATAGGTATTTAATCTATTCCTGTACTAAGCTTACTATAATTATTAAACAGTAACATTCAAATAGTGGCATTATTATCATAATTTCACGCTGTAGCTCTTCTCCATCGAACATTACTCTAACAATTCTCTATATTACATAAATTGAAAGTATCTGTTGCAGTTGCCATAAAATGCAAGGACCGCAGTCCTTTATGATGCTGTAGTTTTCTCTGATAATCCTTTAGGTGGTGTCTACGGTGACAAAGGCATCAAAGAACTACAAACTCTTCATTACTAACCTGACTTCAAAATGTTTTACTAGATCAATCAATCTGCCTAGCCTTTTTCCCAACATCATTGGGGTCGGCTTCCAGTCTAACCGGATTCAGCTAAGTACCAGAGTTGCATGGAGCGACTGCCTATCTGACCTCCACAACCCAGTAACTGGGTAACACGATACCTCTTGGCTAGACTGATGTCAGATGTAAGGCTTCTGAGTACTCGTATCGATTGTCAAAGATCTTCAAATGACAGCCGGGACCAACGGCTTAACGAACGGCGACGATAAGTACTTTTAAAACTTGTATTCATATATAATATTAAATAATACATAGATAAACTATCATAATCTACATCTTCTACCATACCATCACCACTTTCATACTGTCATAACAATGGAATCGTTTTGAGTAGGTATATAGTCATGCTACACCTACACACCTGTCCACCCTCCTGTGAATGCAGGCGAGTCGGTTGCGTAGTTACTATCGATTTTGCGAAGCCCTACCCGAGCCAGACGGCTGTGGCGTGTTGCGAACAACATAGATAGATAGACAGAATATAGATTATCTATGTAGCTACTTTATTTTACACCAAAATAAAAAGATTATGCTTACATGGTTTGGTTGAGAGGATTCTGGATTGATTTCGTGCTATGACGTAGGTCTTCGTAGCAAGGACAAAACGGGTAAATAACTTGGAATTTATTTCGCTTATCCTATGGTTTCGTTATGCTGAGAAGACTATCAGCATAACCTAACCAAGCATACTCTTTTTAACCCCCGATGGTAAAAGACGGGGTGTTATAAGTTTGACGTGTGTTGCTGTGTATCTGTGAGTTTGTCTGTGGCATCATAGCTACTAAAAGGATGAACCGATTTTGATTTAGGATATTTTTTTGAAAGGTGACTTTGTCGAGAGTGTTCTTAGCTATGTTTGGTTGAAATTGGTTAGACCGTTCAATAGTAATTCGCATTTTATTCTTTGAATCTAGGTTATTTGCAAGATATCATGTCATATTACGCGTTTCGATAGATTGTCGATTGAATTTTGTCTGCTACTAGGTATATTAAATATCTGTAGTTTAAAAAACATGAAATTAAAACCTCTAAAAAGCAAAAAATTAGCCTCGTACTCGCGTCGGGGAATCGCTAAGTAAATAAAATAAACTGCTTAACACGTTCCTGGTTCCCGGTTTTTTTTTTTTTTTTTGTGTAAAATAAAGCAGACTAACAAAAAGTATTCGACATAACAAGGCAGATGTGAGTGGAACGCGAGGGGACGCCCTAGAAGGACATACACGGGTTCTATTGATGATGTTCTTCAGAAAGAGCAGGTGCGCAGTATTCATAACAGGCGTGTGTGTATGCCTAGATGTATGATGGTTAATGAAGCACAAGGCGTAGTAAGGATTGTAGCAGGTGGCGTTCTGTAGTTTCTGCCTACCCCCGGACAAAAGGTGTGAGTTTATATATGTATGTAGATGGACAGGATATATGTACTTCATTGTAAATGAAAAAAAATGGTAACACAACGCTTTTACAACATTCATATTTGAATGGGTACAGGGGCGGTCTTATCGCTGCACAGCAATATCTACCAGACAACCTTTGGATGGACTGGACGAACTTAAAATAAAAACTCTTCATAAGTGAATAAATCATTAATATAATATTATATGAAAAATGGAGTCTAGACTAGAGTAAAAGGTTTTCGTGCTACGCCGTAGGGGTTGTCTACGGCGTAGGCCTTCGTAGCAAGGATATTTTTTGGGAAAAGGATTAGACAGGGATATATTCTTACTTCTGCGAAATTTGTTTGTGAAATTAGTGTTTTTAGGTCAATTTGGGACTCTTGTGTTTCAAGTTTGCTGTAAAAGATGTAATATTTTTTCATAAGGTATTTCATCAGCTGTGGTCACTCACAAATATGGATGGATTGTATCAGGAACAACTTGAATGAAGAGGGAGTCAGTGATAGCGAGATGGTTTACAGGACGGAATGAAAAATTAAAATGTGTTACGCTGACCCCAAGTAACATAATTAAGACAAGAGCAAGATGGCGACACAGAACAAAAAATATTTAGACAGATAGGTAAGACCCACGTGATCTGTGGTAAGACCAGTTTCATTCTTCAGTCGAGTTCAAAGTCCTATTTCACCTGCCGGCGACCTTGCATACGAAACATAACGATAATGTTACCTACACAAATACATATAATATTATTTACAAAGATAAGTATCGTCCCATTCCAGTCGATCAATATTATCTGATATTGATAATTAAGTGTCACACTATCGAGAAATAACGCGCAAAAGATATGTAAGTAAAGCAATTTGTTGGTATGTTTGAAAAATCTTTTATTTACGTATAGCTTTTTCCCGTGTCTTCGCCCCGTGAACTAATCCCATTGGGATCGTGTATTTTAATGGTATTTTTATAGTTAAACTGCACTAGAGTGGATGGCTGGCCGTTTTTTATGCCATAGACCAGTGGCCGCTGTCTTGGAGAGCAATGCTATGCTGTCACGTTATAAAATCATCAAAACGTTTTGATAACTTTATTTCACTCCATAATCATTCAGCCTTTGAGGGCCGATTTCACCAAAAAAAGGCTGATTATGATTATGACATATCTGCGTTATCTCCCCGTGGTAGCGCAGTATGCATAAGCATTTCTCCAAGACAATAAAAAAGAACGATTTCTCCAATAAAACTAATCGCGATTTACATACTTCTTTCGCGTCACTCACGTTCATACATCTAGTCATACACACACGCCGATTATGGGTACTGCACACCTGTCCTTTCTGAAGACCATCACCAATAAGGTCTGTGTCACTTTATGCAAATACAGCGTTATGATTGTTAGTTTCTCAGCGGTCCCAACCTTTCAGAACGCTGTATTTGCATAAACTGAGTTTAGTTGAACTAATCGCGATTAGTTTCATTGGTGAAATCGGCCCTTAGTGTTCCCACTGCTGGGACACGGGCCTCCTCTCTGAGAGATGGACCGTAATTCACGTGACATTTTAAACTATTGTTATTTGCTACCATTTGTATTCTTACCCTTACAAAACTATAGTGGTTGAGGAAGGACAAATAAACAATATTAATTGGCGAAAAATCCTGCTACTTGATCAATTATAATGTTATTAATTATTTACCTACGTATTTTGCTGACGTATCGACCTATTTATTTCTTTGTGTTCATAAAATTACGTACTTGTAGTTAGGTACTAGTGGTGACTGTATATGACACTTACATTATTTAATCAATATCCTCGGGATGTGTTGTTTTAGTATTCATTTATTTCAAGCAATTAGGACCCATATGGCCGGTTTCTGATTTCAGAATTGGGACTTACGTGTCAAACAAATAATCAACTTCAAATTCTTCATACAGAGTTTGGGGGAGAGGAATATAGAGTGTCTTAGAATGTGATTAAAAAAAATTAGTTGCAGGTTAAATTAGGGTCAAGAAGTGTAGGATGAGCATTTACTTACTATTGTTTTTCATAAACAAAATTCAAAAACTGCTTTTTGATTTAACTTTATAAAAAAAGTATTTAAAACGAGTTTGAACTAATTCTTTTCTTTTTTTAAGTACCAAAGCAAAAAACATTCTGAATCACCGTTTACAATAAACAAATACAAAGAATTCTTATAAACTAAACATACAAATATTAGTTTAGTGTTTTTTTTTTAAACTTTGCCCCACACTAGGAATTTCTGCCTGTATCATGGGTGCGTTTACAAACATATAACTCACATACACAACACCCAGAGCCGGAAAAACTATCTGTAGGTCAATTTTTTTTTTTTTAATTCTTTCTTTCTGCGTCGTGGCAATCTGTTGAGAGCAACAATAGGCCACTTCTCTGTTTGATATCTTGTATCTGTTTAAGTTCTTTAGCTTAGTGAGACACTTCTCAATTAGGTGTCTTCTTCCATTCTGATGAATCTTTCCAGTAAGGTTGGAACACTATGTCTCTTCAATATCCTATAGCGTAAACTTTTGTCTCCCGACAATCCAAGGGCGAGCTCATTTTTGTGATTTTGAAGTCATTTCTGGTAGTTTATACTATATGTCATGATCTCCTGCTTGATAGTTGGTAATTTCAGATCGAGCTAAATGGTTTTGTTAATAATGTACTGCGGTATGTTGAAGATGTATCTCAGTGTTTTAGTTTGGAAACGTTATAGTATCTCAATATTACTCATACAATCAAACAACAAACTCTCACATACACACACTCACACACTGATCACACACATCTGTTAAACTTAAATAAATTAGATTATAGAATAAGAATTGTCAAAAGTTATACTAAAAATATTGTAAGCCTACTGCAGCGACATTCAAACTAAACTTATTCGTATTTTATTATGTGATACTGCCTGCGGCTGAACACTGTTTCCCAAAATACAAGCTCAGGCTTAGTTTGGGAATCAGTAGCAGCAACTTTTGTGTAATACACTAATACGAAACATATGTTAATTTAAGATAAGATAGATACGTGTATTAACTGGCGACAAAAAGTTTTTTTTTTTTTTTTTATTACTCTTACTGGCTGTGCCCCATAGCTGGATGCCATAGGTCCAGATTGATTTCAGGATAGCTTTATACACTGTCAACTTCCTATGAGTGATTATTTGCGAGTGACGTACAAATATTTTTTCCGTGCGGGATTCGAACCCGCGAGACGCAGTGGAGCAGTCAATCGCTCCACCACTGCGCCCACCGTGTGCCCAATATTAAACGAAACATTAAAATATTTTGTTTAGGCGAATTATGGGCTTCGGAGTAAGGCCATGTACTAATACATAAGTACATAATTAATTTTAAATCAGTAACAAAACAATAGGTAGGTACTTAGTCATAATGTTATTCCATGGAACACACAACCCGTGGAGAGAGCATCGGCACGTTTTTGTTCTAAACCGAAGTCACCAAGAAACAGCGGGGGCACAGGTAAGCTTCCCCCGCTGTGATTGGGTGATAGTTTGACAACCGAATGACAACTGATTCTCAAGGGATTCCAAAAAAGTAATTTAAAAAAATATTAATATCGGTTATTGTTTAAATTATTAAATAGTATAAGGATTTCTTTTGGATACAGACAAACAAAAGAACAAATTTCTTAGAATCTTCGGTACTTATTAAACATTTATGATAAGGTAAATACGGGCTAGACATTAACAAACAAAAGAACATACACAGCTGCAGTTTTGTTAATTTCGGCAACTTAGAATGTATTGTATAATGCTTAATAATGGCGTTATGACCGTTTTCAAGAAGTCACTGAGTATTTTTTGCGCTCGACGAGCGTTTCAGTCTTGGAGCCTTACAAATCGATATAATCGTGAACTCGTGAGACAACAACAACTTGCTAATGTGCAAATCGGTGTACCAGAAAGAGACAGCAAAGTGAACCATCCAGAAATAAATATATTTGATTTTACCTAATGAAATTGATTAAATGGAGTAGAAAACCACAAAACTGTGAAATGTTTTCCCATCTTTTGTGTAACTTGAAGTAGTAGTACACTTCCCACACCATTTAATTGCACAAATAGGCAGTACTTTTCGTTTTATTTGTTTTAAAGACGGAAGCGCAAGACGTTCGTACGTTTAGCTTGCAGATGCTGCGACTGACCAAAATTTCGCCGCATGAGCTTGATATTGCATACGCTTGGCGCCCGCCGTAGCCCCCGCATGCTCTCTCCACGGGTTGTGTGCTCCATGTGTTATTCACTCACAAACAATGGTCACGTTTTAGTCTCTCACTGGAGAAACGCTTCACGTGTTCACTAGCAGGCGTGTAGATATGGCAGACACTACTGTTTGCCCCCTCTCCGTAGTAAAACGTGAAGATAAGACTATTTGCGTGGCGACATAGTTATTTGTGAGAACTGAACTTGTAAGGTTAGCTGATTAGGGGATCAAGCTAATTAAAAAAGTAATGTTTATTCCGCCTTGTGAATTATTTAGATAATTATGTACTACTAGGTACCTAGTAAATCTTTAGTCTAAACAATGTTATTTACCGATGATTTTTAGGGTTCCGTACCCAAAAGGGTAAAAACGGGACCCTATTACTAAGACTCCGCGGTCCATCTGTCTGTCTGTCTGTCCGTCTGTCTGTTTGTCTCTCACTAGGCTGTATCTTATGAACCGTGATAGCTATACAGTTGAAATTTTCACAGGTGATGTATTTCTGTTGCCGCTATAACTAAAAATACTAAAAATCTAATAAAATAAATATTTAAGGGGGGCTCCCATACAACAAATGTGTTTTTTTTGCCGTTTTTTTTTGCGATAATGGTACGGAACCCTTCGTGCGCGAGTCCGACTCGCACTTGGCCAGTTTTATATGATACCACGATATGATACCATGTTGCTGTAATGGTTTATTCTCCATTTGAGATAACATTAGACGTTCAAATAATCCCATTTTACAGCCCGTTCAACCGATTTTGACTTCTATTGCGTTGGCGATATGACAAATGGTGTGGGGATATGGAAAATAAAACCCTTTATTTTGATACCCCACACGATGGGTTTAGAAGAAAAATAAAATTTGTGCCCCCACAATATGACGCCCAAAAGCCGCCACTTTACTATTTTGCAATTTTAATGTAGCCAGTGATACTCGCAGGGTTAAGACGAATCGATTGCCGTAAGAGTCATCAAAATCGGCCAACGCGTTTGGTCTCTAGAACGCCATAAAGGAACAAACATACATACATACATAGACTGATAAAAACATTACCCTCCTTCAGCAGTCGGGTAAATATGTTTACCCACTCACTCAAAACATACTTTAATTGCATTAACACTCGATAAAGAACGAAAATATATTGTTTACAGTTCTGCAAACTGAACATAAAACTGTTTCCATTGAAGTTTACACAACTCTCTTGGTAAAAGCATTTCGTCATCTCTAAATATAGAGGGGTCGATAGTTTTGAGGCTATGGCGTGATGACGTCATGACCTTCAGGCTATGTACTATGTACCTACATATGTACAGTAATTTACATATTTGTATGTAATTGTCTCAGCTGATTTGCTATCATTATCGGTAATTACTTGCTATGTAAACACTTGATAATGTGTCTGTTTGTTTGTGTGCTTTTATTGCTAAAATATTGAACTGATTTAGATGGTATTTGGTTGTGATGTAGCTTGACACCTGTCAGTATTTTCCTAAAAGCCGGATTATCTGGTGAGTAAAATTTGTAGGCAACTAAGTCTTTCGCTATTTGGAAATTATTTAATGCCGGATATTTCCGTTTTGAAAATAGGTAGGATTAACTTTAAAATTAGTATTAAATAAGATAAGATAGAAGGATTATTATTATGTAGTATCTTACACAAACAAGGATGTCATATACATGTATTATGACCAAATTCGCCTTGTTTTCAGACAAAATACCAAAGTGCAGAATATAGGTACCTAGATATTAGTTTTTATCAAAAATTATGTTTTTCTTACATCTCCGTTGTTTTAGTCGCAGAATCCAAAATAACTCATTGCTTATGCACTTTTCTAGTAGGTGCAGTGGTTGAGAATAGTGTGACGGGTTTTTCCCAAAAACAAAAAGGTTTTAACACAATCGGTGACTCTAGTAACACATTTTAAAAAACCCTTAAGGCGGTACCCCGAGCAAAACGCCGCGCAAGCCATTTTTCGTGCTGTTTTTAAGGGCTATGTACTCGTTATTCAAAAAGAAATATCAATTAATAAAATACATTAAATTTCTACATAATATTGATTCTAAAATGGTAGATATAGTTTTTTTTAAATGTTGTATATATTTCACTAATCTCCTTTCAAAAAAAAAACAAAATTGAGAAATTATTATAGATAGCATGCATCTCCTCGTAAAGTGTTCATTAATTATTTTTTGTACTAACACTAAAGGATAGACAATTTAATAACGAACATTTTGGTAGTAATTTTTTTATTTAAAAGACCAAAATTCGATTTTTAAAAGACTTTATTCTAAAATCTGGGCGTATTCACTACTGTAATTCATGCGCCACCAGTGCCGCTAGGACCAATAGGAATGCTCATATCGCATGCCGATTTTTTGGTCAGGGTACCGTCTTAAAAGGGGTTAACCAGTTGCTGACGCTGTTCCTACCATATTAGTACAAAATAATCCCAAATAGCCTAATGAAAATAAATATCTAACATATTATTGTTTTCCTGTAGGCACAAACAGAAGACACGTGATCGAGTAAACCGCATGGACATGCGACATGGCTGTGTCATCATTTATCAGTAGTACCTAACTATCGAATAATCAATAGTAATTCTACTCTTGACACATCTGTCGAGTATGATTGCAAATACAGATGTTTGTGACCCAAAAACAGGGATATGCCCGACATCATCATTTGGGCGCACGGTTGGCGCAGTGAATTAGCCAGTGATTGAGCGATTGACTGCTGCGTTGCGTGTCGCGGGTTCGATTCCCGCACGGAACAAATATTTGTATGACCTACAGATAGTTGTTCCGGGTCTGGGTGTTGCATATGTGAGTTTATATGTTTGTAAACGCAATACAGACAGAAATTCATAGTGTGGAGCAAACTTTTTGTAAAAAATAAATAAAAAAAAAACTTCAACATCATTACAGCCGAAAGATGTTCACTGGTGGATAGCCGCAGTCTTAACCAGGTCACCGGTTCACTTACCATGATTTACAAACTCATTTCTGTTTTCCATGGGATGCACAGAATTGCAAAAAATACAGTAACCACCTCATGTGACTCTTAGGACGAATTTAATCAAAGAAACTTCACAACTGATATTCCGTAAACATACATCCGTAAAAACTAAGGGGGGCTCTTTCCACGGCAGTCCAGTTCTGCGGGAACGGGTTTTTACTAGATCCTATAAAATCATTGGTGTGTTGATGTGTTCACACACAGTAGTTTGCTGACTGTGACTGCTAGTATTCACACACGTACACTACTAAACGGGAACCTGCAAAAAACCGTAGACGTAGACGTGACGTGGGAAAGAGCCCTAAGTGAGTTTTGAGTACAGATAAAATGAATGTTCACTACACCCATAGATTTCACGGTGACATGTTTCAGGACAGATCTGCTGAATTACGTTCAATACCGGTTTGTCAGTTCCCACACTGCTGTGGATATTGACGCTGGCAGTCGGGTCCCGTTTTTACCCTTTGGGTACGGAACCCTAAAAAGAATCATCAAATCGATTCACCCAATAAAAAGTTCTGAGGTAACAAAAATAAAAATAAAAACTGTCGAATTGATAACCGCCTCCTTTTGGGAAGTCGGTTAAAAAGTGTCGGGGCCTGGTTCGCAAATAAAATTGAAAGAGAGTTACCGCGACCCTGGCACAAACAACTGAAGGAACGCGGGTGGGTTTACACAGTAAAAGTCCCCGCGTCACCCAGAGCGGGCGAAGTCATCGGATGCAGTGCTGCCAACTCGTCTAAGCAAAAACGCGATGTTAGCTCTTTAAAAACGCGCTAGAAAGCGCTAAACGGTCGCTGTAAAAAAAACGCTTTATTCGGCGCCAAATTCAAGCGTATACGTATAAACGTATTTTTGATTGAATCAAAATATGCCATATAAAATAGTTACATAAATTATAGTACCTACTTGTTTAGTGTTTATAAAATAAAGTAATAATGTGTTAATATAATTATTCCATAAAATAAAGGAAATTAATTAATTCACCACTGTCTGATTCTACTACATTGAACTGAATTATATGGTTGGTCAGGTTGGTCTTGATCAGTTTTGGACTCGAATTTATATATATCTGTGAATGAAACTTGCCTCAACACGTCGTTTAGATGTTGATAGTTTGCGAAGTTACATTTTTTTTAAAGTAAGTCCCAAGTTCCAAAAAGCGCTAGATTTGCTAGATCTAGAGACGCGCTATTGAACAAAAAAAGCGCTAGATCTGGCGCTAAAAACGCTAAGTTGGCAGCACTGATCGGATGACTGCACACAAAAAAAAAGGTGTGGGGAACACGCTTCCATACACGTCATACGCCGGTTGCGAGAAACAGCCTCGTACTTGGCCTTTTTGAAGGACACAAACATGACGTCACACCTGTGTTCCCCGAAGAGTTAGTTAGATATAAACAATATATATGTAGATACAGAAGGACCAAGAAGAAGGTTATGGCAGTTTTAAGTACCTATGTCTTTTGAGGGTGTCCCCATAGCGTCAGTATTGTTGATCACTGCATATGATACCGTGAGGGATTGCCTTGGAGGTCCTGGGGGGTGACCATAACCTCTTAGAGTAAGGTTATTTTGAGTGTGCGTAAGGGACAGATGTATATATGACTTGTACGAGAGAGTTCCTGACTTTCATGACATAGCTCGTCGAAGATATTATTAGTCCATATTTGTTATTATTTTATTTTCGACTCGACATCAAAACATTGCAGTGACCATTCGCTTTGAGGACACACACACTTAGATAAAACACACACAAACTCAACCTTTACATGTGTGAGTAAATACTGAATCAAATCGATGTGTGCGTGCGATTCAAAATAATCCAACCATCTGTCAAGCTGAAAATTACTTTGGCGATAAGGGCTAAGGCTGATTTTCGCTTGATAGTGTTGAAGTTGGAAGATAAGCAGTGTTCCAGGGTATCTAGTTATTTTCCGAAGAGTTTGTTTACATAACATTGCATGCAGAAACTGCGCAGTTTTGTGGTCCCATTTGTTTTGATATTAGATTAGTAGGCTGTGTTGTGGTCCCAGTCTAATTGCGTAGGTATTTATTTGAATTCAGCAGGGCAAAGGATGAGTCGCCGTTATCATTCTTTATTTGTTCAAACATAAGTAAAAATATTCAAGAAGACTAAAAGAAGGAATATAATAAAAATAAATTGAAAAAATATACTACCGACTTCCAAATAAAAACTACAAAGTGAAAAATACATTTATTTTTGGGAGTCGGTGTCTTTCTTTTTTCCCATTTTTTTGCGATATAAGATATAAGAAACAAAAAAGTTTTTTTTATCTCATATCTGCGTACCCTTTTAGAGCGTACTGGCCTGATGTTATGTTGTGTAATGGTATAAACTATAAACAGACATGCGGTTGCAGCAATCCCGAATGATTTGCCGTTATTTATTGAAGAGTTCTGATGCATATCTCCGAAGTTCTTCATCACATCTTCACCAAATTCAAATGGGACCATTTCGAAACATACTCTTTCAAACAAAAAAAGAATTTTCAAAATCGGTCTACAATTGACGGACATATCGGTCAATATAAATTTTAAAAAAACATACATAAAGTCGAACATAGAACCTCCTCCTTTTTGGTAAGTCGGTTAAAAATGGAATAAAAAACAAACCAGCAGGGTTTAATCAACATAATATATTATGTTATAGGCAATTTGTGAAAACCAGGAATTGTATAGAATTCTATTTAATAACCCTGGTGATTGTAATAACTAGTCTTCTTGAATATTTTAGGTTGAATAGCTTTCGACTTACTGGCACGTCGAGCCAATAGACATTCGATGGATTGGACTATCGTTGCAATGGCTTTTCGGCGAAACGGACGCTCGTTCTAATGGCTATTCGAAATTGTGGTAAATCGATGCTATGGCATTTCGGCGATTCGGACGTTCGATCTGATGACTTCGGGGAAGTAGCCATCAGGGATATGACATTCGAAATTGACCATATAGCTGGGAACAAATTATCGGACGCGGCTTACGGACGCGGCTGACAGCCGCGACTTATAGAGTATCTAGGTAATGAATGTACATTCCATTGTGCAAACTATCGGACGTAAGTCGCGGACGTGGCCTTGGGCGTTCGGACGTCTGATAGAGATCTGGCAGCCGCGTCCCATACGACTGTGCACACAAATCTGAGGCCTTAGTGCGAGTTTTTACTCACGCTCACTCGTGCTAACGTAAACGATCTCTTATGTCAAAATGTATACAAAAAAAGAGGTTTCTCCTTACCGTCACCAGACGGCGCTTATCCAGTTTCAATACAAATTGACGTTTACGTTAACGCGATACAGCGTGATACAAAACTCGCACTAAGTCCTCAGTAGTGTAAGTCGTAAGCCGCGTCCGTCAGCCGCGTCCGATAATTTGTTCCCAGCTCACCTACCAACCCAGCCGACAATTTTATTAATGGTTTCTGGGCAGTTTTAGAAAGTAGGAGAGTCTTTATCAATGATGTTTTACAGGCGAGACTACGATGATGATGGTTTAAATGTGATACGCCAAGTCCATTCCACCATAGGACTACAATACGTACGGCTAAAAGCCATCGGGCTTGCTGGACATCCCACCTCAACATGTACAATACACATTTTGGGCTTGCTTTAAAATCGGTTCATCTGTTTAGGAGCTATGATGCTACAGACATACATAAATACACAAATAAACGATACACAAAACCACCCCACTTTTTCCGTCGGGGATTAATAATAGTTTCTCACTCCTCCCTCTGCCTACCTACGTAAATGCCAAGGGGTGGTGAGGTCAACTGTGAAACAGGGTGAACAAGGTGGGCCGGGCAGCGTCGGTAACCTTCCCTTGTTAAATGTAACCTTGAACTATTACAACGAACTTTAGTAATTTGAACTAAGATCGATAGATACTATGTATAGAATACCAATTTGTGTCCACTCATGAAAGTGGTCTAATAACTTCATTGTTCATGTAGTGTCTTCAGTTATACATGACCACTTAGTATTATTAAGATCCCTAGATTGGCGTAGTACCTACTCTAAACCGGCGTGCATGTATGAACGTTCCTACATGAAGTAAGGATCTTATTAAGTGGTGTTCTGTAATTTCTGCTTACCCCATGGCATAAAAGCGTAAGTTTATGTTCTTATGTATGCTTAGCTATTACCAGTAAAAGCCTTCTTCACTATCATAGTAAGTTCCAACGTTCAACATAATTTTCACAAAGCAGTCTTCTTGCAGTAAATATTAAAAATATATTGTAATTCTGCTAAGCAACTAATTATGGCAGATTTTTGCGTAAGATAAGAAAGAAAGAAAGAAAGAAAGAAAGAAAAATATTTATTTGTGACCCGCACAGGAGACACGAGAAAATAAGCACACACTTAAACAATAATAAAATAAAAAACCCTGTGCGAGACCAAAAAGGCTCCTATCTCAGCATGTGCAGCGATATCCAAAAAGGTAATAACGCTGCGCTGATATTCTGATAGGGCCTACTGTTGATGCCACGGACACACTTACGGAAACAGGACTTATAAAATAAAATAAAATAGAAGAATATATAAATAACAAACAAAATAGAATAAAACACTGAAGATAACATTCATTCACGTGTTGAATTTCATGAAATTCACAGTTAAATTTGTTACATTTTGGCTAACACACTCATGTTATATTTTGGCTAACAACAAATAATGATGACTCACTTCTTTTCAGAAACATTACACAATACTACCTCATCAGATTATTCATTGATGTTCAGGAGATTTTCAATAAAAAAAAAATCTTCACCAAAAAGTATCGATGAAGATACCTATTGACTTGTCAGGTGTGGGGTTCGAACCCACGCTCCCTCTCGGGAACCAGAGCTTAAATCTGGCGCCTTAGACCACTCGGCCAACCTGACTTGATGTAAGTGGTCAAATTTTAGTTCACTATCCGTAACTTTGGCAAAGTGCCGACATTATTATAAAATTTTCATAACGAATTTTAATTAACACTTTTATCAATTATTATATTAAAGTAAAACATTTGATTATAATGAGGGAAGACTGTTCAAAACATAATTATAAAAATTACTGTAGTGTTATTTTAACTTTTCTACGTAACGCTCGCTCATCATTTACTGTTATTTAATTATGCTAAATTCTAAAAGATTAAAAAGCAATAATTTTCCCAAACTGTTGGTATTATTTTATTTTACCAAGTACTGTTAAGCGCTATCTATACACAATGTTAAACACCTACCACACCTCCTTGCGGCTGTGTAGTACACCACTGTGCACATAGATGGCGCTGTTTACAAGTTTTATATTATTTGGTGAATATTTTTTTTATCATATGATTTCTCATTTATGTACGTCGTATTTGTTTTAATAATATTAAAGAATAAAGTTTTTGTATATTTTTGGCACTTTTGTCTAGTTTCGGATCCAGTAAATTAGTTATTCACTGACATTGGCCGTAGAATGTCACGGTCTTTGCCACTGCTGGAGATAACTAGTACATTCCAAAGTTTATCAGTTCACAGAGTGAATAGAGTGGGCCAATGTCATCTGATGCTACATCACTAATTACATTACTCATGTACTTACTTCTTTTTCAATGCAATGAGGTCTAAACTGTGACAGGAAGCGGTGGTCTGACCGGGTTTCCGCTTTTTTGTCACAGTCGGTTAACGATTGTTTAAGCTTTGTTGTAGCTCAAGTACTGAGTTTGTTGCAGATCAGACAATGCGCTGAATACAATACGGTGTGTAGATAACTGTGGTGTGGCAGTGTGTGTTATTCATAATATTGGTTGCTCTTATTTAAAAAAAAAACAGTATGCCAAGGCCCTCATGAAAGCAGCAAGAGAATATTATCATAGTATTTATATTAGTAGCTTTAGAAAGTTTTAGCCGGTTTTTAAAAGTAAATCTCTATTATACAAAATTCAAAATTATCTGTGGGCCCAGGGTGATCTTAAAATCCGTGCGAGAATCGAACCCACTACCCAAGCAGCTTGGTAGTTATCTCTCTAAACCCATCTTATTAAATTGGTGCTAGTTACTTTACCTATGTTTTATTAATTAATTGCATTTAAAAAGCCTCTAGCGGAGTAGTGAAGCAATTTAATTGTTACATATTTGAACGATCAAAGTGTAGACATCAATGACGCATACTTTTTGTTTTTACCGACTTCAAAAAAAGGAGGTACTTAATAAATTTGAGATTTTTGTAAGTAATATTGTTGCAATTGCCCAATATACACATATTATGTTACTCTAATTGAGCTTCAAAACATGTGAGCCAAATTTCACAAGTGTATGTATGTTTGTATGTATGTATGTTTGTCCACGCATTTCTCCGAAGTTACTGATCGGATCGTAACCATTCTTTTTTATTGGATTAAGTATCTCTCAACTTAGGGAATGGTGCAAGTTTCATCCAAATCAGTTCAGCAGTTTTCAACATTATGGAACATACAACCGAACTGTAAAATTAATGACTAATGACTAAGGGCCGATTTCACCAAATAAACTAATCGCGATTAGTTCAACTAAACTCAGTTTATGCAAATACAGAGTTCTGATTGGTCGAGACCACTGAGAAACTACCAATCAGAACGCTGTATTTGCTTAAACTGAGTTTAGTTGAACTAATCGCGATTAGTTTAATTGGTGAAATCGGCCCTAAGTCCTTAGCGACAAACAGCACGAATGTATAAATTGAATTATTATGGGTATTGTACCTTACTATAAAACTTGCTCACTTTTTACCCGGCTGCAAGGAAAGGGTTATGTTTTTCGCGCGTATCTTATAAGTATGTATGTTTGTATGAATGTAATATTCTTTATTACCTCGTATCTTTCAAACCACTTGACGGATTTTTATAATTAAGACATCGTTAGATAGGTCTTTGCCGCCCAAGTGTTCTTAGATGAGTGGCGTTAAAAAAAAGAAACATGGCGGATTTTGGGCGCCATATTGCGCCATATTCTTCTCAACCCATCGAGTGGGGTATCAAAATGAAGGGTTATTAGAGGTAATTACAAAAATATACACCACTTATATGTTTAAAAGTATTTATAAAAAAAAAATATTCTCTAAAAGTTGTAAATAAAAAAAGCTTATTTTAGCGAACTAAAATGCTATAAACAAGAAAAATCATGCTGTGCAGTCGGAGGATCAGGCAGTTCGCGAATATGTATCCTCCGACTGCACAGCATGATTTTTTCTTGTTTATAGCATTTTAGTTCGCTTCTTAAGCAGTCGGGTTTTTGATTTTTAAATAAGCTTTCTTTTAGTGATAGCGTACTGAAACTGAAAAGAAAGAAATAAACACTCTTTCACAGATAAATAAACAGACTTCAAAAGCAAAACACTAAAAAGTGCAAAATAACTTTCGTTTCCGAAGTCGGTGTCGAAAAACGACAAAAAAGAAGTACAAACAAAAGACACAGCTCCAAAACTAAAGTTATTTTGCAGTTTTTAATGTTTAGCTTTTGAAGTCGGTTTATTTTTTTGTGAAAAAGTTTTTATTAATGGAATGAGTCATGCCTGGCGCAAATAAACTCTTTTTACCCGACTGCTGAAGGAGGGTAATGTGTTTAACAGTCTATGTATGTATGTATGTATGTATGTATGTAAGTATGTTTGCTCCTATATGGCGTTCCAGAGACCAAACGCGTTGGCCGATTTCGATGATTCATACGTCAATCGATTCCTCTTAACCCTGCGAGTGTCATACGCTACATTAAAAAATCATGCTGTGCAGGCGGAGGATACACCAGATTTTGATCCGCCAGCCCGCGAATATGTATCCTCCGACTGCACAGCATGATTTTTTCCTTGTTTACGACTTTTTAGTTCGCTTTTGAAGCAGTGTCGGGTTTTTTGATTTAAGTTTTTTTTCTATCTTTCTTCTTTCAAGGAATTTCTCAGTACTTAGCAGTACTCATTTTAGAAGGTACGTTCTATTTGTAGAAAATATAAAAACATTGCGTAGAAATCGAATTCAGTACCTCGTGCTCGCTTGTGACCACTAGATCAGCGAGTTAGTAGTCACATCAATCATGTTGTAAAAAAATTTGGTCATAACATTTTTCACAATGGAATGAATGGAGATGGAGGGAGGATTTTGTCATAATAATAGGTACAACATTTTTCAGTTTAAAGACAAAGAAATCGACCGTCTAGTCGAAAATGCCTTTAGGAGCTACTGGTCCATGAAGGCGCTCATGAAGGGCGACCTTCCTAATTCGTTAAAGCGTAAGCTCGTCGACATGTGTATCCTGCCTATCCTAACCTATGGCGCTCAGACTTGGTCCTTGACTGAGGCTCAGAAGTCTTGCCAAAGAGCGATGGAGCGTAGCATTCTGCAAATTAAACTGACCGACCGGATCCGAAATACAGTTATACGCTCTAAGACAGGCATCGCTGATGTTGGGGATAAGTCTGCGAGGCTGAAGTGGGATTGGACGGGTAACATTTGCAGGATGTAGGGGGACAGATGGGCCAGGATCGCCACGCAGTGGGTACCTGGAGACGGACGTCGTAACCGAGGTAGGCTTAAAAAACGCTGGCGTGACGATCTGGGGGGTGACCACAAGCTCTTAGAGTAAGGTTATTTTGAGATCGAGTAAGGGACAGATGTATCTGACTTGTATACATCTGTCACTTACTCGATCTCAAAATAACCTTACTCTAAGAGCTTGTGGTTACCCCCCTGGACTCGTTCCTACCGGATTGGCCGGAGAAGACAGGAAACAAAGCAGCCTGTGTGTGGGGGAGGCCTTTGCCCAGCAGTGGGACAGAGTGGGCTGAATAAAAAAAAATAAAAAAAAAGTCTCCGCCAGATAACAAAAAATAAAAGTTATTGATCCGACTTGTACCAAAAAAGTATAATTGAGTACGTAACTTGAAAACATGAATTTTCGTTAATGGAGATGTTTTGA
The DNA here is from genome assembly GCA_949775005.1 of Orthosia gothica. Taxonomy (NCBI): domain Eukaryota; kingdom Metazoa; phylum Arthropoda; class Insecta; order Lepidoptera; family Noctuidae; genus Orthosia; species Orthosia gothica. Next base: position 12,780,050 of record OX459067.1, read on the forward strand.
TAATTTTGGTCTCAAATGTTAGGCGTAGAACCATTATATCCATTTCAACATCAGCCACACAACACAGCACAGTGCTCCTCTCTGTGTGAGAGGGCACTCCTTTAAAATTATATCCGTTTAAATCATGTAAATCGGTCCACGAGTTTAGGAGATATTAACTCATTACTGAAAATAATTTCATGCCACGTGAAAGCGTCAAGGACACCCCTTACCGCGATACGTTTATTTTAATCGTATTAGCGATACTGCCTTTACATTTTTTTCGTATCGTTTGGCAATATTGGAATACATTGGTAGACAGGTGTTAATGACTTTTATTTTTACCCGACTGCCAAAGGAGGGTAATGTGTTTATCAGTCTATGTATATACGTATATGTATGTTACGTGTATGTGTGTATGTTTGTTCCTATATGGCGTTCCAGAGACCAAACGCATTGGCTGATATTGATGATTCGTACGTCAATCGATTCGTCTTAACCCTGCGAGTGTCACTGGCTACATTAAAATTGGACAGTAGAAATATGGCGGCTTTTGTGCGCCATATTGTGGGGGCCCATATTTTTTTTCTTCCAAATCCACCGTGTGGAGTATCAAAATAAAGGGTTTTAAGAGGTGATTTCAAAAATATATTATACTTATATGTTTAAATATACCTAATTCGAAAAAAACTAACTAAAAGTTATAAATAAAAAAAGTTAAATCATAATATCAAAAAACCCGACTGATTTTTTCCTTGTTTACGTCTTTTTGGTTCGCTTTTGAAGCAGTCGGGTTTTTTGATATTTTGATTTCACTTTTTTTTTGTTTAGTGGACTTTAGTCAGTAAAATAAAACAATCACACAATATAATACTGTCACATTTAATCACAGGTACATCTTCACTCCCAACAGACCCACAACCATCACGACGACACTCTTCAGCGGGACAGCAGCATTGCACTCGTTGTCGAAGCACTGGCAGACGGTCTCCATGTGATCCTCATTGTCAGCCTTGTAGCAAGGCTTGTGGTGGCGCACCCAGCCGCAACTACGGGTCACGCGGACCTCGGGCTCGTAACCCTTGTGGAGGACTGGAAGAAGAATGAAGAAAAGTTCACTGAAGGTTACACTAGTCGAAAATTCTTCCATACAAACGTAGTCTAGAGATTACTCCACTGTTTGACGATGTACGTTCAAAATAAAAATGATATCAATTTGTCTGATCATTATCTAGTCTTTTATGTAAACAAAAATGTTAAATAAATATACTTCATATTTGAAAGTTATGACCGTTGAAAGTTCCATATTTCAACACTAATTTTAACGCATCTTTGGGCGGAAATAAATACCATAAGAAGAAGGAAAATTGCAAAAAGGCCTTCATACAGGGATAGATTAGTAATACAACAATGCAAATAATGTTATTTTATAAATATACATTTAGTTGTTTTTTCATGATACCTAGACTCCCAAAGGTCTGTTTTTTAAATTTCGAGCGCTCGTTTTCGTCCTAAATCATCATCCATTTCGATACAAATTTTCAAAAGTGCTAATTCGTACGCGAACTAGCTTCTTACTGCTCATCACTGCATCTATTTCTTTCGCACGTGTTGTTGGATAAGATAGAATGCATTTTAACCCAGCGAACAAAATAGTTCGTGCCGTCGACTAGTTCAACCTTAGCAGGGTTTGAGGTCACGCGGTCTTTCAGCTCGTTACCCTTGTGGAGAAGAGTGGATAAGTGTACCTAGAAGACTTCATAAAGAAAGGCTTTTTAGGCTGTTAACAACGTAGTGTGGCGAGGCAGGTAGATACCCAATTATGAATGTATTCAAACATCGTTATCGGCATTTAAAAGCGTAAATTATGTTAGTTATTTGAAATTATTTGCATGGATATCCGGTATTTGTTCGTTTTGTTAATGCATCTAAGATAGCGTAGCAAGTGTTTTCGTAGACATAATATTTTTATCAAGACCGCATTCTCTTTGAAAATAATAGGCATACCTTTTAAAACTAATTTCTACGCCGGATGTAGTAACTATTTAGTAATCTGTGGCCGGGTTACGGAGGGATACACAGGTCTACGGTTTTAGTACCTGTACAAAATAATATTAGTGTTTTTGTGTTTAGGGTGCCGTACCCCAGCGGGTAAAAACGGGACCCTATTACTAAGAACCGCGGTCCGTCTGTCTGTCTGACACCAGGCTGTATCTCATGAACCGTAATAGCTAGACAGTTGAAATTTTCACAGATGATGTATTTCTGTTGCCGCTATAACAACAAATACTAAAAAAAACAGAATTAAATTAATATTTAAGTTGGGCTCCCATTCAACAAACGTGTTGTTTTTGCCGTTTTTTGCGATAATGGTACGGAATCCTTCGTGCGCGAGTCCGACTCGCACTTGACCGGTTTTTTTTTAAATCCAGGCCTTTTCCCAGCAGTGGGACAATACAGGCTTGCTGCAATTATTTACTTGTCCCAGGAATTGTTATAACGCAACATTGTCTTCTTAGTGGTGCTATTCTGTCAAAATCTCACCGTGTGTGGGTGGAGAGAATAAGAAGTGACCTGTCAAACCATAGATTTAGTTTTTATATCTATGTGTCAAACTATCCAATCCTCGTGGAACTGTCAAGTTTACTTCAAGCTTATTTGACCTAAGTTTTCACAGTGAGATGTTTACAGAATAGATCGTGTGTTGTACCCAAGTTTGACCTGCATTATCTCTTCCAAGACCTATATATTATTATGCCTAAGTAAACTTATTCTAGTTCATCAATACTTTTACTATAGTTTCACGTGCGTATAGGCTATATTAAGTAACTGTAACGACCTTCCTACTACTATTAATTTAACTACCTATATCTATTTAGTTGTGGCCCTCAAGCAACTATTTAATTGTTTTAAAGTGAATAATGAATTGCTGATGGGATAATTTATTGTATTTTATTGGGTGAGACTAGTTACAATACCAGTGTGTGTTGCTGATGAAATATTGCTCTGAGACGTGGTCGCTTACAATGGGCCTCATCAGAAAGCTTACAGTCACTCAAAGGGCAATAGAGCGGGTTAAGCTCCAAGTTTCCTTGCGTGATCGAATCAGAAATGTAGAGATCCGTAAGAGAACCAGGGTTACCGACATAGCCCGATGAATTGCCAAGCTTAAGTGGCAGTGGGCAGGGCACATTGTTCGCAGAACGGATGGCCGATGGGGCAGAAAGGTTCTGGAGTGACGACCGCACATCGGAAGACTTTGCGTTGGAAGGCCTCCCACAAGGTGGACCGATGACCTGGTGAAGGACCGGGACCGATCGTTGTGGCTACGCTTGGGGTAGGTCTTTCGGCTGACATGATATCCTGGGTTCAAATGCCAGACTCGGCATTTGAACCCAGGATATCGTGTTAAGCAGTAGTTTGCGACCACTAGATCGCAAACGTGGCAATCGATGACAAAAGGCAAATTATGAAATGAGTAAAGCTACTAAGCACTCCTAATCAGCGTGGATGTAGGACTAGATGTATAAACGTAAATAAAGCGATAGTGTATGTAAGGGTCATAGCAGGTGGCGTTCTGCAGTTTCTCGATGGGGAAAGGACGTCGAGTTTCTGTATGTGTATCATCATCATCATTTGAGCTAAAAGACGAACTGCTGAACATAGTCCTCTCCCAAGTTTCGTCTCGTGCGACTCGCATCCAGCGGATTCCGATTGCGGTATGTGTATTAATACACAATTGCTAACACAGATGCCAAAGGTACTTCTGCAACTTGTCGAAAGGGTTTGATTGCGTTAATCATGAAACATTACTTCTGAAACTTGAGCATTACGGGCTACGCCCATCAGCTTTAAGTTTGGTGAAAATCTTATTTGAATGATAGACAGCAATTAGTTAAAATAAACGGTGTGAATTCGTCTGGGTTAAACGTGAAAATGGTGGTACCCCAGGGCTCAATTTTAGGTCCTTTCTTATTTTTAATATACATACACATATTGTAGTAAAAAAGTTACTTACTGGTCTGCACAATCTTCCTACAGAAGAAGTCATTATTGGCGGAGAAGACGCCATGGCCACACTCTGCTATGGGTAGGAAGTTGTTTAGGGTCTCTTTGTCGTAGATGGTGGGGTCCAGACACATCGAGTTGTTCTGGCTGTTGCAGTCGAAGCAGCGGATGGAGGCAGCTGGATGAAGAAGGGAGTTTGGTTATTAGCTTCGCATGGAAAGCTCTATACATATTTTAGGCCCAGTAGGTAGCCACGCCGATTGCAGCGCCAGTGGCGAGTACCGAGTATAAGGTTTTCCAAAGTGCAGATTATGTTATGTACAACACGAACACACACAGTTTAACACATAAAAAATACAATATACCAATTAAATACAAATTTAAGTTACTGCTTATTTCTTTAACAATTTTGTTGCAGCAGACCTGCGAAATTTTGTGATTTGGTACTGGCTCACTAAGCCAGTCAAAGTTTATGACATGATGTCTTAACATAGAATGTGGAAATGCATCTTTTGTTTTCAGACATATATAGTTAATGTAAGTCTCAAATAGCCAAGTCATAGGCCTGTGAGGCTGTTCCTGAGGTGTTCACGGCGTACAGTGTGTTCTGGTGCGCTGGTGATGGAGGTTACTCCCCAGCGGAGTGTCCGGTGACTGTGACACTAACGCGTGCCCGTGTTCCCGCCATAAGTGGCACAGGAGGACACCGTGGAGTTTTAGTGGGTTGGAGTCCCACATAACTGCACTATCTCCCCGTGGTAGTGCAGTATGTATGAGCATTACCCCAAGCAAAAAAAAAAGTCCTGTGGGGCTCTCAGAGGTGGCTTAATTAACTATGACACCCGAGGTGGCCACATCCGTACTTGAAAAGAAATCTAACCAGGTGCATTTGAACTTTTACATGAAGCTTCTAACTGACCGTGGATAACACGATACCCCATCGTAATACTTTCGGGTTTCTGACAGTATAATGGCTAGAAGCCGGATATTATGGTTTTGTGTGTTGCATATTTCTTTGCATATTTTCCCTACGCTCGTTTTTATCGGTTATTGCATATTTTAATCTAAATGATTGAACTGAAATTCCTTTCACTTTCGGTACGTTAAGATTAAATTGTAACTGAGTATTTCTCGTGAGCTTTTAGGAGATCTTTGCCGATTGTGGATATTCGGCTTGCCATTATTATCTAACAGATATTGCGGTGTCAGTTAAAGGATCATTTGAATTCCTACCTAAAAAGTGGCTCACTCTGCATTTGTCAAAATCATCATCATCATCATCTTCCTACCCTTAACCCCTATTACTTGGGGACCGCGCAATGTTTTCATCTTCTATACCGTCCTGTTCCCTGTCACGCTATCACTGACTCCCTTTTCACACAGTCCATCCATCTTTTCTTTTGCCTTCCTCTCCCTCTCAACCATCCACATTTATATTCATAACTCTTTTAGTAACATGCGTTTCATCCCTCCTCATCACATGATCATACCAGGATAAACGGTTTCCTTTCAACATTTCTTAAATTTGTTAAAATATTGCTTCATAAAATTAAGTTTCTGTTACTTTAAGCACCTTTCGTCAGAAGTTCTTGTATTTAGCTTTTTGATAGACTTTATAATATTAGCGTTTCACCATATGCACAGTCACTTAAAGTCACTTTGATAAAATATATACTAAGCACAATGATAAATTGAAGACGTTGTTACAGACTTCTGATCAGTACTTAATCCTAAACTTACCATATCTAAAACAGAACGCGAAAACAACCAAACATTTTGCATAGTCCTTCAACATTTTGAAAAACTTTTTTACAAAAACACAATCAGCAGAATCTATGTGATGTTAAAAATCGCGAGTTAATTCCCGGACAGTCGGTCACTAACTGTTTACAATAATACTTGCGCTGTAAAATTGTGACGCGCGGACTTATTCCGTGTTATCGGAAGCCAATTGACGCCTCGTTTAGATCTCGACTCTATCGGAAACGTGAAGTTCAAGAGTATTCTCGGATTCTCTCCGAATTACGTTGAAGGATTGGAACACTCTGAAACCCATACGAGTATCGTATATTGGCTTTAGCTGTACTGCTAAGCGTGAGGTCCTCTGTGTAAATTTACCGGGTTGGTCAATGTTATTACGCACTTCCATCTGAAATTCTTCAGTAGTGGCTCGCAGTCTGGATTTGTGTCCGGGTTATAGAAATAGACTCGCACCCTGATACATGGAACTTTTTACCCGGCTACGGCGAAGCAAAATGGAGAGTTATGTTTTTGACCGGTCTGTTCCCTCATAACTTCTTAACTACTTATCATAATTTGACAAATAAGGTGTCGTTAGAAGAGTCTTGTTTATTCGCTGGTTATAGTGACGTCACATTAAATTGCATGTGGTGTCCTCTAGGGGGCACAAAGTGAACAACAAAAAAGATACAAAAATTTAACCTACTTTGCAGAATGTATCGTTTTGTTACGTTAGGTGGCATACGACCACGGTAAATTTACGGGAATATTTTATTTTTTCATATTTTTTAGAGCGTGTTTTTTTTTAGTAGGGTTTTAGTTGTTGAACATATACGTAATCTGCGAAAAGTGGGTGTGGGTCCGTATAAAAACACTACTGCTGTACCATTCTGTGAAAACAGGCGTGATGTTATATTTTATTCAGTGATATCTTTAGGTCATGTCAATCTAGACAATGTTTTGAAACTGCAATCGTGTGCTCATAAGGCTATCAAGTCGGTTAACATAACATTGGCTTAGGTCTTCAGAAAAGAAACATATATGACATATCATAAATCAAACAGTCATATATCAATAATATAGTTTATTTATAATCTTATTATAAGTATATTATCGTAAGTATCTGAGGTAACACTTGGAGACGATAACCTTTGGCTTTACATTGAAGAAATTACATTTATAAGCTCGATTTTCAATGTTATTTTATGCAGTGTGTCGATGTAAAACCAGCGTATCGCCGCTTACATACTTTGTGGTAAAACGATCTGGGCCTGCAGTCTCGACATAGCTAACGATCGTTACGCTAGCTAACATTCGATAACTCTTACCACAAAATAGTAAGTATACAGAAGGGCCACTCCCGCCGTTTGGAAAATTGACAGCTAAACTTGACAGATTCACTAGGGTTGCTACTATATTGATTCCGAATTAAAAAAAAAGGGTAGGTTGCCCAAGTTACAAACATAAATACATAGATTCGTCTAAACATACATCATATCATGCTTACATGCCTTAGAGGGTAGACAGGGCATCAAATATCCATTTAATATCACGAACACTACAACCCTAGTGAATCTGTCAAGTTTAGCTGTCAATTTTCCAAACGGCGGGAGTGGCCCTTCTGTATACTTACTATTTTGTGGTAAGAGTTAACGAATGTTACTTAACGTAACGATCGTTAGCTATGTCGAGACTGCAGGCGAAGAACTGCGAATCGAAAGTTATAAGGTCTCATCTCTACACTTATTCAGGTGAAAATTAATTATAATTATGTACAATTATAATAGTCCTTTAACACATTAAATCATAAGTATCTCATCGTCCCATTTTAACTTAAAATCAAAGTAAACTTCTTAATTTTAAACACTCCCCCGCCATGATTTGAACGCAGCGAAAAGAGCGGCAACGGTTGCTAGAGCTGTCAGTTTGAAGTATTCGAGCGTTGTTGCCGCGTTGCAGAGGTCCCCGAAGCATTGGCAGACAGTTTCGAGATGGTCCATGTTGTCTGCCTTGTAGCATTCACGTTTGGACTTGACCCAACCACAGCCGCGTGTGATGCGGACCTCGGGAGTGTGGTCAGGATCTAAGACTGGAAAGAGATCACAAGATTAGGAGCTATGCTATGCATATGCAGGGTGGGAAACATGTCGTGGATCAAACGAAACAGGGTCATAGTTAGTTAAGAGTTAAAATAAGAACAAAAAATAAAATATTTTTTGCCATTTTGTGACCTACTGCAAATAGCACCAAATATCACACAGTTTTTTGTATATTAAAAACTATTGGGACAAATGGAACTACAGCAATTGTATCTTGAAAAAGATCGCATAGGATCTGTTGCTACTGTTGGCAGATTCGCAGGAAGGATAAAGGATATTTTACTTGCAAAAGTGTTTCAAGTGAAAAAAGGTATAGAGGTATTACTGGTACTAAAGAGCAGGCTTCAATATTTTAGAAGAAACTAAAAAAACAGAAAACAGTCAAGAGCGAAACGAATTCGAATCGAAATCGCATGAAAATCGATCGCATTCAGAATAAGGACGTCTACACGCACTGATAATCACGCTATTATTTAATCATTACATCACTATAGGCACATCAGTCTGCTCTCAAAACTAGCCAATTATTGTCTATGAATGCAAATAGGTATTTTGATATGCCTACAGTAATTTTACATACATCCGTTTCCCTTATAGTATCTATGAATTATATTTACAACAAGGTTACCTAGTACAAAAATGAAGGTATTGTTTCCCTGTTTATGAAACACCTGATTGAAAATGTACCTAAGTGGATGCAGATGCAACACCAAGCATCGTACTGGATGCATTGCTGTCGCAGCAAAAAAGCTGACGAACCTGGGAATTTGTTTATTTAAAACTTTGTGCACAAAGGTACAATGGTGGACTTCATGCCTTAAGCATTATCTACCACCCAACCAACGGTGGTGAACAGACAACATGGCTGAGGAATTGAACTTGGGATGGGGCACTCAGTAGTCAGCCCGGAGTTTGGAATTTGACGGTGTGAAACCCCGTGCCTCGGAAAGTCCGGGGCCTGATCCATCTCCGGTTCTGTTGAATTGTCTACCCGTCGGACTACGAGAGAGAGGATTAGAGAGTGGATGTCTTTGCGCTATATATCACCCGTGCAGATGGCTAGTCTCAGCTGAGGGTGGCCGAAAGCTAATGTAGAGGACTGTTTAGGTAGTTCTCTCTCCGGACAAGGTCCTTTACAAAGGGCACTACTTCTGCTAAAACTTACTTGTCTGTGTAATCTTCCTGCAGAAGAACTCCTTCTTGTCTATGGAATTGCCCATAGTTTCGGAGCAGTCCACGATGGGTATAATTGCGTGCATCTTCGGTATGTGCATCGCGAGGCAAGCTGAGTTGTTGTGGCTATTGCAGTCGAAGCATTTGATGGCGTCACCTGGGAATTAGAACAAGATAAAGTCTTCAGAAAAAATCAAAAAGTTCTTAAAATTCTGTAAGTTTTTAACATGAGAATAAGAGAGAGAGTTAATAAGTGATTTCTTTCTTGTGAATCCAAAGGAAAATAATAAGAAATTTCATATGGATATTGGATAGTTTACAGGCATTACGCCTGTAAACTATCCAATATAAAAAAAAAAAAACTATACTAACTATTACTAAATAAAATCATTTCTTGGTAAAAATATTGACGGCACAGCTATGATTTCTGTCCTAAACTCCTTTTAAATAACGAAGCCTAAGGTATTAAACAAAAAAAAAACAATAACTCAAACTTAATACTCATAATTTATTCAGAACCTAGTCCAACTAAAATGAATGAAGTATTGCTTTCTATTATATGAGCTCACAGGATATATGACTTAGCAGCAGTTGTGATTTAAAACGATTTGCATGCTCAGCCCACTCAACGAAATGAAAAGGTCGTTAAACTTCTAGCGTTTAAGAGTATTATCATCAAAGGAGTACTCACATGTGTTGGAAAACATTATGGGCAGCAAAACACTTAGAACGATATTATTAATTTTTGCCAAAGCCATTTTTGTTTAAATTGATTAGCGCCTGCAAAAATATTCCACGCAACCAGTGTCAAAGAATACTTTGTATCAACAATTTTCTTACGGCGCTGAACTTCTTTTATTTTAATTCACTGTATTTATATTAATTATAAGAATTTAAATAAAAGATACGTTTTATTTATTTATTTATATTCGTTCTTCTTCTTCAGGGATCTTTTACAAACTGTGAACTCGTTCATTTAACTTGAGTTTATAAGTCGGGCAGCGATTGTGTCTGGCACACAAAGGGAGCAACTGGATAAGTTCGGATCTAATCCTCGCGGTAGAAAGGTGTCCAGGGTTGTAAGGAAACACTCATAAAGATAACGGCGTTCTTAGTGGTATATTCTTGAACAAACTGATTTTACACGAGCTATTTTCTGGTTTCTTGAGGAATTGATTGAACATGGCTTGGGTACGTGGATTCAATTGATCAATTCACTGTCGTTGTCGTTAGAACGTTCAATGAAGCTACTTATAAATTACAGCATGCTATTCAACTCTGATTTCTTTTCACTTATTTCTCTCTTTAAATCCCTTTAAGAGGGGACTCTAGTGGGCCTTTCTCCATACAAAAATATTCTACTATTTTCTTCGTGGATAATGCCTCTAGAGCAATGATTTTTTTCCATAAAATCTAGGTCTAGCTAATACGTGCCCCTATCATTTCCTTTTTTCCAAAACATAATCACAAAAAGAAATATGACAATCCAAAAAGCCGAAAAAAATGCCCGTTTTTACCGCCATGTTCAGAAGACTTTCAGACAAAATTTATAAGTTTTTAACAAAAAAGGAAATTCTGTTTTCTAAATTTTGTTATAAGAATTTTTTAGATCAGACCAGTTTTCATGAAGAAAACAGCAGAATACGAAACGTCTTTTAGTCAAAGTTTTTGTAGGTAAAATCAGCCTGAGCTGCAGTTGTCCCTTTCGCACTTTACGGGGTGAGGTTGGAGGTGACGCGACGGCAATAGTTTCTTCAAATACCTATTTTTCAAATTCCTGTTGACTAGAGTCCGCTCTTAATCTCTATAGATGAAACACCCCTGATACCAAAAGACAATTTAAAATTAGGGTCAAGCTCAAGTTATTTTAATCTCCATTTTAAACCAAGAAGAAAGGACTGTTATTATGATGAATTTAAGAGGAAGTATCAAGTAGCGTGCAAACTACTTGTTGAATGAGTAAGGATGACTGCGTCTGCGCATGACTAATGTGTACACAAAGTAGGCGTAAGTGGTTCACATACATTACCAACTTCTGCCAAAGGCTTTGCTTGCGTGAATGTCGGCATTATCCCAAGGGGATGTACTCTTGAGATAATAAAGTTCTATAAGAGTATACTCCAAGGAGTTCTATGACCTATATTATGTCCATTTCCAAAGTCAAATCTAACTCTATACCAAAATTCATCGTAATTGGTTCAGAGGTTTAGGTGTGGTAACGCAAGCAGACAGACAGAGTTACTTTTGCAGTTATAATATTAGTTTGGGTTTGTAGTTTGTAAGCTCAGCTGTTACAAGGACATCACGACACGACTGGCAGACCTTAGAGGGGCATCGCACCTTTTTGAGGAAATCTTTGGATTCCTGAAATTCGCCCTATAAAACCAAGCCGGTGTTAATCTCTTTTTAGGGTTCCGTAGCCAAATGGCAAAAAACGGAACCCTTATAGATTCGTCATGTCTGTCTGTCTGTCTTTCCGTCCGTATGTCACAGCCACTTTTTTCGAAACTATAAGAACTATGCTGTTGAAACTTGGTAAGTAGATGTATTCTGTGAACCGCATTGAGATTTTCACACAAAAATTGAAAAAAAAAACAATAAATTTAGGGGGTTTCCATACTTGAAACTGAAACTAAAATTTTTTTTTTTCATCAATCCCATACGTGTGGGGTATCTGTAGATAGGTCTTCAAAAATGATATTGAGGTTTCTAATATCATTTTTTTCTAAACTGAATAGTTTGCGCAAGAGACACTTCCAAAGTGGTAAAATGTGTGTCCCCCGCCTGTAACTTCTGAAATAAGGGAATAATAAAACTAAAAAAAATATATGATGTACATTACCATGTAAACTTCAACCGAAAATTGGTTTGAACGAGATCTAGTACGTAGTTTTTTTTTTAATACGTCATAAATCGTAAACCGCAATTTACCAAGTACGGAACTCTTCGTGCGCGAGTCCGACTCGCACTTGGCCGGTTTTTTATGTTATCCTGACGACATGGAATCGACGGAGAAATAGTCGTGATGCTATTTCATCACCCCTTTTTAAATAAAAACCATTTATTGCAGACTAATAATTGTCCATAGTGGTTAGTAACAAAGGTCTTAAAACTATATTAGTAAAATTATTAATTATAATAGTGACATCTCGTCACGTGAAGCTGGATGACTCTCCTCAACACCTCAGAAAACATCCTTAGGATTCCGTTGTCGCTCCCCCGAAACCGACGCATCAGAGAAGCTGTTTTCTTGCGCATAATGGCATAAAAGTCATCGACTCTTGCGTCAGCAAATATGCCCGACGCGCTGCAGAATCGGGGGAGCCTCACCAGAATCCTAAAGGCGTTATTGTATTGTTTTCTCGGAGGTCTTTGCATAGGTGTTTATCACCCACGTTTTATTTGATACTAAGATTGGTGCCACTCTGTTAAAACTTACCGGAATCAATGTTTTTATGTTACCATCCCGCCGCTCTATTCCGAAACCACTGCAACTCCTGAAAGCCAGAATCAACAGTGGCGACCACCAGATAAGCGCCGAGGCAATGAAGCTCGACGAAGTCCCGGAGAATGAATTTAACTGTCTTGAATCCCACAACAAAATTGCTGAAAATTATGAAAAATTACAACTAGCATTGCTGAAAATTACGGGTTGCTACACTTGCTACTGAATTTTTTATTAAAAAATTAAATTCGAGTTAAAAATAGCCACTGCATGTCACCCCGTGAACATAGCAGATCATAAGAGGGAAGCCAATAGTTGAATGCATCTCAATCACCCGCATCCTTAGCTGTTGCTCTCAATATGCTCGACAATGTGTCTTATGGACGGACGGTAGCTACCCGTTGATGGGAATACTACACGTACTATATAGTATGCAGTTGATTTTATATACGTCATCATCATCATCAGCATGTTTAATGTGCCCACTGCTGGGACACAGGCCTCCTCTCTGTGAGAGGGAATGGGCTGTAACCACGCGGGCCCAATGCGGTTTGGTGGATGTCACTTCTATTGGAATATTTGTTTCTAGGACAATTAACATATAACCATACCCACCACCATACCATCAACCACCACTATACCATAGCATACCATGAAGTATCACTACCACTACCACCATACTTATGGTACCATATTTGATTGAATTTTAATTTTTAGGGTTCCGTACCCAAAGGGTAAAAACGGGCACCTATTACTAAGACCCGTTCCCGACCCGTAAGACCCGTCTGTATGTCTGTCCGTCTGTCACCAAGCTGTATCCCATGAACCGTGATAGCTAGACAGTTGCAATTTTCACAGATGATGTATTTCTGTTGCCGCTATAACAACTTAAACTTAAAACAGAATAAAATAATATTTAAGTGGGGCTCCCATACAACACATGCGCGAGTTCGACTCGCACTTGGCTAGTTTTAATAGATTCCACAAAAAAAAAACAAAGATTCAATGTTTCTTTAAATAAATACACCTAGGACCGTTTTCTGATCTGATTATGGACATGTCTCTATCTCCGAATCCGTAGTAATAATGGCATGAAATCCCAGTAGTCGTGAAGTAAGTAGGGTGGCAGACGATTGATATACACACACCCTGATTAGAATTAGATTTACAGTCAACCGCACGTCAGTGGTAATAGTAGATTATGATATAAGTGCGGTAAGTTGAAAATTACTTATCAAAGCGCACGTATGTCATACGACATTTTATAACATATTTGCGAGGAAATAAATAAAACTCGGACTTTCTTTAACGAATAAATCTAACAGCTTTAACAAGTAAAGCTGTTAGAAAATTTTGTAAAATTGATTATTACGTTGCCAGTTGGCATTTTGTAATGTTGTCAAGTTATTATTATTAGTTAAAATTTCAACAGTCTCTCTCTCACTCTCTTGAGTGGAAGTAGGAGAAACGAGACCACAGAGTCCTGCAGTCCGTGTCGGCGACGGAGGCGGCTGCGGCAGCGGCGACAATGGTGGAAGGTACGCGTGTGTGCTCGTAGATGGTCGAGAATCAACACTTGGCTCCAAATTTATATATTCCTTGTAATGCTGGAGATAATTTCTTCTTTGTTTCTCATCGAGTCATCTATGTAGCCCTCGGCTACACTGTTCGACCGCCACCCTCCGTGGCGTTTTAGTGTCGGTAAGTTTGCACCTGAATCGGCGAGCAATGTAGCCGAGGACCATCTGAAACTGTGCCCTGTGTATTCATGAGGATCATCCAAATTTAAGAAAGTGGCAGTTTGTTTCGGCATTGCTCCAAATTCATTTATGCCAATGGGTTGGCTAGTGCATTTTCCATTTTGGTAATTTTGAAAAAATCTGTTAGACATTCGTTTTGTTGAACGAAGCGCTTCGTATTTCTTCACTATGTCGTGAAAAGGTCCCTGTATAAGTATTGTGAACGATCTTGGAATTTTATCTTTTGTGTTTTTGACCTGGACAAGAAGAACCCGCCCATAGTTCTCGGCATCATTAGTTGTGATGTTTGCCAACTCTTGACGTCTACATGCACCATTTATACAACCTGAAAAGAGATAAAAACAGCGTACAAAACACCTATATAGTAAAAAAATACGAAAGTGAAAGAATAAGTTAATAACAATAATTTAGTTTATACTATTCCTCCTCTAAAAAGCTTATTTTATTCACTGAAAACAGTGAATAAAAAGCACTTTTAATCACTGTTTTGGTGTTTGAATTTGGAACAGACCAATGTATTAGACCTCCATCTCAATGCTATGTTACCTCCTTGCGCAAAAAATACTCGATACGAACTTCTTGTGCAGAGAATATTCGACTTTCAAACTCCTTCTTCGATTTTAATTTTCAGTTTTTTATATTTAGGATTTTAATAAAGATTTTGATTTTAGTCTAGGATATTTATTGAATACTTTTTGATTGTAATTCTAATATTAATTGCAATGGTGTTTAATTAACTATAATTATGTATCGTATCGGAGGTGGTCATTGGACCCTGAAACACAGGTGCTGGTGCTAGGTCAGGGGTCAGGGTTTCACATTTTTTGTAAATTTTTAAGGAAATAATTCATTTATTTATTACTCGTAATATGCCTTGTGCTTTTCGCTTAGATCTTTCTTTTTCTCTAAGTCATGGTATAAAATATAGTATGCAACTCTTGAATAAAACGGATTTATATCGAGGGCCATGAATCACTCGCGTCGCTCATGATTCTAACACTTGAATCACTCGCTATGCTCGTGATTCAATCATCATGAATCACTCCCTACGGTCGTGATTCAGTCGTTAGAATCCTTCACTTGCTCGTGATTCATCTATGGCCCTCGCTTTAAATCCGTCTTTTATTCACTAGTTGCATAATATACTATTATACCATTCCCCCTCTAAAAAGCTTATTTTATTCACTGAAAACAGTGAATAAAAAGCACTTTTACTCACTGTTTTGGTGTTTGAATTTGGAACACACCAATGTATTCGAACTCCATCTCAATGCTACATAACCTCCTTGTACAAAAATTTTTCGATACAAACTTCTTGTGCAGAGAATACTCTACTTTCAAACTACTTCTTTGATTTTAATTTTGAGTTTTTTTTATATTTAGGATTTTAATAATGATTGATATTTATTGAATACTTATTTGGATTGTAATTCTAATATTAATTGCAATGGTGTTTAATTAATTATAATTATGTTACGTAACGGAGGTGATCACTGGACTCTGAAACACAGGTGCTGTTACCTAGCTCAGGGGTCAGAGTTTCACATTTTTTGCGAATTTTGAAGGTTGTAAACTATTTATTTATTTATTACTCGTAATATTCCTTGTGCTTTTCGCTTATATCTTTCTTTTTCTCGTAGTCATGGTATAAAATATAGTATGCGACTCTTGAATAAAACGGATTTATATCGAGGGCCATGAATCACTCGCGTCGCTCATGAATCTAACACTTGAATCTCGCTATGCTCGTGATTCAATCATCATGAATCACTCCCTACGGTCGTGATTCAGTCGTTAGAATCCTTCACTTGTTCGTGATTCATCTATGGCCCTCGCTTTAAATCCGTCCTTTATTCACTAGTTGCATAATATACTATTTACTGACCGTTGTTGCCAAATCCGGAGCTTCTTTTAGGAACTTCTTGAAATTGTCAGCCGAAAATACTTTCGACTTTTTACTTACATGGCCACTAAAAAGACGCTCATTAAGAAATGACAGCAAGTTGGAGTATGACTTGATATTAATACCATGTTTTGTTTTCACAGTGCTTTTTAGCATTGAATAGTAGCACCACAATGAGCTTGACTTATATTTTTGAGAAAGTTCCATGAAATAGAACATACATATTTACTATAATATTTATTAGTCTATTGTTTTAGAAATTATTTATGTATTTTATTAGTTAGATAGTTTATTATCCAATTTTAATTATTGTTCATTTATTATTTTTATTTTGGACTCCTACCACTGTTGTGTTCTTTTTAACCCAAAGGTTGACTGGTAGAGAATTCCTTGCTGCATTAAGTCCGCCTATGTATCACCATTGTACATGAAGTTTAAATAAATAAATAGGACAAAAATACACTTTCTGAAAATGAATTTTTAATATTTGCTTGTTTTCCATAAGATGAAATTTTGGTACGTTTGTAAGTATCTATCGGTCGATATTCTGGGCAAGAGGCTTAGAGTAGCCTTTTTCGCTGCCTCTGAGACTTCTGGCGGTGTTGAATTAATAAATTCATAATTACTTGACGATATTTTCAAATACAAATAATACAGCGAAAAGAAAAAGCGCGCAGAATAATTTTTACTTCTTCACAAATTAGCGATGCGCGAAAATCAGCGCTTTTTTTTAAGGCAAAGGCTCAACAGCCAGTATTAATAATAAAGTAAATTAATATTCTTTTTTGTGTTTTGTTACATATAAATGGTTGTAATTTATGGTCAAAATTAAGTATTTTTTTATTATATTTTATCTCCAAAAAGTTAATTTTATTCATAAAATGTTGACCACTTTTCTGACATAAAAACTCTTTGCTAAGATTAAAAAAAACCGGCCAAGTGCGAGTCGGACTCGCGCACGAAGGATTCCGTACCATTATCGCAGAAAACGGCACAAAAATCACGTTTGTTGTATGGGAGCCCCCTTAAATATTAATTTTATTTGATGTTATAGCGGCAACAGAAATACATCATCTGTAAAAATTTCAACTGTCTAGCTATCACGGTTCATGAGATACAGCCTGGTGACAGACAGACAGACAGACGGACCGCGGAGTCTTAGTAATAGGGTCCCGTTTTTACCCTTTGGGTACGGAACCCTAAAAAGTACCGTTCGTTTTAGACGGAGCACCTTGATAAACCGTGCGTTTTACATTACAATAACGCACAAGTACGTAATGAGATACATTACGATATTGAAAATGGTGAAATAAGAGACCCTTTACGAGCAAATATGTTATAATAGTAGATTATTAACCAAGGGGATAAAGCAGTGTCTTCTGTCACGGGTGACGATTTAAATCGCGAGCATAACGAAGGACTCGAGGTTTACTCCCGAGCGTAGCGAGGGTGTTAAAAACTTAAATCACGAACGAAGCGAGATTTAAGTTCACCCAAGACTAAGACAGCTTTAACACCGAGGAAAATACTCTACTTTTCGTACCATTTGCGAAAAAATTAACACAAAAATAATATGAGATAAGCATTTATTAAAAATAATGACATATAAAAATAAATTAAAATAAACTTAACGTTTATGTATTTGAAGAAAACAAAAACGCGGCAAATGCCTAGACTAATATTTTTTTGTCGGAAAAGCAAAGGCATCAAGCTCATACGGCCTCGTCGGTTTTCGTAATTTTATTTAATAATCATAACTGCATAATAAATGGGTATTCCTTTTTCAAAAAGATGTATAATGCTTTATACAAACTCAATGGTGTAAACACAGATGTAGTTCAGTATATATTTCGGTAAGTATTCCAAATTTAAATCACATTCTCCCCCTAGAGGATGAATGAAATTCAGTACAATTTTCTTTCCCTGTTTTTTAACAGATTAAAAATGACTATTGGCAATTAGATAATTGCTTTTATGACATTGGCGAATATATGGAATTGTGTAAATCCAAGATGACATGAACTTAATTTTGGCATTTTAAAGTAACAATTATCTAATTTTAATAATACTAATTCATATTGGACCTACTGTAAATCGCAAATCTTAATGTTAGATTATGCACCGAGGGGCTAAAGTTGTGTCTTATGTCACGGGCGTCATATTGAATCCCCAGCGCAATGAAGGATTCGGGATTTAACTCACGAGCAAAGCGAGGGAGTTAATACAAGAATCCTGAATGCAGCGAGGGATTCAAGCTAGCCCAAGGCAAAGACACCTTTAGCCCAGAGGAGGATACTCTACTTTTTACACCTTCCGTGAGAAAATAATAGCCATAGTACGAAAAACAAAGTATTTATTAAAATAAATTAACTAATGTTACAGCCAATTACTATTACGGTATTACGGCGCGGTACGGTATTTGTTATTATTAATGCCAGTTTTAATGTTATTCCATTCCTTTTAAAAAATGCTTCGTAGTTATCTAATTATTCTTACAATTTTATGTCTTCGAAAACATGGCAACGATATGAAGAAGCAGTCGTTATGATTTTGTAGGAAATCGAGAATATCATCCACGTGTAGTAAGGGTATCGAGAATAGCTTTCCTCTTTCTGGCACCAAAGGGTGTTTGTTAGTACTATACTGCCAATTTAGCTGAGCATGTGAGATTCCAAATTCAAATCACATTATTGACCAGCGGGTCATAATGAAAACCAGTACAACATTATTGACCGGCTGTGCCCCAGGGCACTAATGACTCACTTTAGGTTAAGGTTGCTTGACATATAATTTGACATTTTCGAGTAGGTGGTGTGAAATAGTAGATTAGTAGCCAAGGGCTGTAAGGCATCAATTGCAGCCCGAGATATTTAGGCGCACGAGCGCAGCGAGGGCGCCTATAGTTCGAGGGTGCAATTGATGATTACACCCGAGCTAACTATTCTGCTTTACATCTCGATTGTGAGGTAAGTAGAAAAAAACCGGCATTACAAGAATAAAACATTATAAAAAATATTTAGTTTTCAAGAACGAAATTGAGCTTCGCCGTTCGATATTTAAAATTGATGGCTATTTTTTTTTTTTTGTTTGCCCTTCTCGGGCAGGCTAAGGTCTTGGACCATACCGCCTAATCTTCAGTGCAATTTTAACATTCTTTAGTATGCATTAGAATACGGGTGTAACAGATTCTAATAGTTTTTGGAGTATTTGGCAGCAAATTGTATCGAGTCAGCCTTCCTAGTAAGCTTTGCGGAGGTAGTCAATACTACAATAAAATTCTCCGCTCCACTATCCTGAAATCGCTTCTGTCAATGATTTCACATATTGTCCAGTTGCGTAGACAGTTGAGACACAAAACTGCACCAATTTTATATCACAATATCCACTGGGAATCAATTTGCAAATAATATTAACAACCGTTGAACTTCACTCGAAAAAATCCCGCCAAAAACTCCTTGATGAACTCACACGAAGACAAGGCTGAATAGCAAAGCGACCTCTTTGGTCATTGGGCTGAATGCATGATGTCTATTGCCAGTATGATGGTTAGATGTACGCGAACTTTTTGAAAGAAAGAAGTGTTTTTTTTTAATTACTTACCGCCCTAGGGCTTTTCTAGCTACATTATTACCCTAGAGCGCTAATTAATCACCTACAAGCCCCATTTGGAGGTAATAAGAACCTACTTACCGAACATGAGAGATGTAAAATTAATTATGTACTAAGTTAATGACAATTAAATATTTGTACACCATATATTTCGTGGTAGAATGTATAGAACTAACAAAAATATTAACACCATACTATGTAAAACTACATTCTTACAAATAAATAAAATTCAAATTCTATTGTTATGTTCGCTTTTGTGGCATAGAATGTCACTTTTTTGAGCAAGTGGTACGAAAAATATATTACATAGACAGTGAATTTATGTCGCAGCAGTAAGAGTGTTTTTTTGTAGTTCAAGTGTTACCACTGATGTGTGACCGTACAAACAAACATACTGAAAACAAAACAAACTCGATGATGCTCAGCCCGTATTTAAAAAAAGGCAAAAAAAAACCCTAATGTTTCAAAAACACTGTCATTTAGCTCCAATAAGATTTATCAGAGATGGGTGCGATTTCTCGGTAGTTTTAAAGCCGTAAGCGCTATTATATAAAAAACTGGTGGACGCCTCGCGGTTTCACCCGCGTAGTTCCCGTTCCCGTGGGAATACAGGGATAAAAAGTAGCCCATGTCACCCGGGGATAGTGTAGCTTCCCAACATTGAAAGATTTTTTGAAGTCGGTCCAGTAGTTTGGGAGCCTATTCGGTACAAACAAACACACAAACAAAAAAATCTTTCCTCTTTATAATATTGGTATAGATAAGTTCAAAAACTAAAACTCGACTACTGAAAAATTACGCTCTAAAAAGTACGAAACAAGAAAATATTCCCGTAAATTTACCGTGGTATGATGTACGAAACCCTACCTTAATTTTAAAATACTTAGCTGTTAAATGATACCACACATGATGGGGAGAGGCGATATTTTTTTTTGTTCTTGACTTCGGGCCCCCCAGAGGGCGTCATATTCAATTGAATGTAACTTCGCATAGCCTATAACCAGCGGACAAACAAGACGCTTCCAACAAAACCTCGTTAGTTAAATTATAATAAGTACACTGAAAAAAATAAGCGGTAAAAACAATCGAAAAAACATTGAACTGTACTGCTTTAAACAGTAAAATATGAGCCTAACGTTCAAAGCAGTAACTTTTAATGAGCCGAAAACAGTAAAAGCTTGACAATAAATTTTAATGTTTCAAACATTAAAAAAAAATTAATGTTTAAGACAGTATTTTTTTTTAATGTTTTGAAACATTAAAAAAAACTAATGTTTTAAACATAAAAAAAAAATTAATGTTTAAGACAGTAATTTTTTTTAATGTTTGAAACATTTAAAAAAAAAAATGTTTTAAACATTAAAAAAACTTTAATGTTTTAATACTCTTTAAAACTGTAAAAAATAATGTGCGTACACAGTAGCGGGTACTGTAAGTGCACAGTTACAGGTAACGTTTAGGATAGTACTTTTTAATGTGCGTGCACAGTAGCGAGTAATGAATTTCACAGTTGCATTTAACGAGAAGGATAGTACTTTCTAATGTGCATGCACAATAGCTGGTAATGAGCTTCACAGTTACATTTAATGAGAAGGGTAGTACTTTTTAATGTGCATGCACAGTAGCGGGTAATGCATTTCACAGTTGAAGGTAACGGAAAGGGTAGTACTTTTTAATGTGCGTGCACAGTAGCGGGTAATGAGTTTCACAGTTGCACCTAACGAGAAGGATAGTACTTTCTAATGTGCATGCACAATAGCTGATAATGAGCTTCACAGATACATTTAACGAGAAGGGTAGTACTTTTTAATGTGCATGCTCAGTAGCGGGTAATGAGTTTCACAGTTGCATTTAATAAGAAGGATAGTACTTTCTAATGTGCATGCACAATAGCTGGTAATGAGCTTCACAGATACATTTAACGAGAAGGGTAGTACTTTTTAATGTGCGTGCACAGTAGCGGATAATGAGTTTCACAGTTTCATTTAACGAGAATGATAGTACTTTTTAATGTGCATGCACAATAGCTGGTAATGAGCTTCACAGATACATTAAACGAGAAGGGTAGTACTTTTTAATGTGCGTGCACAGTAGCGGATAATGAGTTTCACAGTTTCATTTAACGAGAATGATAGTACTTTTTAATGTGCATGCACAATAGCTGGTAATGAGCTTCACAGATACATTTAACGAGAAGGGTAGTACTTTTTAATGTGCGTGCACAGTTGCGGATAATGAGTTTCACAGTTGCACCTAACGAGAAGGATAGTACTTTTTAATGTGCATTCACAGTAGCAGGTAATGAATTGCACAGTTAAAAGTAACGAGAAGGATAGTACTTTTTAATGTGCATTCACAGTAGCAGGTAATGAATTGCACAGTTAAAAGTAACGTGAAGGATAGTACTTTTTAATATGCATGCACATTAAAAAGTACTATTATTCACGTTACTTGTAACTGGGCACTAACCGTACCCGCAACTGCATACACATAAAAATATTATCCTTCACATTACCTGTAACTGAGCAAGTACAGTAGCGAGTACTGCACGTGTACAGTAGCAGGTATCGTGAAATAAAAAAAAATGTTCTTTAGGACATTTATTTTAAAATAATCACACGTATTAAAGTAGTAAAATTCTTATATTTACTACAAAATAAATGGAAAACCAACCAACATATTTACACTTAGATAATTTAAAGATAATTATTATTAAAGGTCTATCTATTCATGATACACGAAATCTCTTAAGGGGTCATTGTACTCATCATTATGAACAGCTTTTATTACTATGGGACAAAACCCTGAATCGCGAAAAAAAAAACTGCTATTCCATACATTTTGACGAGTTATTGCGAACATATTGTAGAGAACAGCTGATTTTTTTTTTCGTGATTCAGGGTTTGGTCTTGTAGTAAAAGTTGTTCGTAACGATGAGTACAATGGCCTATTAAGAGATTTCGTGTATGAACAGATAGACCTTATATGCACATAGTCATTTCAGTCCAAAATGTAAGTACAATATTTATAATTAAGTAAAATACCAAAACAATATTATATCGAATATATTTAGAATTAAGTAAATTGAAACAAGGTTCTATAGTCTTAAGGGTAATTGCTACTGAACTTAGTCTGAAAATAATCATACATATTAAACTTGTAAAATTCTTATATTTACCACAAAATAAATGGAAAACAAACCCAAATATTTACACATAAATAACTTAAACATAATATGTTGTATACACATCGTCAATTGTCAACGAGTGTTGTTGTGTTTTTAATACGTTGATCTTTATACCTAAAATTTAATTTAAAACTTGTTGTAATCACAATAGTCCAAAATTTAAGTACAAATATTATAATTAAGTAAAATACCCAAACAATATAATATCCAAAATATTTAGAATTAAGTAAATTATAACAAGGTTCGAGTCAAGGGTAACTGCTACTAAATTTAGTCTGAAAAAAATCTTATATTTACCACAGAATAAATGGAAAACAAGCCAAAATATTTACACTATTTATCTATTCATACACGAAATTTCTTAATGCTCATTGTACTTACTCATTATTAAGAACAACTTTTACTATTGGACCAAACCCAGAATCGCGATAAAAAAAATTAGGTGTTCCCTACAATATTATGTTCGCATTAACTCGTCAAAATGTATGGAACAGCTGATTTGATGATGATTTTTCGCCATTCAGGGTTTGGTCCCATAGTAAAAGTTGTTCGTAATGATGAGTACAATGATCCCTTAAGAAATTTCGTGTATGAACAGATAGACCTTATACAGGGTGGCCGGAACATTGACGTCCAAAAATTAAATTTCGGTCCCTCGTATTGTGGGGTATGGAATTAAAGAGGTGATACGACCGGAAACAATTGCCTTCTACGCAGTGATATTGTTCAAACCTGTGGTGCTGATGAAAAACTTGGAAATGCACTTTTAACGCTCGTACGTTTATGACAACAGTATTACAAATAAAACAGGTAACCATTTTTACTCAGCAGACATACTACAATCACTCAATAAACTTAGGACAGACGATGAAACTCTGTTTTTTGAAATAACATTTGCAGAAAACTTGTAAATGGCCCTTTCTAAGAATTGCCAGATCGGTAAACATTCACTAGGATACTCTAAATTAAGAGCCCATATAATTTTAAAACATGTATCCACTGTTTTGCAGATGTTTGGCAATTCGTAGAGAATATCATCAACAACAACGTAACGTGCTATTATATTTTTCAATGGACCTGCAACTATCATATAAGGTTGGATGGTCAATCCCAAAGACTTGTACCTGTCGTGTCGCTTCAATCGCTCTTCCAAGACTTGTCTTTGCTCTTCAACATGCAATATAAAGCTTTGACGCACTTCTGCAGCGGAGATTCTCTTCTTTTTTAAGTGAACAGGTCCAATTATGTGGGGAATAAGGAGTAATACAGCGAGAACGCTCGTTTCAGGATCTTGATCTGTCAAGCAACAAGAACAAAAATTAGTTACTGTTATTTTTAATAATCATTTTTAGTAATCCATGAATTTCACTGATATTTTTAAGTGTCTGGAAATGAATGTTAAATCTACCTACATTACACTATAACATCTACTGTAAACCCATGAAAATCAATAAATATATTGAATTGAATTGATTATTTTGACTTTGAAATTGGCTGGGCTCCGACCAACCAAAGTTTTATCTAGACTAGAATGATTCATTTAATTGAAGCATGGTATTGAAAGAGGTGTATATAACTCTTTTGGGTGGCTAGGCAGTTAGTTATACGACGGTATTTATTAAGCGGCTAGAAATAGTCCAGCCAAATAAATGATTGACACGTTACTTTATTTGGTGGAACTATACTACGAGTATAGCAAACTCACCTTGCACTAGTTTCTTAAGTTCCTCTTCAAATGGTGATCGTCTTGATAAGGTTTTAGATATATTGAGTAATTTGCTCTTTAGTAACGGTAGTTTATCATCTAATGAATGTTCATTTTCAGGATACCAGTGATTGAAGTCAGCAGTGAGCTGAAATAAATTGATGTAGTTTGAGAAACCTTAAAAGTTTACGACTAAAGTAATACATTAAGAACTCATAGTAGGTAGTGAAAAAATTTACCAATTCATGTCCCCAAGAGCGCTTCAAACATGGGAATTCTTGGATATAAGACTCTTTTTCATTTGAGAGAACACGTTGCTTCCGATACAGGTTGGTGCTTTGCCACTTTTCTGCACACAAGGCATAATTATCAGAAGAGCAACGTAACCACTCCAGGCACTCCTCTTCCTCTTGCGTGATGGATATTTTATTATTATGTAAACTAACACTGTTACATGTAGATGTAGACGGTTCTGGAGTTAACGTCTTCTCTAGAGAGCGTCGTGCTCGCGGTTGATACACTTTTTGTCTTCGGTACTTGGCTTTTAAATTTACCACTGCGTCGTAGAGCCGGCAGGGAGCTCGTTGTATTCCAGCTTTTGCTTTGGTGTAATAACAATGTAGATTTTCTGAAGGAAATAACCGTTCTGAAAAGAAAAACAACAACAAAATATAAAAACATAAGACACAAAAAGAAGTATAATCCATTAAAAGTGAAAGTGAAGCTTACTTACTTATCTCGCTAAGCCAACTTAAATATATATCAGCAGTTACATTTGACCTGGGGTCATGTCTAAGAATTTCCTTTGAAATTACTCGTACTAATATTTTTCTAAATTGTTCTCCCAATGACTTTTCTTGATCATGTTGAAGTAGCAGTTGACCATCTGGAGTAGTTGCCAAGAGCAAAGCAAGATCCTAAAAATAAAAACATGTCACCAATCGTCTTATATAGTTTTATACAGGATGTTTAGAAGCTAGGTATAACGCTCATAATGCTCCAAATGGTGTCAACTATCACACCTGGCTTTGCACCCAGCTTCCAAACATCCTGTATTATTGTATAAGCATAAATTAACTAAAAAGTTTAGTGTGTATCTTCAAATTCTACCTAACTTCGAAAAAAATTAGATACTGGAAAGATGTGTTACTCAAAAATGCACAGTGTGGTATTATAAATAAGTAATAGAAATCTATTTTCGTTTGTGTACATTATCCAGGATCTCAATGTATTACATACTTACAAGTCGAATAGCTAATCTCCTTTTTTGGAGTTGGTTAAAAATAGGGGATGGTGAGTTGATATTACCATGTGTACCGACCAGGCGACTGGTTGTGGTGATTTTGCAGTACAAATAAAACTACTTACAAAATTGGCATGTGAAGACACAGAAGATCGTGATGAGATGCTAGGTGACGCTGGAAGGGATTTGATTGGACTCGTGAAACTCTGCGTCAGTCCGTCTAAAGAGTCTCCATACTTTGAAATTATTTGGTCTAAATCGTCATCACTCTGTAATAAACACTTGTAAATAACTATGCAGGTATGTTTTCCTGACCTTTAACATAGAGCTTAGTAAAGGTAAAAACTCAGAAAATATTATCATTAGACTTATTGAGACTGTGTCTTAAATTACCTTTTCAAGCGACACCTTCCACTCTGACAGAACTTTTTTAAATTTTGCTTGCGGTCCTATTGCAGGAATTAATGCCCTCACTTGCGCATCATCTAATAATTTTAAAGCTAACGCGTCTACTTCGTTTTCTGAAAACAGTAAGAAAAAAAACTTACATCAATACACATTCTTTATACTCCTTAACACATACACCCTTAAATCATTTAAGTGTGTCAATAGTAGCATGCTTTTGTACTGGAGGTTTAAATTGAATGTATTTTTTAATGATGTATTATTATGACTGAACGTTCTATGTGCATGCATAGCTTAACTCCGCCCCTAATGCCGGGAATATACGTCAGTTTTTTTCATCACAGTCTGATCTGGCCTCATCTGGCCATTCGGAAACAAAATCTGACGTGTATTTCCAGCCCATTTTGAACTGTCTGACCTTGATTTACAGTATTTTTAAGCACAAACAGAAACATTCGAAGCAAAGACACCATAACCACAACACAATGATCACTACTTATTAGAAAACTAAGTCCTCCGCCGCGTCTGTCTGTCTTTTCGCGATAAACCAAGAATAATAAACGATTTTCATGCTGTATTCACCAATGGATAGAGTGATTCTCGAGGAAGGTTTTAGTATATAATGTTAAGCGGGCGGGCGGGCCGCGGGCATCAGCTAGTATTGAATAAAGTACCTCCTGTTTTACACTCCGTCGATAAAACGCCACAGTTTTGCACTAATTGGTTTCGCATCAAGTCACACTAGTCATGAAAAAGAAATTCAATTAAATTATTACATAATGAAGGGTGAACAGTTTTTTAACGATACCTACCTAGTACGCGGAAAGCGCCGTAACCTTCGGGTAACTTCGTATTCTCAATGGCGAGCGGTCGAGCGCGAGCGTTAGAGTCCGTCCAACGAAAGAAGTCGCATAAGCCGCATCGCGAAGGCGCTAGTTTCTATGCGACCTCTAACAAATCTTGTTAGTTCCATGTATTTCCGCGGGACTTTTTTCGTTGAACGCATTCTATGAACTACTGGGCCGCCGCACCCGCCGCACTGGGTATGACGTCATACCCGATGTAAATACGATTTAAGTTCGGTGCTTAGCTCGACATTATTATACCTATCGGGTACGGACCGGGTCTCAGCGGTACATACGCGGTCTGCGTACTGGTAAATTCATACTGGGTTTTTATGCCTGTACCAGTAAATACGCATCATCCCTAGCCAAAACCTTGCCAAGTTACGTGCCGATAACTATAATGAATGTCACATTTATATTTAACGAGAAGGCTAGTACATTTTAATGTCCTTTTTTTCAAGATGGCTACGATTACACAATAATTATGTAGTACCTACAATCATGATTTATCTCAATATTAAACACATATTACATCTGTCATTAGCAATGCCACACAAACTAACAATATAGAGGTAAACTATTTAATTAACCAAAACCGTTTTTCCTTAAAATTTTCAAATGGAACTTCTTTGAATGTTCAAGTTTTTGTGTGGCTAGGTTTATTATAGAATATACCTAGCCACACAAAAACTTGAACAAATCATTCAAAATTACTTATATGAATAGTCATATATAAGTAATTTAGAATGAGCTGTCCTTTCGTAAGTATTTCCATTTCAGTAACATAACGGTCTTATTTATGAAATGATTTAAGTATTCCTAGATAAACCTATTTAAGTAGGTAACATAGTTCATAAAATGGCTTACCTCTAAATACATCAATGTATTTTTGAAATCCCCATTCCCTGAGGAGCTTCGCTGTGGTCTCAATCTCGTCACCCATGATAGATTCTTCAATTTAATCAAATAGACGAATACACTGCAGCCACAACCATTTTTTTTTCTGTGCACGTATGTACGCGTAGCTGTCATAAGATTCAAATGAAAGAAATAAATATATTGGCGCCGGCGGCCGGCGGGGAACGTTAACGGTGTTGCCAACAGTTAGGGCGTTTGTGCACTACAAGGAATTTTACTGTCCGGCAGTCCGATTATTTACGATCGATCGATTTATTTTCTCATCATCCTTGTACTGTACTCAAAATTGGTATTTTATTTTAACTTCCTTTACTAACATAATTTAAGTACTTACTAATACTACCGATGGGTTTAATTTAAGGAAAAATCAAAAAATTGTACGTCGTTTTTGTGGCGAATAAACACTTTTTCTTTCTTTCTTTCTTCTTTCTTATTAAAGAATGCATTTTTTTAAGTACTGACATCCGTATACGGGGCAGTACCAAACGATAAACAGGTAAATCTGTTCATAGTGTCCATGATGTCTTCGAATTCGTCGGACGATGAGTTTTTTCTCTTCGAAAGGGTTCATTAAAAAAAAAGGACAATAAACAAAGACATAAAAATAAAACATCTAAAGACACAGATTACACATACATACAAAGTTCAACACACACACAACACATACACACAAAGAAAACACAAACATAAAAAGTTCGATGAATCCATGATAATATAGTTATTATATAATATTAGTTACTAATCTCCTCCCAATATTTGTCAATCATATTTTTGTTGCTGTATAATTTGTGTCTTTTGTCCCACAATGGTGGCTTAGCAAAAACCAATGCTATTAAAACTTCGCAATCCAAATCACCAAACACCACCAGAAAACAACTAACGAAAAACTGCCCTACTCTCATAGTTGCAAAATTTACCACTAAACAATTTTTAGTTATTATGAAAGAAAACAATAAGTAGAAATAATCATTGGTTTCTTTTATGATTACGTAATACTAACAATCAATAAATCAATATTATTATTTTAACTACTAAAACCCCGGATCGAAACCACCAGTTTTAGTGGAAAATCCACTAGGTTGGCAACACAAATTGCCGAAACAGACGTGATCACGTGACGTTTACCCAAGAAAGAAGCGAGTTTCGACTTGTTCTATTTTGGTCATTGAGATAGGAAATATATGGAGGCGCCGCGATGTTCTATACATACATTAGCTTATACAAATATGAGTGAAATACGATACAGAATGTGAAACATCGTTTTGTTTCATTCTTTCTAATGTAGTAAACGTATTTGATGAAAGAGACAACAATATTTCAGTTGTTGCTCATTATGGCAACATTTTGTTATGACTTAGTGACGGTTGTAGGTACGTGCCATATTCGCCATTTTATGAGACGAATTTTGTGGTTGTTGTGTTCGTGGTAGTCCTGCTGTCAAATGGTTGTTTACATATTCTATTATTGAGATTTGTAAGTGTGTGTGTGTTGCTTGATTGACACAACCTTAGAATCGGCGGCTATTTTATGAGACATTTTGAGGTTTAGGTAGGCACGTTTTTTTCGTAGGTATTTCCAGTCCATATTATTTAGTATGTCTATGATTTTGGTTCAATCAAGCAGTTCTTTTTAATGTCAAGACAGTAATTTTAATCGTTTGAAATTCATCGTTAGGTATAAACAATCAGTTTTCAATTTACATATTTAACTCGTTGCCAACAAATCGAAGTTAGGTTCAAATTCAATCTATTTAACTCGTTGCCAACAAATCGAAGTTAGGTTCAAATTCAATCAGTTCAGTCGCATTATCATCTCAGCGACAATCAATGTCAAAAATGTATGACAATTGATTGTATTTAAGTACTTACCTACTTAGTCGGTAACGAAAGTGAAAGGAGTCTTTTTTTAGGGTTCCGTAGCCAAATGGTTACTATGGAATCTTTATAGATCCGTCCATGATCAGTTAGTTTTATTTTGTTATCTTTTATCTCTTATTACAGAGATAGATACGATTAATGCGTTATCCTTTGCAAAGTTTTGTTAAAGGCCTACAGTTACTTTCACTACACTCCGATATATATTCGATCTGGTTTTAAATCCCTATGTAATTTATAATTGCTGTAAATCCTAAAATAATATTAATGTGGACACTCTACAAGGAATTCATTCAGGCTTATTATTGCAAAGAAAGTGAAACTTATTACGAGATTTTAAAAATTAAGAAATAATGAAAACTGGGAATAATGCGATTTCTTTTGATGCACGATTCACCTTACTTCGATTCATGATATTCATAAATAACTTTGATAGCCAGAAGCAGATATAAATGACACACGAAAAAACTACCTAAGTAGGCATAGGTGTAAATTAATAAACCGTTAATAACTAACACCATTGGCCATAGGTTTAACAGTACGGAATAAAATACTTTCTCACATAACATTGATTACTGATAACCTTGACCTTACACTGCACACATTCTCCATACAAGCAAGAGGTCAACTCTAAGTGGTTGACACGTTAGGCGCAGGTCACACTGTGAGCTTAGCTAACTTTGCAAAGCCTAGCTTATTTTAGAGTCAGCCAGGAGCTAACATAACAACATGTGAAATGCCAACAGTGATGTTAACTTACGAGTTCCAATTATTTTGTTTTGGTCTTGGTTATCAAAACAAAACTGTCTAGCCTCTTTACACGCAGGTCGGGAAGAGGAGCTTCATTAGAATTCAATGTTGGAAACTAGAGTTTACTACGTTATACTACTTGTAGGTTGACCTGCGGGGCGAGCATGGCCTACTGTACCATGCTTGAGTCACACATTTTTATCACAGTTTGGGAGCAAAAACCGTGACAAAATGCGTGTCTCCAGCCTATCACAGAGGTCGTGCTCGACCGCGATGTGAAGGTTGCGGGGCTCCGCTGGATGCGGGACTGGTCAATGCTTGGTGGAGGTCCATGTCCAGCAGTGGACGTCTTTCGGCTAATATGATGATGACGATTAGTTTTAACGATCAAACCATTACAATTTACTGCCACATCACGTTAACTTTTTGTCAAACCATGATCAGTTAGTTTTAATGTGCTATCTGTTAAATGAAATGTTTTATTCGATTAGTTTTAACGATCAAGCCATTACAATTTTCTGCCACATCACGTTAACTTTTTGTCAAACCATGATCAGTTAGTTTTAATGTGCTATCTGTTAAATGAAATGTTTTATTCGATTAGTTTTAACGATCAAACTATTACAATTTACTGCCACATCACGTTAACTTTTTGTCGAACCATGATCAGTTAGTTTTAATGTGCTATCTGTTAAATGAAATGTTTTATTCGATTAGTTTTAATGATCAAACCATTACAATTTTCTGCCACATCACGTAAATTTTTGTCGAACCATGATCAGTTAGTTTTAATGTGCTATCTGTTAAATGAAATGTTTTATTCGATTAGTTTTAACGATCAAACCATTACAATTTACTGCCACATAACGTTAACTTTTGTCGAACCATGATCAGTTAGTTTTAATGTGCTATCTGTTAAATGAAATGTTTTATTCGATTAGTTTCAACGATCAAACCATTACAATTTACTGCCATATAACGTTAACTTTTGTCGAACCATGATCAGTTAGTTTTAATACGCTATCTGTTAAATTAAATGTTTTATTCGATTAGTTTCAACGATCAAACCATTAAAATTTACTGCCACATAACGTTAACTGTTTCTCGAATCATGATCAGTCAGTTTTAACGTTCAATCATTAAACGTTACTGTTTTGCTTTTTAATGTTTTACAAACATTCATTTTTACTGTAAAAAGTCAGTAAATCTTAATGTTATAGCTTTAATGTGCGGTAGTAACATTTTATTTTTTTCAGTGTAGTTTAGAAGTTACATAATAACAGCCGCACTGGTCGATCTTCAAGGTTTAGCTACGCTTAAGTCCGGTCCGTGGATGGGTGACAAACTCGCTGTGTTGAATAGCGAGTTTCCTCCGTGCCTCGCTGTCATTTGAAGATCTTTGACAGTCGTTACAGGTAGTCAGAAGCTTGAGATCTGACTCCAGTCTTGCCAAGGGGTATCGTGTTACCCAGTTACTGGGTTGTGGAGGTCAGATAGGCAGTCGCTCCCTAAAAAGCACTGGTACTCAGCTGAATCCGGTAAGACTGGAAGCCGAGCCCAACAACAATTGGGAAAAGGCTAGGCAGATGATGAGAAGTTATGAGGGAACAGATGAACATATATACTCACTCACATACCGGTCAAAAACATAACCCTCCCTTTTGCTTCGCCGTAGTCGGGTAAAAATAATGGGGCACTGGGTTCCTTCCTTCATTCCTGGGTCGGAAAAAAATATTTTCGGAGTCATGTTATTATGTTGATGCTGATTACAAAATCATGCTACACAATCAATCTGCCTAGCCTTTTCCCAACTATATTGGGGTCGGCTTCCAGTCTAACCGGATTCAGCTGAGTAACAGTGTTTTACATGGAGCGACTGCCTATCTGACCTCCACAAACCAGTAACTGAGTAACACAGTACCCCTTGGCAAGACTGGGTGTCAGATCTCAAGCTTCTGACTACTCGTAACGACTGTCAAAGATCTTCAAATGACAGCCGGGACCAACGGCTTAACGTGCCTGCCGAGGCACGGAGGAAACTCGGTATGTTAAAATGGTCACCCATCCACGGACCGGCCTTGTCAAGCGTTGCTTAACCTTGATAATCGACCAGTGCGGCTGTTAGTATTTAGCCACGAGCTCCTCATGATGCTACACAAACCTCTAATAATTTTATTAAGGACTATGATGAAGAAAGAATAAAAAAAAAAAATAACTTCTAACAATAACTACTACTTCTTCTTTCTTAATAACTACTACTATTATTTCTAACTTGGTTAAGACGGTACCCTGACCAAAAAATCGGCATGAGATATGAGCATTCATATTGGTCTAGCGACACTGGTGGCGCATGAATTACAGAAGTGAATACGCGCAGATTATAGAATAAAATCTTTATAAAATCGAATTTTGGTCTTTTGATAAAAAAAATACTTCAAAAATGTTCGTTATTAAATTGTCTATCCATTAGTGTTAGTACAAAAAATAATTAATTAACACTTTACGAGGAGATAAGCTATCAATAATTATTTCTCATTTTTATGTTTTTTTTGGAAGGAGATTAGTGAAATGTATACAACATTAAAAGAAAACGAAATCTACCATTTTACAATCAATATTATGTAGAAATTTAATGTATTTTTATTAATTGGTATTTATTTTTAAATAACGAGTAGATAGCTCCTAAAACAGCACGAAAAACGGCTCACGCGGCGTTTGCTCGGGGTACCGCCTTAATTGAAACATCAGCCGCCCTTTGATACTCGTAATGTACTTTCAGGAACACAAAACTATAACTTTACAGCATATGTTGTTTCACCCACGTATCCGACTCTCCGGCAGTAAACCGGTACCAATTCGTGCCGGTCACGGCAAACCATATCTACGGCAAAACGGCAAGTTTTCTCCTTGAAATCACCATGAACCAATTCCTTACATAACTCCAGGCCACGTCACCTACAAAACTGGACGAATATTTATAGAATTTATGATTTATTCACTTTACTGGTTCGCGCTAAATTTGTTTATGTTTACGGCTTGCCGATATTATTTTGTGTATAGGTTTGCGGTTTCCCTGTAGCTCTCTGATATGTAGGTGATTTTTGTATTAAGTTAACCTGGAAAACAATTTTTATCACGATTATCATCGTATGATGAAGCTGTTTGACTGCGATGCAGAAAAAATTATAGATGCCTAGAGAGTTTTTCCCCTCCCCATTTCTGATCATCATCATCATCATTTCAGCCGAAAGACGTCCACTGTTGGACATAGTCACAGTAAAAATATACAAACAGTATGGTAACTACCTGCAAACGCTCGAAACGGCACACTAACACAAACTTACGTCACCACTCGTCGCGACGCCGCACGTAGTACTGACATTACCTCGAAAGTGCACGAACGGTCTCGTCGGTGCGTACGTTTGTACGTAGGTAGCGGTCACCATTCCAGAACTTTTCTGCCACAATTAATTAAAGTAACTATTTCCCATGTATCCGGTACCTTTCAAATGCTTTTTACGCTATTTCGTGGGGGAATTAGGAATGGTGATAGTTCTTCCTTCCTTCTTAAGAGCTCAAACTTAACTGTTTCCAATCTAGACTGTTGTCTATTTATCCGTCCTTTCACACTTAACACTAATGTGAAAGTTTGTGAGTGTGTGAGTTACTTCTTCACGCCAGAACGGCTAAACGGGTATGAATTATGATGACGGGTATTTTGATGAGGCACTGGTCAAGTCATAGCTCCAGAGCCTTGAACAACGTCGCCTAGTTGCCGGCTTGTCAGTTTTTTATCGGTTACATTTCGGGGAGTGTGCGTTGGAATTCCACGATCTAATTCCACTTAGCCCGTTTCATCATCGGACTACCAGACGTACGGCGATTCGTCATCGGTACATGGTAGACATCCCACTCATACGCACAAAACATTTTGGAAACACTTTAATTATGCGTTCAGCTAAGGAGTGGAATTCCTTGCCGGTGTCTGTTTCCCGATAGCTACAATTTAGGAGTCTTTAAGTCAAGAGTGAATAGGTTACTTCTAGGCAAGCGGGTCTCACCGTCGACCATATCATCGCTTACCAACAGGTGAGCGGTCAAGCGCGAGCCTAGAAAAAAACGAAAAAAGTAATGGTGGAACTTGGCAAAGAGATACATAGGCACATATTATACTTTTAATCCCGGGAGTATATTCTCTTGGCATAATTTTCGACTTTAATGCGTGCGAAGCCGCTAGCATTAGCTAGTTAGTTAATAACCCAAGCAAACCAGCCCTGCGTGACTACACACCACTTTCCTCATTAGTCCCGTAATTTACTGAGAATAAGGAGTTCACACTAGACTAGACTAATACAGATACTAGTCTAGAATTCTAGATGCTATCTTTCTTTTAAATCAATGAAGGTATCTGTTTGTCCCTCCTTCACTATTGAAAGACTTATTCATTACTAAACGTGATTGTGGGCAGAAATTCAATTGAATATACATTTACAACAGAAGGTAATTACAATATGGATTTAATACATAACGCCTGTAAAAACATAACCCTTTCCTAGCAGTCGGGTAAAAAGTAAAGAGGGGAAGAACTCATTGGGCATCAAAAAATCGTTGACGTCGCTCTCAATGGAAAAGTTTGCCCTGAACGCTGACAGCATTGCCCCGTTTAAAGGCAATGTTGATTCTTTGGCCGAAGAAGAGTCCAGCCCTCTGGGCAATGTTTATTCATTGGCCGAAGAAGAGTCCAGCCCCCTAGGCAATATTGATTCATTGGCCGAAGAAGAGCCCCTGAGATCCTAGAGAAGTGACTTTCTATCATCGGAAGCAAAGCGATACACTTGGAAAAATTACATAAAATATATTATGTCCATTTTTTAAGCAGTCTTTTTATCTTACCGCATTGTCATCCAAAACGAACGTGCATGCAAAATTTCATCTTAATCGGTTGAGGATACTTGCTAAAAATTCTGTTTCAAGATTTGATCCGAACGTACATTACAAACATTACAAATTGCAAATTAATATTAAAAAAAAATCAGTTAAATAAATCCGTTTAAAAACAAAAAACTCGACTGCTAAAAATTATTTTACTGAAAAGAGAAAAACAAGTACCTACTAGATATAATTTATACATTGAATATGAGGGGCTGCCAGCGGTGACAAACGAAGTTATGATCGATTTTTCTATAATTTTTTGCACCGCATAATATTTAATGTATAAATTATATCTAGTATTTGTTTTTCTCTTTTCAGTTAATTAATTTTTAGCAGGCATTTGACAGCTTTCATTTGATATCGATATTGTTAGGTCAAAGAAAAAAATAAATTATGTGTCCCCTTTTTTTAGGGGAAAGCGCCATTTTTTTAAATAATTTAGCCTATGTCACTCCCACAATTGAGACGACTCCAACGACACCTCATATGTCATAATCCGTCAAGCCGTAAGGGCTTTAGAGCTCGCTATAGAAATGGACATACATACTTACATATATACTTTCATACATACTTACATACATACTTACATACATACTTACATACATACATACTTACAGAAAAAATAAAATTCAAGAAAATAATAAAATTAACTCAAAGAGCACAAAATAATTATTTTATAAACACCTCTAGTAATAAATCAAAAGCCTCGTGGAGTATTATAAATAAAAATACATGCAATATCGAGCCAATATGCAAAATCAGAACCCAAGACACCGTAATTCGTAACCCAGAAGGTATTGCTAATGCTTTTAACAATTTCTTCATCGATCAGGTACAATCTAATACATCACAAAAATATGTAACAACTGGTTAAGTTAGCAACACACATTCAATGTTTATGTCTCCAGTGATACCTCAAGACGTTATAAGAATGATACAATCATTAAAAAACACAAAGAGCTTTGGATATGATGGCATAACTACAAAAGTGGTAAAATTCGTGTCGAATAATATTGCCTCACACTTATGCCATATTATAAATCTGTGCATTAGCTCTGCAGTATTCCCAAATGGTCTTAAAACAGTTATCGTAAAACCACTCTTCAAAAAACACGATAAAGAAAGTTTACTAAACTACAGACCCATTGCCCTTATTCCTATATTCTCGAAAGTCATCGAAATAATAATTTATGAGTAAATTAATAACTTTTTATGTAAATATTATATTTTATGTGATGAGCAGAAAGGATTTAGGAAGAACAAAGGTATAAATATTGCTATTTACGACTTACTAAGTATAATAATGGGACAGGTTGATAAAAACGTACCAATTTGCGCAATCCTTACAGACATGACAAAGGCTTTCGATTGTGTCCATCATGTAACCCTGATTGATAAGCTTAACATGTATGGAATAAGAGGCAACATACTCAGTCTTATTAAATCATATTTAAGTGACCGTAAACAATATACGGAAATATCTAAAATCTGCACAACACCTAGGCTTGAGAAGAAATACATATCCAAATCAAGAGTTATCAGACATGGTGTACCTCAGGGCGGAGTTCTTAGCTCGCTTTTGTTCTTGCTATACATAAATGACTTACCACACCACATTAAACACCCAATGGTCTTATTCGCTGACGACAGCACCGCACTAGTCAAATGTATAGACTTCAATCAATATGAACAGGACATAAATAATACCCTTAAGGACATAGTAAATTGGCTTTACGAAAATAATTTAGTAATAAACCTGCAAAAAACTAACGTTATGCATTTTTATCAACGCACATCAGTACCAAATATAACAATAGAATGTAATAACTGTATATTGACCAGGTACAAGTAGCAAAATTTTTAGGTATAGTGATAGACAGTCAGTTGACTTGGAAACCTCAAGCAGTAGAGGTTTGTAAAAAATTGAGCGTATCCGCGTATGTCTTATACAATCTAGCGAAAAAGGTCAACATCACCACAACTGTGATTGCATACCATGGTCTAGTCGCGTCCACTTTAAGATACGGGATAATCTTTTGGGGAAACTGTACTCTACGAGAACGAAAAGGTGTTCAAGGCCCAAAAGCGATGCTTAAGGGCAATGCTTAATATGAAAGTGACGGATAGTTGCGTTCCTGTGTTTAAGTCCCTCAAACTATTAACTTTCCCGGCTATGTACATTTTGGAAGATGCTATTTTCGTTAAATGTAATATTAACCTTTTCACTGCAGTGTCAAAAGATAGAAAGAGACCTTTAAGAAGTCGTAATAACTGATATATGACTATAAAAGTTGTAATACTGCTTTACAGAAAAAAAAGTGTTTCTAGTATGGGCCCAATAATATATAATAAAATACTAACATAATAAAAATGACACAATGAGAAACTTTAAAAAGAAACTGACAGAATTATTAATTGCAAATTCTGTAAATGAATTTCTAAATGACACTGACATATTATTTTGTAATCTATAACTTGCTATTATATAATTGACATTCTTAACTATTTATGACATTGTTCCAATTTATTAATTCTATTCCTATTATATTGTACTTAGACATTAAAATTAAAATATTGTTATGTGAATGCACCATGCCGACTATTGTTATTTAAAAAATAATCTAGTTATAATATCATTGCATCTCTTTAAATAATGTTTGCATGCCTAATATATGGTAGATTGTACAAGGATCACCCATGTTTTAACTTTCACATCTTATTTACTGTACCTACAATCTATGCAAATAAACGTTTACTTTAATTTACTTTAAATACATGCACACGTTCGAAAACAGCTTGTAATGTATGGGAATGTGAAACACAACCTTTTTACTCGACTGCCGAAGGAGGGTAATGTGTTTATCAGTCTATGTATGTATGTTTGTATGTATGTATGTATGTATATATGTATGTATGTATGTATGTTTGTTCCTATTTGGCGTTCCAGAGACCAAACGCGTTGGCCGATTTTGATGATTCATACATCAATCGATGCGTCTTAACTTTGCGAGTGTCATAGGCTACATTAAAATTGGACAATAGAAAAATGGCGGAGTTTGGGTGCCATATTGTGGGGGCCCAAATTTTTTTTTTCTTCCATACCCATCGTGTGGGGTATCAAAATAAAGGGTTTTAAGAGGTGATTTCAAAAATATATAACACATATATGTTTAAATGAATATAATTCGAAAAAAACTAACTAAAAAGTTATAAATAAAAAAAGTTAAATCAAAAAACCCGACTGCTTCAAAAGCGAACTAAAAAGTCGTAAACAAGGACAAAATCATGCTGTGCAGGAGGAGTATACATCTGGTTTTGGTCAGCCAGCTCGCGCGTATGTATCCTCCGACTGCACAGCATGATTTTGTCCTTGTTTACGACTTTTTTCATTTTGACATCCAATGACACTTGTCTTCAGCCTCTGGTCTCGTGAAATGAGTGCAAGGCATCATAGCCTCTGTCAGAGGTGGCCTGAAGAAAAAAAACTGAAAAGAAAGAAATGAAAATTCACATTGGTATTCGCCCGGATTTGAACCTGCCACATAGCTATTGGGCCACCAGTCCACCACGATATTTGTCTTATTTATGATCTTTGTTTTTTTTTGTTCTATGTTCAGTGTTAATCTACACTATCTTTATACTAAGCAGTGCTAACCATAGACACCATAGTCAATAACGTAATACATCAGGAATGAAGGAAAGACATTGCGTTTGCGTGCGATAACTGTCCGTAACAAGTTACGGATATGAGATAGGCGTAGAGCATTGTCTGCAATAGCCTTATCTTCTATCTCGTAGAGCATTGTCTGTAATAGCCTTATCTTCTAACTGCCCCGTCTCATTCATCACGTAATAGACAGTTAATGACTTATTTTGAGAATAGTCTTAATTTATGAAACCTCAGAAGATTTTGATTGTGGTCGGAATGTCACTAATACTAACTTGGTACATGGTGGAGCTGCTAATATGAGGCTGCGATTTAAGCCATTGTGATGATATAGGCCGTGGAGTAAAATGATCCCAGGTACATGATCAAGCATCTATCATGATCTACCTTCAATGTTAACTAGAGAGATTTGATCCTGAAGTGATACCCTGCACGGTGGATCAGACCGGCAGGCTTATAACGTATCTTTTGCAAGAGCAAAACGACAGCGATCAAACGCTTTATGTCATAAAAGTCGGCATTACCTGCAGTGTAGGTATGGTAGGTCCTACACAATCGTTTGCTAATCGCTCGCTGTTTGTCAAATGCACTTATTAAAAAACCGGCCAAGTGCGAGTCGGACTTGCGCACGAAGGGTTCCGTACTTGGTAAATTGCGGTTTACGATTTATGACGTATTAAAAAAAAACTACTTACTAGATCTCGTTCAAACCAATTTTCGGTGGTAGTTTACATGGTAATGTACATCATATATTTTTTTTAGTTTTATCATTCTCTTATTTTAGAAGTTACGGGGGGGGGGGGGACACATTTTACCACTTTGGAAATGTCTCTCGCGCAAACTATTCAGTTTAGAAAAAAATTACATTAGAAACCTCAATATCATTTTTAAAGATCTATCCATAGATACCCCACACGTATGGGTTTGATGGAAAAAAAAAAATAGTTTCAGTTTCAAGTATGGGGACCCCCAAAATTTATTGTTTTTTTTCTATTTTTGAGTGAAAATCTTAATGCGGTTCACAGAATACATCTACTTACCAAGTTTCAACAACATAGTTCTTATAGTTTCGGAAAAAAGTGGCTGTGACATACGGACGGACAGACAGATAGACAGACAGATATGACGAATCTATAAGGGTTCCGTTTTTTGCCATTTGGCTACGGAACCCTAAAAAAACGCCAAAAACACTACAACTTTTGTACTAAAGAGCAATTATAGCGCAAAAATCGCTATCGTTTTGCTCTTGCAAAAGATACGCAATAAGCCTGCGGAATAGAAAATAAAAAAAAATAACTGATCCGACCTGATTGATTGATAGATAGATAAACCATTTATTCAGTGCACACAAAAGACACAGCACAACACACAAAATCACATACATGTGGGTATTTGGGAAAAAAAAGGTGCCAAAATACAAAAAAAAAGAAGAAAAAACAACATAATACAAATCCCCCAGGAGATCCGAACGGCGGGATCCGACCGG
This sequence comes from Orthosia gothica, assembly GCA_949775005.1. Lineage (NCBI taxonomy): Eukaryota > Metazoa > Arthropoda > Insecta > Lepidoptera > Noctuidae > Orthosia > Orthosia gothica. The sequence continues at coordinate 12,820,778 of OX459067.1, forward strand.
AACAAATCAATTTTACTTAGTTTTTAAAAAACAATCGAATGTTTCCTTTGAGTAATCAATATTTAGAGTACTTCTCATTCAGGACCCTCTGCAATTTTCCACCCTGTCAGTGTCAAATTATTCAAACAGCCTGAATAATTTCACAAATTCATTTCCCTTTACAATTTGTACGAAGCAGTCGGTAACAATGTTTTAGACATAGCTTATATAATAAGCAAGCTGAAGTGGCGATGGGCAGCTGATAGTAGAACCGATACCATTGGAGTAGACGTGTTCTTGAGTGGAGACTACGAATAAGTAAACGTAAGGTGGAGGCTCTCAGGCTACGTGGAGCGACGATCTTCGCAGGGTGGCTGGTAGCAGCTGGAAGAAAGCTGCCAATGTCGAGACAATTTTCGTGTGATTGTCCAGGAGGTTGTTGATGAGTCGGTAACAAAACTCTTGTTTCAGTTTCTACGACAGCCCAGCTCGCCCAGTGTCAGTAAGTCGTGAGCATGGAACAAGTAGGTGTGGTGTTGCGTAGGTGAAGGGGCGGTGGATGTGCGTCCATGCAATTGTCCTGTAGTGGACTGCTTTAGGCTGATGATGATGGTGAGTTGGTAACAAAAGTATTTATCTATTGCGGCAGGAGCCCAGCTCACCCAGTGTCAGTCAGCGTCGTGAGCATGTGACAAGTAGGTGAGCTGTTGTGTAACAGAGGCGCGAGATGGGGCGGGGCGGCGGATGCGCGTCCGTGCAATTGTCTGCTCCCGCGCAGACGTGAACGTGACGGTGTACACCCACAGGACATTCTCGATATAGATAATTCTACGATTCTTTTTTAAATTTGCATGAAATTTGGTTTAATTTTCTGTGATTCTCCTGCGAATCAAAGAGACTCAAAGCAGAATCAAGGCTGATGAATCATGATCAATTTTAGGGTTCCGTCCCCAAAGGATAAAAACGGGACCCTATTACTGAGACTCCGCGGTCCGTCTGTCTGTCTGTCTGTCTGTCTGTCTATCACCAGGCTGTATCTCATGAACCGTGATAGCTAGACAGTTGAAATTTTCACAGGTGACGTATATCTGTTGCCGCTACAACAACAAATACTAAAAACAAAAAACAAAAAAATATTTAAGGGGGGCTCCCATACAATAAACGTGATTTTTTTGCCGTTTTTTTACGAAAATGGTACGGAACCCTTCGTGCGCGAGTCCGACTCGCACTTGGCCGGTTTTTAGGGTTCCGTACCCGAAGGATCCAAACGGAGCCCTATTGCTGTCACTCATGTGTCTGTCTGTCCGTCTGTAGGTATGTCTGTTGGTCGTCTGTCACGCACGTTTTACAGCCAAACGGTAGTAGCTACAGTCTTCAAATTTTCATGTATGAGCATCTTGTTGACCTAAAACCATATAAATTGAAATTTTTTATGTAGTGCCAAAGTATACCTACAGCATGTGTAGGTAAACCTATTTCAGTTTAAGAATGACTTCAATAGGACTTCTGTATTTTTATGTATGTTTCATCTACTCTCGTAAAAAGCGAATTCTTTGTCGCGCACATCTACCTAGATACGTATGATTGTTACGCTCATAACTTTTGTCATGGGGTGACGCATCTTTATAACAACTGTTTGTAGGTTAATAAGGGTGATCGGGTGAATGCCGGGGACCACTGTCGTAACATGTCGTGTCAACCTTATGATCGGTATTGGTAGTGCGTAGTGAGTATATGAGGCTACCTTTTTACCGTAATTTGCTTCCGTGGCATACATCATCTGCCTAGGCTTTTTCCCAATTATTGTTGGGGTCAACTTCCGTATACATATCCCAAAAAAAAACGGGATTTTAAGTAGTCTATGACACTCAATGATCAAGAATTTATTTCAATCTGGTCTGGTTTTTCAGATTTCCTTTTACAAAGACAAATAATTTGGTTTAAAATTTACATTTCATTCTTATATCAGGTTTTCAGTCCATCTAGGAAGCTTTTTCGGGCTGCATTATACGAACAATTTTCTGCCAAGCAAAGCTTTGTCCCTTTCACAAAATCCTGCGTGGAACTCTTTCTAGCTATTTCTCGCTTTACTTTGTTAGAACACAAGGTATGTTCTTATTTTCTCCGAAATAATAGGAAAACTAGGTAACTAGGTAGGTACACCCACAGACATAAATCTAACTAGATGACGCGAACAATGGAGTAAAGTTTATAAATGATCGTAATCTGAGCTTTTCATTTAGCATTATCAACACCGGAAATCCACCGAACTCTAGAAAAATGCCTTTTTATGCCATATTGAGCTGTAAAGAATGTATAGAAAAAGTTGGCAGAGGCATAGGAAATGTTTTCTTTCATTGGTAAGTTTTGTTCTTAAGTTGTGTGTGAAAAAGTGGCACGCTTGGTTATCAGTTATACAGACGGAGGGACTTGCGATATCTAGTTAGATTTATGTCTGTGGGTTCACCGAATAACCAGAGGTTACCACGTGTAAGCCACAAATGGATGCCACAAATTGGCTCTGAATTTTGAAAGTTATGCACGAATAACGTTCACAAACCACCGCACTATTTGATTCAGTCCACTTGGGTGGTACATTAAACAAGTAACGACTCTTTGATTTGGTTACACGCCCGGATTCGAGTATTTATAGCTCTCCAGTCTATGATTAGCTTAATGTATTTAATTACAGCAGTGGTGGCCCAGTGGTATCGACCGCGACTTACAAGTTGTAGGTCGCGGGTTCGAGCCCAAGCAGGCGTTTTACTTTGTGTAAATTATTTCATCATCACTGCTCTCAAAACGGTGAAGGAAAACATCGTGAGGAAACCGGCATGTTCTAGAACCAAAAATTCGAAGACATGTGACATCCACCAACCCGCACTGGGCCCGTGTGGTGGATTACGGCCCATTCCCTCTCACAGAGAGGAGGCCTGTGTCCCAGCAGTGGGAACATTAATAGGCTGATGATGTGATTTAATTACTCGATAAACGCCGTGCGCCGAAATGGTTGACTGTTAGTGTTAGGTTAGTTGCGTTTGGCTCCGTATAATACCAGATTGAAACCACTACAGAGATGGCCTCTTCTCATACAGAGAAGCCACGAGAATTTATCACCATCACCATTCGTTCTGAAGACGGGTTTGGCGAATTAATTATTTTAATAACTACAAATCCAGGCTTATGCACGTTCTTATTCTTCACCTATGTCAGAAGATAAACTAAATAAGAAAAGAACATAATTATGAGTTATGAGGACTCTAGGATGGTATAGGAAGTTGTAGAAAATTTGTTTTTTCTAAATTTGTGGTTCGACCTTAGCGTTAGAGCCGAGGTCCTAACTACTAAAACATCACACAGCTTTTCAATTTAGATTGGTAAGTAATTGAACCTAGCTAGTCTATTTCTGACCACTTTAGCAGATGGCTGTCTTAAACAGTATGATTGGCCTTGAACCCCACGTTAAGATTACGATAGATATATCTACAAATATCGATTTATCAAAGCTTTTCTACGTAAGCTTCCGTCGTCATCAGTAATTGCGTAGGCTACAACATGCTCATACAAACTGATGTAAAAGACAGTATTGACGTATCATGAATACTGCCAGATAAAAGCTACTCCGAGATATTGTCGAAAATGTAACACAATTATTTTATAATACTCGCAATTCCTTTTTTTAAGTCCTTGCCCCATACTAGGAGTTTATTCCTGTATCGTGGGTGCGTTTACAAACTTAAAAACTCCGAACCGCCGGAACAACCGGCACAACTATCTGTAGGTCATATCTACAAACATTTGTTCCGGTCAGGAATCGAACCCGCGGTACGCAGCGTAGCAGTCAAGCGTTCAACCACTGCGTCAACCGTGCGCCCAATTCTATGCGTGCAGTGGCGATCTTATCGCTGATAGCAATATGATATCCACAAGACAACCTTAAGATGGATTGAAGAAAGACGGTAGTGTTAGTAATTAGGCTTGCTGTTTCATGCTGCCCTTTCTCTTAACCCTGTATTAAGCAACAAAAAAAAAACCGGCCAAGTGCGAGTCGGACTCGCGCACGAAGGGTTCCGTACTTGGTAAATTGCGGTTTACGATTTATGACGTATTAAAAAAAAAACTACTAACTAGATCTCGTTAAAACCAATTTTCGGTGGAAGTTTACATGGTAATGTACATCATATATTTTTTTTAGTTTTATCATTCTCTTATTTTAGAAGTTACAGGAGGGGGGACACACATTTTACCACTTTGGAAGTGTCTCTCGCGCAAACTATTAAGTTTAGAAAAAAATAATATTAGAAACCTCAATATCATTTTTGAAGACCTATCCATAGATACCCCACACGTATAGGTTTGATGAAAAATTTTTTTTAGTTACAGTTTCAATTAAGGGCACCCCCAAAATTTATTGATTTTTCTATTTTTGTGTGAAAATCTTAATGCGATTCACAGAATACATCTACTTACCAAGTTTCAACAGCATAGTTCTAATAGTTTTGAAAAAAGTGGCTGTGACATACGGACGGACAGACATACAGACAGACAGACATGACGAATCTATAAGGGTTCCGTTTTTTGCCATTTGGCTACGGAAACGTAAAAAGTCAAGGACAAAAAAAAACAAAAAAAAAAATTCTTACCATATCTGGTATTTATATATTGCCAAATCATTATTTTTGGTAAATGCCTAAAATATTTCCTGTGCTAGGTTAACGACATCCTACCTACCTGTAGTAAGTTTTACAACTAACTAAATCATCATCATCATATCAGCCAAAAGACGTCCACTGCTGGACATAGGCCTCCCCCAAGCGTCGCCACATTGATCGGTCCCGTGCGTCTCGCAACCAGCGGATCCCCGCAACCTTCACGAGGTCATCGGTCCACCTGGTGGGAGGCCTTCCAACGCAACGTCTTCCGGTTCGCGGTCGCCACTCCAGAACCTTTCTGCCCCATCGGCCATCCGTTCTGCGAGCAATGTGCCCTGCCCACTGCCACTTAAGTTTGGCAATTCTTCGAGCTATGTCGGTAACATTGGTTCTCTTACGGATCTCTACATTTCTGATTCGATCACGCAAGGAAATGCCGAGCATGGCCCTCTCCATTGCCCTTTGAGTGACTGTAAGCTTTCTGATGAGGCCCATTTACACTAACTAAATAAGCCTATATAATTGAGCTACAGCACACACAAAGTAATAACAGTAAACTCAGTCAACATTTGACTAAAAGCCGTTGATAAGCTACGCAAATTAATTAGTGAGCTATTTTAGGAGCCACTTCCATTACGATTCGCGTTGTGAGTTTGTGACTTGGCAACAGGTATTTTTTTAGTTTAGTTATCTTGGTTTTCAGAAAGGTTCTTCACGTTACTACATTTTCAGCGTAAGCAGGCAGACAAGGCTGATTGAATCGTGATTTTTTGTATTTGCTTACTTATTGTATTTTATTACGTCGGCTTGTCGAGATCTACTGTTATACTCTTTTTGGTGTTTGTTACACTACAAAAAAAAAAATTTTTTACAAAAAAATATTACTGACTTCCAAATTAAAGTACTACAAAGTAAAAAAAAAACTAAATTCAAAAAATCAAAAAACCCGACTGCTTCAAAAGCGAACTAAAAAGTCGTAAACAAGGCAAAAATCATGCTGTGCAGTCGGAGGATACATATTCGCGGGCTGGCTGACCAAAATCTGGTGTATCCTCCGCCTACATAGACTGTTAAACACATTACCCTCCTTCGGCAGTCGGGTAAAAATAACTTTAATTTTGGAAGTCGGTGTCCATAACGAAATAAATTGGTACCTACCAAAGACACTGACTTCCAAAAAGAGTTATTATTCACACACAAAAAGCTATTTTTCACTTTGTAGAGCTTTAATTTGGAAGCCGGTAGTATTTTTTTGTAAAAAAGTTTTTTATACCATTCCCCCTCTAAAAAGCTTATTTTATTCACTGAAAACAGTGAATAAAAAGCATTTTAATCACTGTTTTGGTGTTTGAATTTGGAACACACCATTGTACTAGACGTCCATCTCAATGCTATGTAACCTCCTTGCGCCTCCTTGCGCAAATAATACTCGATACACAAACTCCTTCTTCGATTTTAATTTTGAGTTTGTTATTTAGGATTTTAATAATGGTTTTGATTTTAATCTAAGATATTTATTGAATACTTGTTTGGATTGTTATTCTAATATTAATTGCAATGGTATTTAATTAATTATAATTATGTCACGTAACGGAGGTGGTTACTGGTCCCTGAAACACAGGTGCTGTTACCTAGCTCAGGGGTCAGGGTTTCACATTACATATAAATTTTGAAGAATAAACCATTTATTTATTACTCGTAATATTCCTTGTGCTTTTCGCTTAAATCTTTCTTTTTCTCGAAGTCATGGTATAAAATATAGTATGCAACTCTTGAATAAAACGGATTTATATCGAGGGCCATGAATCACTCGCGTCGCTCATGATTCTAACACTTGAATCACTCGCTATGCTCGTGATTCAATCATCATGAATCACTCCCTGCGGTCGTGATTCAGTCGTTAGAATCATTCACTTGCTCTTGATTCATCTGTGGCCCTCGCATTAAATCCGTCTTTTATTCACTAGTTGCATAATATACTATTATATTTACCTTTTTCACATCACATCACATCATCCTATTAATGTTCACACTGCTGGGACACAGGCCTCCTCTCTGTGGGAGATATTTCAGGTTTCTATTTTAATAGATAGAAACCTGAACATAACCGGTGAAAATAGAGTGTCCCAAGAAGAACTGTACACATCTACGTACCCCTTTAGAGCGTAAAGAAAGAAAGAAAACCAGTTTATTTGGCACACACAGATACACACAATGCGCGTACTGGCGTGTTGTTATGTTAAAACAATAAACAAACATGCGATTGCAGCAACCACAAGAGATTTGCCGTCATTTATTGAGGAGTTCTGTTGTATATCTCCGAAGTTCTTCATCAGATCATCACCAAATTAAAATGGGACCAATTTGGGAACATACTCTTTCCTACAAAATCTGAATTTTTAAAATCGGTCCCTAATTGACGGAGAAATCGGTGAACATATAAAAAAAAACACATGAAGTCGAACATAGAACCTCCTCCTTTTTGAAAAGTCGGTTAAAAAGGGGCGGACTATATTAATTTATTATATCAGTCACGAATAAATTCTTTACCTTATTTTCAGTCATAAATCAAAGTGTAAAGATTTTCTGTGGATGTTTTATTCGAACTTATTTCATTTGGAGATATCTACAAAAAAAAAAATTGGGACGGTTTTTTTTTTTGCGATAGTACCGTATTACCTAACTAAAAATTGTCTGTTACCAGTTTTTCTATGAATAAAAAAGCACCTTAGTACAGCAGTGGGACAAAAAGTAAATTCAAAGTCCAGTATGTCGTGTGCGTGTGCGCAGGATACGATCAGCGTTAAGTGAGGATCTCGGACGAGCGGAGGAGGGCTCTAATGGACACAACTGTCGTGTCTATGCTTTGTGACACCTTTGTATCTGTTGCCGTCTTATGTAAGGATGGGGAGATTTGTTATTTTACCTATCTTAGATTTAAGGATCATTTAAAAAGATGCTGTTTAGAAATATGCCCATTAAAATTGCCACAGAAGTTGCATACATTTGACAACTTGTATCCACCTTAAACTTTCTACATCGGATAACCGAAAGTCAATATGAATGGCTGAATGATGAAATTGTATCTTGAAAGAGAGTGTTATTCGTACCTTTCGCTTTTCAAAGCCAACTTTATTTAAGACATTAGCTTATCTATTCTAGAAATACCAGATTTCAGAAAAAGTGGAATACTTGGATCTTGCTATAATTAGATGTAAGACGAGATCGAAATGAGAGGTTAGTCCCACATTACCCCGGTCCCAGTTGACCCCGTCCCGGTAGACCCCGATTTATATTTCTATAGAAACTCGATTAAAAGTCAATTTAGCTTAAAAGTAACGTCAGCAGATAATATGTTAAATACAATTTTATTATATTTTCAAATTATAGTACTAGTTTTAAGGATCAGAAAAAATTATAAAGCCTTGCTTGGTTAAGGTAAAAATTATAATTAGATAATACAATTTAGAGTCTCTTAGAGCAATCACAGGTTTTAACTTTTATCACAATAGTTCCTTTTTCAATACAGAAAATCAAAATACCAACTATAAATGGAGCATTAACATAATTTAAAAAATACGCACGAACAGTCTCACTTTCAGGAAATATTTTATATTTTGATGCATTTTATTCAAAGTTTCATTATTTTTATTAAAACTATGATTCGACATTGTACAAAATATCAAATAAACTAGTTATTGGTCTTATGTATTTCAGACAAATACATTTTAGTACTTTTTTATGTCGACCGTATAAATTGAAAACGATAGAAAAATTAATGTAATCATATTTATCGTATTCGGGGTCTAACGGGACGGGATCAACTGGGATCGGGGTAATGTGGGACTAACCGAAATGAGTGGGGTGAGATGATCGTCTCCATAACCTGTGAAGATGAAGGCTACAATATTTTTTATGGGAGTTCATTCATCAATTCTATAATGTCATTATAACCAAATGACATTATTATACGAGTAAGTATCATTTCTAAGTTGGAGAAATCATGAAACAAAAATAAATTCGAAGGTTTTCAAAATTGAAAGAGTTTATGGCGATTCAGGTGCTTATACAGCTACAACAAGGACCCAAAAGTCAGCCTACCCTCGTGATAACAGTTCAACATCATCATCAGCCTACAGTAGTATACTGCTGGGCCTCTCCATCGTGTAAAGATCATCGCTCCACATAGTCTGAGGACCACCATTTTTATGTATTTTTTGGGAAATCTTCCAATGTCTTCTCCCGGTCAGGGTTAAGCGGGAACACTTTATCCCGGTCAAACTTATTCTGACGAAAACCCACCCGTGTTCCTTAAGTTGCTTAAGTCAGGGTCGCGGTAATGCTCTTTCAAATTTATCTGACGAACCCATCTACCCCAATGGTCATATGGCTAATATGGTCAGCTTATTGCCCCTTCAGCTTGCTTATTATGTAGGCTATGTCGACTTTGGTATTCTGCCGGATCTTCTCGTTCCGATTCGATCCCTCAGAGAGACTCTAAGCCCTTTCTGTAGCTCGCTGAGCGACCTTAAACTGGTGAATAATAGTTGAAAAATAAATAAGCTACAATCTACATTCCTTCTATTGATAACTCCGGCCTCGGGAGCCATTGTGAGATACTTTACAATGAACTGCTTCTGAATGCATGATGGATGACTGGCTACGGCGTATTTGTCGTAAGTGGTCAACCAGATCACTGTCGTAACACTGAGAAAATTTAGGGAACTGTAGGACCATAGAAAAAATTATGGAAATGAAAAAGCTTTAGAAAAAGTTAGAGAAAATCTTACCCTGACCTTTAGGACCAAAATGAATAAAGTAGGCAATGTTCAGGACATTCAAATATGAATTATTAATTTGCACTTGCTCGACTTTCATTTAAATATATCGAAGTCTATTCTTTAAAAGTTATACTGTTTTGACAAAAAAACAGAGCTGAGCTTACAACAGCTGCTAGCTGACTAGATATTTTGACTCAAAGAAAAGCTCTATCCGAAAAATCCTATCAAGCTTTCGCTGTAAACACCCTAAAAACTAACCGATCGAATTTCTTACATAACCCACATGTCTTGGGTAATAAAAAACAGAATTACAGGTAATCACGCGATCTTCCATTGTACAAGATCTAGCAGCCAACCTTGAATCCGCAATAATCTCACAGTAAAAACTCGATACTCCGTAGAAGTTTCAGCCCCTATCCGACCGTTAATCTGTTCTAAACGAGGAATTGCCGATACTCAACGATATACAGTACTCAATTTGTTAAGGTATTAGAGCAATTGAATAAGCGGTGCACATTTGTACTAGATATACCATCTAGCGTAGTGTGAATAGTCAGTGGGCCGCCGATCGCAAGCGTGTGCGGATCGCAGCGACCAGAACCGGCGGTTACTTGTTCCAACTTAACACAAAATGGCGCTCGTTTTAATTTGCTTTTTGGCGGTAATATGCAGTTTGCTACAACAAGGTTTGTGCTTTATTGAATTAAGTCAGCCTTCCCTCGTGATCACGTTTCCTATCATTTCAGTTACTTACAGTATTTTTCTGGTCCTTTGAAACTTTTCCCATCTTGCCTGAAGCTTTTTTGTAACAAGATATTGTCTATTATTTATTGCTCTATTCTGAAGAAAATCCAGATAGGTCCCTGCGTCTGTTTTTTCTAAAGATTTCTTAACTTTTCAAAATAACAAACGTTCTTATTCCCGATTACATTATTCAGTGAAAATCTAATAATATCCGTACTTAATAATCCATATTGTGTCCCATACTTCAATGTCAACCAATCTATTTATTCACAGGAAGTCTAACAAAACGCATAGTTTGTGAATGGATATTGAAGTGAACAATATGTGGTCCTTATGTACGAGAGACGTAGAAGTGATACCTATTTAGAAGTATACGTTGTGTTGACTTATTTTGCCCTCTAAATAATTTAACCTAAATCTCATAGTATCGCCATCCCGCCTTGTGCAAGCGTGGCGATTAATTCTTGTGCCTTCTCTGGCCTTTCCCTGTCAATAACAGGCTGTATTTTTATTATTATTAGATCTTATAGTGTCCTACGTAGATTAATACGTCGTGCCTATAAAACTATATCTCCAAAACTACAGTGATTTTGGTTCTACATTAACAGTAGTGCAAAATAAGCTGTAAGATATTTTCCACTGCGCGGAATACAATAAATCTGCCTAGCCTTTTCCCAACTATATTGGGGTCGGCTTCCAGTCTTACTGGATTCAGCTGAGTACCAGTGTTTTACATGGAGCGACTGCCTATCTGACCTCCACAACCCAGTAACTGGGTAACACGTTACCTCTTGGCAAGACTGGTGTCAGATCTTAAGCTTCTGACTATCCGTAACGACTGTCAAAGATCTTCAAATACCAGGACCAACGGCTTAACGTGCTTTCTGAAGCACGTAGGAATCTCGGTATGTTGAAAGGATCACCCATCCACGGACCGGCCTTGTCAGGCGTTGCTTAACCTTGGTGATCGACCCGTGCGGCTGTTATTATTTAGCCAGAAGCACTGCGCGGAATACATTAAACTAATATATTTTACACAAGATAAATTGAGCGTGGGGAACAAGCCATCAGCTGATTCTCAAGATGGCTTCTTTGATCAAAAACTGTATGACATTATCTTGTTAGGTTTAACATTGATTAAAATGTCCTTGACAATACAAAGTTTGAATGACTTACGATTTTATAAAAACACTAGCTTCTGCTAGAGGCTTCGCCCGCGTGAAAGTCGAATATAATCCAGAAGGAACATATTCCCGGGATAAAAGTATTTTATGTGCTATTCCTGATTATAATCTATCTCTGTGCCAAATTTCATCCTGGTCTGTTCAGCCGTTCTGGCGTGAAGAAGCAACAAACATTTAAACATACTCACAAATTTTCGCTTTTATATTATTAGTGTGATTTTTGAAAGGTTTCCGTAAGTTTCTTTTTCATTTTTACGGTGGTTGCCTTGTAAAATAGTTTGGCTGTAATCTGTTTTACCGTTTTCATATTTCAAACTATCTTAGAGTTTGTATTTTTATATGTTAAAACATAAATATAGCTACGTAGAGAGAATGTTTATGTTAAAATATCTCTATTTTTGTTATTGATGTTCGCGCAAAGCAATAAACTAACACTAGGTGATTTTAACTAAGTATTTAAACATAAATACGCGAAAACCGGTCAAGTGCGAGTCGGATTCGCGCACGAAAGGTTCCGTACCATTATCGCAAAAAAAAACACGTTTGTTGTATGGGAGCCCCACTTGAATATTTATTTTATTCTGTTTTTAGTATTTGTTGTTATAGCGGTAACAGAAATACATCATCTGTGAAAATTTAAACTGGTCCCGTTTTTACCCTTTGGGTTCGGAACCCTAAAAATCTAGTAGATATACTAGGAACCTAAGAGTTAAAAGTATTTTCTTACGAGAAGATGAGAACATTATCTTATCTGATCAGTATTATTTGAATAACACACTTAGCATTAGATCTTAACTAAGTTTTATCTCCTTTCAGAAATTCTTCAAACTATTTAAATGAAACACTCCACTTGTTTTTACCCGACTGGGTTATGTGTTTCGCGCGTATCTTGTATGTATGTATGTTTGTATGCATGTATGTTTGTATGTATGTAATATTCTTTATTACCTCATATCTTTTAAACCGCTTGACCGATTTATATAATTAAGACATCGATAGATAAGTCTTGACCGCACAAGTGTTCATATAGTTCAGATAGATGAAATTCAAAAAAACAAACATGGTGGATTTTGGGCGCCATATTGTGCGGGTCCCAATTTTTTTTATCTTCCAAACCCATCGAGTGGGGTATCAGAATGAAGGGTTTTAAGAGATGATTTCAAAAATATATACCACATATATGTTTAAACGTAATTCGAAAAAAAAAATATAGCTAAAAAGTTGTAAATAAAAAAGTTAATTTTAAAATCAAAAACCCGACTGATTAAGAAGCGAACTAAAAAGCTGTAAACAAGAAAAAAGCATGCTGTGCAGTCGGCGTATCAGGTGGTCAGCCAGTTCGCGAATATGTTTCCTCTTGTTTTTAGTATTTCTTGTTAAGTATTGTCTTGCTTTGCTAATTGACGAAAGGTGTCACCCCTGTCTACCCGATCTGAAAAAAAAACAAAAATAATTGGAAAGTTACTTTTTCTCCTCATGAGATATAGATATATGATAAGGTCATGAGCCTACTAATGTTCCCACTGCTGGGACAAAGGCCTCCGCTCTAAGAAGAAATGGGCCGTAATCCACCACACGGGACCAGTAAGGGTTGGTGGATGATAAATGTCTTCGATTTTTTTGTTTATAAGACATGATTCTTTACGATGTTTTCCTTCACCGTTTTGAGAGCAGTGGTGATGAAATAATTTACACAAGGTTAAGCACCTACCTGGGTTCAAACCCATGACTCACAACTTGCAAGTCGCAACCGATACCACTGGGCCACCACTGCTCCATAATAAGTATAAAGCTGGGAACAAATTATCGGACGCGGCTGACGGACGCGACTTACAGCCGCGGCTGATATGTGTTCACAGTCGTATGGGACGCGGCTGCCAGATCTCTATCAGACGTCCGAACGCCCAAGGTCACGTCCGCGACTTACGTCCGATAGTTTGCACAATGTAATGTTCATTCATTACCTAGATACTCTTTAAGTCGCGGCTGTCAGTCGCTTCCGTAAGCCGCGTCCGATAATTTGTTGCCAGCTTAAGTCTTTTTAATTCTCACATAAATAATAAGCAAGTATATTTGCTACGAAAAACCGTAGACCTCGCCTACGGCGTAGAGGTCTCGTAGAGCCCTATAAAATAGAGCATATGGTGCAAAATTGAAATATCGCGCCAACAGATTCGAATCCGCGTTGAGAATCTGTTGGCGCGATTATTTCAATTTTGCACCTTTTGTTGTTACGCGGTATTAACAAACTGCTGTTACGCGGCTTCGCACGCGCACCGACGATATAACACTTTTTCTTTTCCTTATGGAAAGTAAATTCGTCCCTACTATGTAGCTGCCTGTTGTTTCATAAATCGATATAAAAAGTAGGACAACGGGAAAGTTGGGCGCGTATGATCTGCAGGCGGTAGATTAACTAATTGTACACATTTTTATGAGTATGTCAAGCACATTTTTTTCACTGAGTTTGCTTTCAATTGATTAAATATGGAACTACTTAATTAAGCGGCTACAACAATATAGTGTCGTAGCTAAATTTAAAAGTTGGTCTTTCTATCCTAAATTCAGATCAAACTTAATATTATAAAGGCGAATGTTTGTGTGTGTTTGTATGTTTGTTAGTACACAACCTTTTAATTAATTTTAGTAATAAGTACATGGCACAAAAACAATTTAAAAAGAGCGTCCGTATTTGCATACAATAAAATAAAACATAGACAGCTTAGGACATCAAAAAAACAAAAACCCGACTGCTTAAAAAGCCAATTAAAAAGACGTAAACAAGAAGAAAATCATGCTGTGCAGTCGGAGGATACATATGCGCGAGCTGGCTGACCAAAACCAGACGTATCCTCCGACTGCATCCTATTTAATACTTTTTAGTTAACATATTATTCGAATTATGTATACTTAAATATATAAGGGTAATATATTTTTGAAATCACCTCTTAAAACCCTTTAATTTGATACCCCACACGATGGGATTGGATGAATAAAAAAAATTGGGCCCCACAATATGGAACCCAAAATCTGCCATTTTTCTATTTTGTAATTTTAATGTTGCCAGTGACACTCGCAAGGTTAAGACGAATCGATTGTCGTACGAATCATCAAAATCGGTCAACGCGTTTGGTCTCTGGAACGCCACATAGGAACAAACATACATACATACATAGACTGATAAACACATTACCCTCCTATCGAGGCCGGATTACCTATAGAGCCAAGATTACAATGTCAAATGCTCATCACGTTTTTAAACACACTTGCGAATAAACAGTAAATGCATTTTCATAAACATAAGATTTTGTGAGAAATAGCTTTATAATGTTAATACTTGTTAATGTTTTATTATCAACATAATGTCTCATTTCGTCGAGAAATCTTCCACAACATCCCGTTCATTCGTTCAGTAATTGAATGAAACTTGAATGGTATCAGCGAGCTGCGTGGGTACAGATTGAACTCACATGGACCAAGTATTCAGCTCAACAATTGTTCACTTCCCTTTCTTAACTGATATCAGTTTTGTACTTCTTGCCGTTTTATTAGAATTGATTACCGTATGATCTCTTGTCCCAAAGTTATGTATTTAACAATATATTTCTGATAGCTTCGTTCCTCTGGTCCGACAAGAACCGTAGATTTGCCCGGCATAACAAAAAAGTAGTCTGTGTCACTTAGGGCATGGGTTTTTTAGTGATAGCATTTTTACATTCGGAACTACATTTAAATACTAAATATAATGTACTAGCTGACCCCCGCGGCTTCGCTCCCGTCAAAATTATAGTCTATGTTACTTGAAAATAATGTAGCTTTCCATAAGTGAAAGAATTTTTAAAATCGGTCCAGTAGTTTCGGAGCCTATATCGGTACAAACAAACAAAACAAACAAAAAATCTTTCCTCTTTATAATATTGATGATATAGATTACAAATATATAAACAAACAATTTTTCTCTTTTATAACATATAAGTTTTAACGGTAATCACAAACAAAACAGTAATTCCGGTGATATTTCTTCTTGAAAGCGCCTTTCAATTTCTTCCTCCTTCTTTTATACTATCTAATTTGACGTCAACATGTATTGACGTCATAATGTACCAAAGAATAATAAGACATGCTAGTCTTATTATTCTTTGGTACATCTCTATAAGCTAACATTTTCGTTGTCACTCCCTGTCTATACCAAACCTTTCTAACACAATAATTCATCATAAGTTTCAACATGAATAAAAAAATCTAGAGATATTCAAGGCACCTTCAGTCAGACGTCTTGAACAAAATCCGTTCTATGTTGATAGCATTAAACAGTTTGATCGCATATCTTCCCATTTTCATCCCAAAGGTCAGACACACGCCCGTAGAGATCACGCGTGGCAGGCTAAACGAGCACCAAGTCAGTCCTCAACACATTCTATAGTACTTATCATAGGGTGACATCATTAAGATCAATTGTCTTAAACAGCTGGGCTTAACTGCAATCACATTTCTGTGTTTTCTTGAATATCTAACATACATTGACCACATGTTGGCACCAAAAGTTATCTGTTCCCACGGTCGTGGATATCGTAAAGATTATTGTAATTAAAAACTAAAGAAGAATGTCTAGTAGAACTTGGGGAAAGTCTTTGCCCAGCTGTTGGACAGCAACGGATAGATAAAAAGTCTGCCAAAAGCAGTGAAGTGATTCCTGCAGTGGCCATTGTAACGACAGTCGGAAGACTCAAGCATGTTCATTAGTGTTAAAGTACCCAAAAATCCTTACTCATTTATTCTTCCAAAATTATAAATCTTCATACAGAAAAGTAATCCATCCAATTCTTCTTCCCCCAGGCTTAGCAATCACATGTTACCAATGCAACAGCCACAATGACTCCCGGTGTTTGATGACCAAGCTGCCGGATTCCCTCCGAATACCATGCGGACCCAAGGACACCATGTGCAGGAAGATCTCCCAAGTCGTGGAGTTCGAGATGAACGGCATGCCTCCTGACAGCAGGGTTATCCGAGGATGTGGATGGGACGATACCAGTTACAAGGTGAGAGAGAAATAACGGTCTTTAGAGTCGCAATTCCACGCTTTAAGTCCTGGTCGAAATCACCTGAAATTCTTCAACAAACTATTTCTATACTTAAGAGACAATTACCAACGAAATTCTCAGTGTTCTGTTCTAAATATGCTAAACCTTCGTGGACTAATTAGCGTAAGTTCAAACGAATAATTAAGAGTACATACTACACGTAATTTCGTTTCGTTCATTGGCTCTAACAATATGCAAATTACCTTCTGATATTGACATACTTAAAGCTCTTTTGCGAGGCACAAACTGGATTAACAACGGACTGCTAATTTAGAAGTGTTAGAACGTTCGTACTTTATATGAAAATTATTGTGACCTTTGTCAATGAGAAAAATGTAGTAGAAGAGCTGATAGAGGAAGAGTTTGTCAAGATTATCTGTCTAAATATTACACACATTACCTTATAACACTAAATGGGCCGATATTACAATGAGTACCACACGGAAGATCCCTGAAAGCATATTTTTGTTATAAATCTCCCAATGACATGACCATGTTAAACATAAACGTAACTGTGACTTTGTTCTCCCCAGGGTCGTTGCTACCAGCGCTCAGGTTTCGGTGGCAGACAAGAAGTATGCTCATGCCTGGAAGACGGCTGCAACGCTGCCTCCATCCCAGTCGGCGCCACCTTCCTCATGCTCATCACCTTCGCACTGCTGAGGTTCTAGTGGATACCCTCGCCAACTGTCCATAGCATCAGTACCACCATGTAGTGCCACTAAGGAGAACATATCATGAAGTATGGAAGAAATGTCATCAAAAAGCAAAACAAGCACAACTAGTTTTCTCAAAGGCTTGTCTTAAACACCCAAGTCACTGCCAAATTAAGAATTTTGTAACAAATTTTAAAAGAAAAGTTAGAGCACAAAGATATTACAAATGAAATACTCGTATGTACCAAAGAAACTATTGTTGTTTCGTAAACTATCGAGGCTTACTATTTTGAGAGCGCTAATATAGTTGGCGAAATCAATGAGCTGATAGATTTAGATGTTAAAATAGATATAGCAAGTACATGTATAGGTGTTTGTAATTTATTTGTATGAATACGTGTTGCTATAGAGGAATATGTGTGGCGTTAACACGTTAATGAATTTAGCAAATCTATGTAAATAGACGATAATCACACACGATTCACACGTTAGAAGCATAAGTACGAAGTTGAACTATATGTAAAGAGGAACAGAGTTTATATTACGAGCGATGCAGATAGCATTGATGAAGTTACCAAAGCCGCAATCATTGTACATTTTGTTTAGCGATGCTTCATTGTTGTGTTTGTAATATGCGAATGTATTTATTAAAAGTTTTTCATGATCTTGATTTTCATTTCTATCTCTTTCGTCATGGTTGAGTTCAAAACCTCAACAACAGTCAAATCTATTATCAGATTGATCACAATTGCCTCGATTTCTTTTCGTAATCTAGTATGACCTAATAAAATCACCTAACAATCTGAATTGGCGTGTTCCGCTATTGTGTTCAACGAGGCTCATCCTGTTACAACAGTAAGGCGGGTTGCACTGGTTCCAACCTTGCGTCGCTGATACTCCCTCTCAAAGTCAGAAGTGGCGTGTACATGATCGAAAGCTGTGGTTGCTACCCAGGGGCCGACAACATGGCGAGTTTTTATTTCGGCTTTATAGTTCTCTGTGGACTATTTCAATACGGTTAGTTTAATTTATTTTATTGCTTCCTACGATTTATTATTTTATTACCTTTATTCATATGTGTGTGTGGCTGTTAAGATAAGAAAGAACTTATCAAAGATGTGTGTCAACTTGACCCCATAAAGGGCTGAGGGACTTAACGTATGGGAACGGACGTTTATAAATGTTTGTATCCGCCGGTAAAAATAGCTGTTTTCCACGAAGCATTGAAGTATAATAGTGGTTAAGGTCACCGTACCCTTCCCCTTGAACTGATAAGTGCTATTGAAAAATGTGGTCGTATATTTACAATACATTTGTAAATTGTTTTCTTGTAGAAGACTGATTGTGATTTTCATTTACGATGCATTTTCTGAATTGGTACCTACCTGGAAGTTTATTCATATCTTTACTTTAATTTGGAGACTAGTAATAATTAATGGTTAATAGCCTTATCCTAGTTATCCGAAGAAAAAAACCGGTCAAGTGCGAGTCGAACTCGTGCGCCGAGGGTTCCGTACCTACCCATTATACCGCCATAATAAAATTGGTATCATTTTAATTGGTGGCTAAGTTTTAAAGATATAGGCAAATTTAGATTTTCGGGAAAACTTGTAAGTACCATAATTTACCATTTATGCACACACACATAATATACAGACAAGAAGAAGAAACAGAAAAATAGGTATATAGGTGATGCTTATTTCTATAGAAATCTCTTCCAGCATACCTGCGAAAGGAAAGATGAAAAAAAGGAGATGTATACATAGTGTGTAGAATTGAAAAATAATAAACACAAAACGATTCATAACTAAGTAATAACTAATAAACAATACCATAACAAATTAGATATACCTACTGTTTTAATAATATTCAAACATATTTACCTTAGTTTTCAACTTTTTTATTTTCTGGCATTTTTCCTTTATTATACTTACAAGTTTATGCGAATATCTAAATTTGCTTATATCTTTTTATCATGTTGACTCAGGACCTTTGATTTTTATACACCTAATAGGGACTATAAACCTCAGTATCTGATCAACTGGCTAGGTATACCCGTTCCTGAGAAAATCGGTGGTGGCACACGGACAGACGGACAAGAAAGTGATCTTATAAGAGTTCCTTTTTTACCTTCTGTGGTACGGAACCCTAAAAAAGAGGATGATGATTGATGTCCGGTACTTTTAAAGCAGATTATACCTTGCCCTTACAAATCCCAATGACATAACTTACATAGCCAATATTCTTATTAACCAATGGAAACTCCCCATTTTTCACAAAATTTCCAACCAAGCCACCCAACGTCAAACCGCAAATTGCCTCATCATTACGTTATTACAATTGTAGAAATTTTATTACGAGGTAGTGAACCGTTTGCGTGGAGTGGTTTATTTTTAAATTGCTCTGTGCACGTTAGGCAAGCTTCCTCGAGATCTAGGGCGTCTAGCAAATAAAACTACATCCTGTTTCATGGGCATATTTTGTTTATTGATCGGGGTTATGTACTGTTGAATTTGTTTCTATTTTTACCCAACTGCCGAAGGAGGGTAATGTGTTTATCAGTCTATGTATGTATGTATGTAAGTATGTATGTATGTATGTTTGTTCCTATATGGCGTTCCAGAGACCAAACGCGTTGGCCGATTTTGATGATTCATACGTCAATCGATGCGTCTTAACCCTGCGAGTGTCATAGGCTACATTAAAATTGGACAATAGAAAAATGGCGGATTTTGGGTGCCATATAGTGGGGGCCCAAATTTTTTTTTCTGCCAAACCCATCGTGTGGGGTATCAAAATAAAGGGTTTTTAGAGGTGATTTCAAAAATATATAACACTTATATGTTTATATGGATCTAATTCGAAAAAAAAACTAACTAAAAAGTAATAAATAAATTTAATAAAAAAAATAAAAAAACCCGACTGCTTCAAAAGCGAACTAAAAAGTCGTAAACAAGGCATAAATCATGCTGTGCAGGCGGAGGATACACCAGATTTTGGTCAGCCAGCCCGCTAATATGTATCCTCCGACTGCACAGCATGATTTATGCCTTGTTTACGACTTTTTAGTTCGCTTTTGAAGCAGTCGGGTTTTTTGTTTTTTTTTGTCTCAACGGTTGCTGGTACCGAAAGGGTTACGAATAACGCCAATTTATTGGCTAGGTATATGTTAGACTAAGGATCGGTTTTGTAATTACGAATTTGAGGTTGAGCATTTGTCAAACTCTCATCATTATCATCATCATATCAGCCGAAAGACGTCCACTGCTGGACATAGGCTACTCCAAGTGTCGCCACATTGATCGGTCCCGTGCGTCCCGCATCCAGCGGATCCCCGCAACCTTCACCAGGTCATCGGTCCACCTGGTGGGAGGCCTTAAATTCCAACGCATCGTCTTCCAGTTCGCGGTCGCCTCCCCAGAAATTTTCTGCCCCATCGGCCATCCGTTCTGCGAGCAATGTGCCCTGCCCACTGCCACTTAAGTTTGGCAATTCTTCGGGCTATGTCGGTAACCCTGGTTCTCTTGCGGATCTCTACATTTCTGATTCGATCACGCAAGGATACTTCGAGCATATATAGCCCTCTCCATTGCCCTTTGGGTGACTGTAAGCTTTCTGATGAGGCACATTGTGAGCGACCACGTCTCAGAGCCATATGTCATCACTGGCAACAAACACTGGTCATAGACCTTCGTCTTAAGACACTGTGGTAAGTTGGACGAGAAGATACCGCGCAACTTCCCGAACGCTGCCCAGTCGAGTCGGATTCGACGGTTAACCTCTTTCTCGAAGTTGGCCCTACCCAACTGGATCGTTTGTCCCTGGTAGACAAAGTCGTCCACAACTTCGAGTGTAGAGTCCAACCCTGATAGGAGTGGGTGTAACATGGACATTCAACATTACCTTGGTTTTGTCAAACTCTAGGTGCTTACAATATTTGCCTGCACACTGGTTTTTGACCCGATTTTAATGCTCAATTCAGAAACTGGCCTCTTTATTTTGTGATAGTGTTTTTTAGGGTTCCGTACCCAAAGGGTAAAAACGGGACCCTATTACTAAGACTCTGCGGTTTGTCTGTCTGTCTGTCTGTCACCAGGCTGTATCTCATGAACCGTGATAGCTAGACAGTTGAAATTTTCACAGATGATGTATTTCTATTGCCGCTATAACAACAAATACCCGCTTTAACAATAAAAACAGGATAAAATAAATATTTAAGTGGGACTCCCATACAACAAACGTGATTTTTTTGCCGTTTTTTGCGGTAATTGTACGGAACCCTTCGTGCGCGAGTCCGCCTCGCACTTGGCCGGTTTTTTTACATATTATCAGTAATACTGGCAGTTTTCGGGTTACAAAAATTAATGTAATTCATGAAAATTCTTATGGATATGATCAAAACGTCCTTCTGATTTTTTTTTCATAGATCTTTCATTACCCAATCATTGTTAACCGTCAGCATCTGCCCAGGCTTTTCCCAACTATGTTAGGCTCGGCTTATGTGATTGGTCAATTGATGGTTGACCTTCATCAATCGCCCAATCACATGGGAGATTAAAGACGCGATGTGGATTTCTGTCTAGTGATTGGTCGATTGATGTTTTGGAGGTAGGTGGAACAGGGTGTAAAGTCCCACAAACCTCCATAGAAAAGGGAGGATCCTCCGACCAGACGGGTGTTGTGTCTGGTCCGGGCAAAGGCCCAACGGTTGTTGTCAGACTGTTGTATGTGTTCTAATCGCACCGAAAACTTTTCTTGCGCGATGCAGGATTTGTGTGACGTCATGTCATTAGTTCGTAGGTGGCGGCGTTGGTGCCACTACAATGTCGTTCAAATCCTTTGCCTTTACGAAATTAGGCTGTAGATGTAGAATACCAGAATGTAACATGGTAAGACCACCTATCTGATCTCTAACAACTCAGTGGGTAATACAATACCCCTTTGGCCAGATAATTAATCTTCCTATAGCAATTAACTTTTAAGTGTACAATCAAAGGTGTAAAAGCTCAAAATAGGGCTCCTATCAATTGACGTGTTGTTATAAAGGACATGGCAGTCATAATAAAGACATTCTGCTAAAAACTTTCGACCTTAAGTGTTGACAAGGTCACAAGCAATTATAGTTGAGAGCCCCTTCAAGTATTACGTCAGCTGGGCTGGGTAGCGATGGGAGCGACAGCAAAGGAAGTGAACAAAGATTCTTATAATATACTGGAAGTGAATCTTACTGGTATTATAAATGCGAAAGTTTTGGTGGATGGATGTTTGATTGATACTCAATTACGCCAGAACGGTTGAACGGATCTGGATCTAATTTGGAACAGACATAAATCTAACAAGATAACGTAAGTCCCTCCATCTGTATGAAAACCAAGCGTACCACTTTTTAACCCCCGCCGGAAAAAGAGGGGTGTTATAAGTTTCACGTGTGTTGCTGTGTATCTGTGACCTGTGTATCTGTGTGTCTGTGTATCTGTGTGTCTGTCTGTGGCATCATAGCGCCTATACGGATGAACCGATTCTGATTTAGTTTTTTTTGTTTGAAAGGTGAATTTGGCGAGAGTGTTCTTAGCTATGTTTGAATAAAATCGGTTCAGCTGTTCAAAAGTTATGGGCGTTTTACTGTTTGAATCGGGGTGTTTTCGCAAGATACCAGGCCCCTCAGAAAGTATTGCGAAAAGAAGTTTTTATATATGGGAGACTGGCCAGTTATAATGTTTTTCGAAAATATGATTATTTATAAGTAAAAATAAGTAAGTTCCAATTTCAAAATTTCCCTCCACATTTTTTGCGAGTTAATTCAAAGTATTGTGTCTCACTGAAATATGGATCTGCGCCGGGAACATTTTAGAGCTATGATTTTATACGATTTCAAGTGTCGCCTGAAACCGGATGAATCGTACGATAGACTTCAAATGGCATTCATGGATGAAGGCCCTTCCAAGGCAACCGTGTATCGTTGGTATAACGAATTCAAGCGCGGTCGACCAACTTTGGGGGATGACGAAAGAAGCGGTCGCCCTTTGACGGCTGTTACCGAAGAAAACGTGCTAGCAGTGAAAAATTTAATCCAAGACAATAGGCGAATTACATATCAGGAGATTCAACACATATTGAAGATTGGATCGGGAAGCGTTCACGAGATTCTACACAGCCATCTTCGCGTGAGGAGGATAGTATCACGCTGGGTGCCGCACAACCTCACCGATGCTCAGAAGCAGGCCCGGGTGGAATGGTGCCGTGATATGCTTAACAAATTTGAAGCAGGCTCGTCTCGGCGTGTTTACGACATCGTTACAGGTGATGAGTCCTGGATTTATCAATACGACCCAGAAACCAAGCGCCAGTCGACTGTTTGGGTGTTTCAAAATGAGCCAACGCCTACCAAAGTGAAGCGATCTAGAAGCGGGGGTAAGATTTTGATCGCTAGCTTTTTTAATTTGACTGACCACTTGGTATCAATTCCCTTACGGGATCAAAGAAGCATTAATGCCGAATGGTATACTACCAAATGTTTGCCAGAAGTTTTCTCTGTTATAAGCAACAAGCGACCAAACACAGGGCTCCGCGGGCTACTGCTCCACCACGACAATGCACCTGCGCACACCGCACTCAAAACGAGGGACTTCCTGGACAGCACGCCAGTCAAACTCCTGGGTCACCCTCCTTACAGCCCTGATCTAGCACCGTGTGACTTCTTTTTATTCCCAAAAATAAAAAATCAGCTCAAAGGGATACAATTTTCGTCGCCGGAAGATGCGCTGGCTGCGTTCGAGCAGGCTGTAAACGAGGTGTCTGCGGCGGACTGGAAAAAGTGTTTTGAAAACTGGTTTAGGCGCATGAATCTTTGTATAGAGGCTGGTGGAAAGTACTTTGAAAAGATTTAATAAAAATATATGTACGTATAGAACAATTTTTTTTAGTTTCGCAAAACTTTCTGAGTGTCCCACGTAAATATGTCGGGGGTTTTTAGGGTTCCGTACCCAAAGGGTAAAAACGGGACCCTATTACTGAGACTCCGCGGTCCGTCTGTCTGTCTGTCTGTCTGTCACCAGGCTGTATCTCATGAACCGTAATAGCTAGACAGTTGAAATTTTCACAGATGATGTATTTCTTCTGCCGCTATATCAACAAATACTAAAAACAGAATAAAATAAATATTTAAGGGGGCCTCCCATACAACAAACGTGATTTTTTTGCCGTTTTTTTGCGTTAATGGTACGGAACCCGATTGTTTGTGAATATTTGTCCTGTATATATTTTTTGTGGTGTACAATAAAGTATATAATAATAATAATAATAAAAAAACAAGAAACAAACAAACCCAGTAACAATTTTTCAAAATGAAGCAAACAACATAATGTCAACTTAAGCAGAAATGCTGACAAGAAGCCAGGCCCGAACCAAAAACACACGCCTACCACCTCCGGCCTCGTCGCCCAGCTCCGCCTCGCCGCCGCCGGCAACCAGCCCCACCGTGAGTGCTGTGACACCGGCCGTGGCAGTTGCGTCGAGCTCGAGCGACGAGTATTTTTCTCCGCCGACGACACCACCACCTGCGCGTCGACGGGGAGTACGCCGGCCGCCGGACCGCTTAGGACCTCGAGGCTTACCGGTCTCTGATAGGGTCCCAGCACCCGGCGGGAGTGTGCAGCGCATGAAATGGACGCAATCCATTAACGAAAATGTCATGCGCGCATACTTTGGGGCTACAGAGGGAGGAAACAACCTGACCGCGTACCGTGTCCGGATGCTCTCTTTGTTTCAGGTGCTTGAGCCAGCCGTCAACGTTTCAGCCCAACGACTTTCGGATCAGGTGCGGGTCATCCAGCGTAATCGTATGTTGGATGATACTGTACTTGATCGCCTCCGAACGGAAATGGGTAACCGTGTCACTGCCCCATCGTCGCAGGCTGTGGTGCTACCACAGTCCAACCACGCTGACGAGGAGAGTAGTGACAGGGTTACAAACGTAAGTACTCAGTGCAATGAGGAGTTGAGGATTGCTTTGGAGTGTGCTATTCGGGAGTATCGCTACATGCCACCCGAACTTAGGCCACGATTACCTCGTTTGCCCATGCATAACAAAAATAGGGCGCTGGTGGCTGTTCTGGATTCGCAGTTGTCAAACTATTTTGATGACTGCGAAGACCTCACTGATACACATTCGATCATGTACTGCGCGGCTGTAGCGGCATGTCGTGTAGCTCACGTCAAATTTGTAGATGACAGAGCTACACGACCGAAACCAGCCGTACCGGCTTGGCAGTGCAGGATCGAACGTCGTATTGGTGGGGCCAGAGCACTCATCGGCAAACTAATTTGTTTCAGGGAGGGCAATAATCGCCCAAGAGTGATGCGCTTTGTGAGACGGGCATTTTCGGGGACTGATGTCAGCCCCCGAGACTATATATCCCGTGTCACAGAGCGCATCGACTTCCTGAAACAAAAAGTGTTTGCATGGGCAAACCGTATTCGTAGGTATAGGCGGAGAGTGGAGCGATACACCCAGAATCGCACATTCCAAAGTAATGAAAGGTGGGTTTATCGGGCTTGGGAGCGACCCAACCAAGGTGTGACTGATACGCGCCTGCCGGATGATGATGCCATGTGTTCATTCTGGCGCAGCATCTGGTCGGTGCCTGTCAGTCACACCGAAGGTGAATGGACTCGGGAGGTCGAACGAGCGTGCGATGCAATACAAGAAATGGGGGCTATCACGATCAGCCCCCAAGATGTAGCCCGTGCAGTCCGTCCGTTGCCAAACTGGAAATCTCCAGGGCCGGACGGGCTGCACAACTTCTGGGTAAAGTGGCTACAAAGGTCGCACGCTCGTTTGGCATCTCAGTACCAGGCAGCCTTAGAGTCTGGTTCGCTACCCAAGTTCCTTACAACAGGAATAACCCACCTGCTCCACAAGTCTGGTAGCACCGCGGAACCCAAAAATTATAGACCTATTACATGTTTACCAACGGTCTATAAGGTTCTTACATCCATTTTGAGAGTTAAAATTAATAAACACGTCGACGATAACTCGATCATGTCGGTCTCTCAGAATGGATGTAGGAACGGGTCCCGCGGTACTAAGGAGCTACTCCTTTTAGATATGGCCATTAGCCAACAGGTTCGGCGTTCCCGAAAGGATCTGTCGACATGTTGGATAGATTATAAGAAGGCCTATGACTCGGTGCCTCATACATGGCTCATGAGGGTGCTAGAATTGTATAAAATAGATACAACTCTACGCACCTTCCTGATATCGTGTATGGGGCAGTGGAGCACAGTCCTTCGCTATCCAGGATGTCGAAATATCCAGAGGAATAGCGAACCTGTAAGGATCGAGCGAGGTATATTTCAGGGCGATAGTTTGAGCCCACTTTGGTTTTGCCTGGCCCTGAATCCGCTAAGCATGCTGCTGGAGAATTCAGGCCTCGGCTATCGGTTGAAGAGAGGTGGTCAGGTTATATCTCACCTCCTTTACATGGATGACCTGAAGCTCTTTGCCCCCAGCAATCTTCAGTTGATGGAGCTACTGAAGGTAACTGAAACTTTTAGTAGCGCCATCAGGATGGAGTTTGGTGTGGACAAATGTGCGGTCATGCATGTAAAGCGAGGGAAGATTTTGGAATCCGTGGGAATTCAACTCGCGGATTCCATAAGCCTGAGATCCCTCTCTCCAAACGAAACCTATAAGTATTTGGGTATGTCGGAAGCGTTAGGTATCAGCACTACTGACATGAAGCAATCGTTGAGGGAACGCTTCTTTGGCCGCCTGAAGAAGGTACTCAATAGCCTTCTTTCGGGCGGAAACAAGGTGCGCGCCTTCAACGGTTGGGTCATGCCGGTATTGATGTACTCTTTCGGCATACTCAAATGGACTCAAACGGAACTCGACGCCCTGGATAGGCGGGTCCGCACATTGCTGACTGCAAATCGAATGCATCACCCACGATCGTCGGTCATGAGATTGTATATCCCGCGGAAGTGTGGAGGCCGAGGCTTTTTAAATGCCAAAAACCTTCACAACCGCGAGATATGCAATCTCAGGGAATATTTTCTAAACACAGACGTGGGTATGCATCGAGATGTAGTAGCAGTGGACAAGGGACTCACCCCGCTCTCCTTGGCGAATGAGAACTGGCGCAAACCTGTAGTGCTTGACACTAACGACCGCAGGGCGGTATGGCAGAGTAAGGAGCTTCACGGACGCTTTTTCCGGGCCCTTCATGGGTCCGATGTAGATCAGTCAGCGTCCGTAGCCTGGCTGCGTTTCGGTGACCTCTTTGGGGAAACTGAAGGTTTTGTATGTGCAATTATGGATGAAGTTATCATGACGAATAACTACCGGAGATTTATTGTGAAGGATGGCACGGTTGACATCTGTCGGGCATGTCACCGTCCGGGTGAATCGATCCGCCACATTATCTCTGGTTGTTCTCGTCTAGCTAACGAAGAATATTTGCATAGGCACAACCTTGTAGCCAGGATTATCCATCAGCAACTTGCTCTGAAATACACTCTTGTGGCATCGGAGGTGCCGTACTACAGGTATGTGCCCGACCCAGTTCTCGAGAATGGCAATATCACATTGTACTGGGATCGGTCCATCATCACTGACAGGACTATTGTAGCCAATAAGCCTGATATAGTGGTGGTGGACCGAATCGAGAGGCGTGCAATGATTGTTGACATTACCGTCCCGCATGACGGAAACCTCGTGAAGGCCGAGAAAGATAAGCAAATCAAGTATCTTGACTTGGCTCGCGAGGTTGTCGACATGTGGGAAGTGGATACAGCGATCATTGTACCGATAGTCGTGTCAGCCAATGGCTTAATAGCCACGAGCCTCGACCAACACCTTAGGAGGCTCTCGTTAGGCGGCTGGGTCAAGGGCCTGATCCAGAAAGCAGTATTGCTGGACACGGCTCGTATTGTTAGGAGGTTCCTCTCTCTGGAGCCCTGACCGCCGGTAGCTTGGACCCTGTTCCCGATACCGGTGGGCCTCTATTTTTTATATTTTTAAATGTTTTTTTTTTTTTGTAATTTAATTTATAAAATATTTAAAAATGTAAAGAATAAGAAAAGAAAGTGAATAAAGGAGATAATAATAATAACCCGTCGTGCGCGAGTCCGACTCGCACTTGGCCGTTTTTTTTAAATTTTTAAATTTTAATTGTTCACAAACAATTCAAAAACAAATTTACTTATCAATGAAAGAAAACATTTCCAATACCTAGGACCACTTTTTCTATACGTTCTATACAGCTCAATATGGCATAACAAGGCGTTTTTCTTGGTTTCCGGTGCCGATAATGCTAAATGAAAAGCTCAGATTACGATCATTGATCGTAACTTTACCTCGTTTTTGGCACACGAAATACATACAATCGCGTCATCTAGTTACATTTATATCTGTGAGAATAGCACATAGGCTAGTTTTGGTCCCGGTATAATGGTTCTTTTGGGATAAGAAAACACTTTTTACGCGGGCGAATTGATGCTAGTAAATAATATAATTGAATCAGTTACAATGCAGTTGAATAGAGATGAAATGACTTTAAGAGCTTGGGTTTGTCGTGTTACTTAGGACTTAGGTGCCATTCTCACCGGCTCGATGTGTTTTCTTTTATGTACGGAATCTCTACCTATACATTTTCTACCGAGAGCACAGATAATATAATAGAGATGCCTCATTTCATAGAAAGAAAATGTGCCGAAGTAACTAGCGTTTTTCGACGGACCAATTGAACTATTTGCTAAAAGTACACCGAACGCGTTCGGTTTCGTCTCACCGCGATAAATAGTGTTAGCAGTGACTTGCAAGTAAAAGGGCTTATTCGGTTCGTGAATATTTGTTTCTTTAAATACATTGAAGATTTGATTTATAGTATTTTTTGCACAAATATCATAACAGAATGCACCTCTAGATACAATATAACATAATGAAACGGAAATGAGAAAGACATAGAAAGCGCTGGTCTGACGACATAAAAAGGATAGCGGGTTTACCAGTGGCATCGAACTGCTAGAATTATAGAAGAGTGGAAAATGCTGGCAGAGGCCTTCGTATCAGGCTGTCATGCCGACACTTGCACAGAGATTGTTGGCAACAGAGGCTATAATAAGAATAATAATATTAGAACAGTCACTATGTCACGTTTCTGCCGTATCAAAGGATAAAATTTTCTTATTTTAAACTTTTCACTTATTGAAAAATAATATTAATTAAAGCATTTAGGCAATGGTCTTTATTCATCAGGGGCTGCTGGTCACCACTCACCACACAAGCATAGTGATTTTTACAATATAAAAGCTTGCATTTCAGAAGAATAGCTTGAAAAATTTAGTCTTGTCTAAAATCCATTTCATTGGTTGCCTTCTCAAAACTCGGTCTCTGTCACTATCTCAACATTTTCCAGGATCAACAATTATGTGCTACGAATGCAACAGCGCCACAAACTCCTGGTGCCTGGACGCCAAGTTACCAGACTCCCTGAAGAGGAACTGCTCCGAGAACGACCGTGGTGTCACCCACACCCTGTGCCGTAAGATTGTGCAGCACGTGGACTACGGAGTCAATGGCAGGCTGCCAGAGAGCAGGGTTATCAGGAGCTGTGGATGGGATGAGACCAAGTTTAAGGTATGGATACTGGAGGAACTCATGTGTTTTTTGCTAACGTCCTTAAATACTTCGCCAACCACGACGTGGTGTCACCCGCACCCTGTGCCGCAAGATCATGCAGCATGTGGACTATGGTGTAAATGGAAGGCTGCCAGAGGGCAAAGTCATCTGTTGGTGGGATGAGACCAAGTAAGTTTGAGGTAATAGGCTGCTGCACAATTCTTGTGGTTCTCCCTATAGAGGGTTAATACTGTTCGAAGCACAACCGATGGTATCTAGACCTTGTGCGGCATGATCATTCAGCATGTGAATTATAGTGTCAACGGCAGGCTGCCATGGAGTAGGGTCATCAGGAGCTGTTGGTGGGATGAGACCAAGTTTGAGGTGATAGGCTGCTGAACAACTCTTGTAGTTCTCCCTTTAGTGGGTTAATACTATACGAAATACCACCGATAGGGTCTAGATCCTGTACCACAACATCATGCAGCATGTGGACTATGTTGTCAACGGCAGGCTGCCAAAGAGCAGGGTTATCAGGAGCTGTGGGTGGGATGAGACCAGGTTTGAGGTATTAGGCTGCTGAACCATTCTTTTGGTTATGCCTATAGAGGGTTAATATTGTTCGAATCACGACCGATGGTGTATAGACCCTGTGCCGCAATATCATGCAGCATGTGGACTATGGTGTCAACGGCAGGCTGCCAAAGAACAGGGTCAACATGAGCTGTGGGTGCAATGAGACCAAATTTAAGGTAAAGCTGCTATACAACTCTTGTGCTTTCCCTATCGAGGTTTAATATGTTCGGAATACGACCGATAGTGTCAAAACACTGTGCTGCACAATCGTGCAGCAAGTGGACTATAGCGTCAACGGCAAGCTGCCAGAGAGCAGGATCATCAGGAGCTGTGGGTGGCATGAGACCAAGTTTAAGGTGAGGCTGATAGAGGAGCTCTTGTTTTTCATCCTGATTCAATTCTAGTTCAGAATCTTCAATTTTCAAGTTCAGAATGTTCAAAGCTTCTGTACAGGGAAAAGCTTCGATTATAACGTGTCAGAAAATAAATTCTGCTGTAGGTGCTGTGGAGCACATACACAAGCTGTGGGAAGTAGGACCAAATTGCATTGTGCTATAAAAAATCTCTTCTTCTAAAAAGTGATGCTAAGTTCCATTGGAAGAGGTATCAAAAGTTACATGATATTTATGTTGGCATACGAGGATTTAATGTTATTTGCATCTAAACCTACTATACACGATTATGGGTTAAGCTGTCCTACTGTACTATATTTGCATCTGTATGTTTTGTGTACATTAAAGGATATGAATATATCCATAATAGCCTTAAAAGTTACCAACTAATTCATCTCCTTCTGCTTTAAGGGTCAATGCTACCACCGTGCCGGCTACGGGGGCAGGCAAGAAGTGTGCTCCTGCCTCACAGACTTCTGCAACGGAGCCCCGGAGACCACAGCCATCATCGCCCTTCTCGCCACCACTGCCCTGATGTTCATCGGGAAAATTATCTGTCAATGATTCAACAAATTAGTGATTTTCTAAATTTATTAATAATTCTAAAAGGAGTGGTGTTTGTCTGAATAAATCGACTAATGGCAGACCTGTTAGCCCTTTTATTGTTTCTCAACCCAACTACGGTCCTCTCTGGACACAATGACCTACGGACCAACCTGCTTTTTACATTATTATATTATAAGCCGAAAAATGCTTCTCAATCAAGTTCCAAGACCATCGATCATATCAAACCCTTACATCAGCCACGGAAAGATTCAGGATAGCACAGTTTAGGTGGTGACCATAAGCATGACCATACCGTGAGCAACCTATATGTGCAAATAAAATTATATACAGATGGCAATTTAGATAGTATTCTTTTCCAACGCAACGATGAAGTTATTAGAGAATGTTACACAAGGAGCGTATAATTTTAATTATGTCACATGTTATACACACCGCAAATCGCTTCTGCGTTCTAAGCATTTTTCTTACAAAATTAGATACGGAACTGCACGGAGTTTACATGCAAACATATGGCCGCTAAGTCCCACTTCACAAAAGCATAAATGGAAAACGTCAAGAAACAAATGAATGAAATCATATGGTTGGTTTCAATTATTTGGCAAGTCATACATATTCCAACTTACATCGAAGGTAGTGAATAAAAAATATAATGATTTTAATATTCAATTCTCAGTAATATAGAAAATAAGCAATAGTTAAAGCACTGGAATCATCCAAATCGTGTTAAATCATATTGGTTAATACGTAAGAATAAAAATAATTGTTGTTAAACATAGACTCGGGCGACTTTGACAATCACCTAGGTATACTGCAAGATAGGTATTATTTACTATAATATGTATTGGTGTTGAAGAGCCTCCAGGGAAAGGACAAGGGTGCAAACAAATCAGTAAGTAGATACAATTATTATTTTTTATATATTTTTATAAAACTATGGTTTCTACGTCGACGTTGTATAAAATTCGTAGCAACTGCAAAGTAGTATAGTATTTTGTGATAAACACTGATGTAGAAGGATTAAACAGCAAAAAAACATAGTTTTTTCATGATAATATGACTTATGATATCGGCAAGGGACACCTACTAGATCTAGGCGAGATTATTCTCTGTATGTCATACTCGATTAAAAAATATTCACGTCTAAAATCAAACAAGTTTCATTTTCAGAAAAAAATACAAAAACTTCATCCATTTATAATCATCGTTATCAGCGTTGGAAGAGCAAGATTCGGTACGGTGATTTACATACATATACATAAACTCACGCCTTTTTCCCATGGGGGTAGGCAGAAACTACAGAACACCACCTGCTACGATCCTTACATACTTCTTTTGCTTCACACACATTCATACATCTAGTCATACACACACGCCGGTTATGCGCACTTGGCCTTTCTGAAGAACATCACCTATAAGGTCTATGTATGTCTTTCTAGGGCGTCCCCTCCCAGCGTTTCCATTCACGTCTGCCTTGTAAATACATTTCGTTAGTCGCCTTTCATTCATCCTCTCAACATGGCCAAACCATCTTAACATACTCTTTTCAATTTTAGTCACTACATCTTCTTTTAAACCACAATGTTGTCTTATTACCTCGATTCCTCAATCTATCATTTAAAGTTACACCACACATACTCCACAATGAGCTCATTTCTACTGCATTAATCCTACTTTCATGTCTTTTTTGCCATACCTTCACTTCCATACATAAGTGTAGGCACCAGCACGCTGTTGTGAACGGCGAGTCGAGCTTCCGGAGCCATCGACTTGCTGGTCACAACTGCATGTATAGCACATCATCATCATCATCATCAGCCTATAGCAGTCCACTGCTGGACATAGGCCTCTCCAATTGCACGCCATTTGGTTCGATTTACGGCAACTGTCATCCAGCTGCTACCAGCCACCCTGCGAAGGTCGTCGCTCCACCTAGCCTGAGGGCGTCCTACCTTACGTTTACCAGTTCGCGGTCTCCACTCAAGAACACGTTTACCCCAACGGTCATCGGTTCTACGACTTATATGGCCGGCCCATTGCCACTTCAGCTTACTTATTCTGTGAGCTATGTCGACAACTTTGGTTCTCTGCCGGATTACCTCGTTTCGGATTCGATCCCTTAGAGAGACGCCGAGCATAGCCCTTTCCATAGCTCGCTGAGCAACTTTGAACTGATGAACCAGCCGTATTGTGAGTGTCCACGTCTCGGCACCGTAGGTCATAACAGGTAGGACGCACTGGTTGAAGACTTTAGTCTTCAGGCTTTGTGGGATACGCGACGAGAAGACTCGACGAAGTTTTCCAAAGGCCGCCCAGCCCAGCTGTATTCTTCTGCTAGCCTCCTTCTCAAAGTTGTTCTTACCAAACTGCAGAGTTTGCCCGAGGTAAACGTATTCTCGAACAACTTTGAGAGCACCGCCATTGACCACAATCGATCCCGGAGTGACGTGTGAATTGAACATAACCTGGGTTTTGTCAAAGTTCATCCGGAGACCGATGCGTGCAGATGAATCAGCCAGGCTATCCAGCATCTGCTGCAAGTCTTGCAGTGACTCTGCCATTATGACGATGTCATCCGCAAATCTCAAGTGTGAGATGTACTTGCCGTTTATATTAATGCCGCGTCCTTCCCAGTCCAGCGTCTTAAACATATCCTCCACCGCGTTACTAAACAATTTCGGAGAAATTACGTCCCCTTGTCTAACCCCTCGACGCAGTGAGATATGTCTAGTTTGCCGGTCCTGACTTTGGACGGTCATTGTTGCGTTTTCATAAAGACATCTCAGCACTTGGATGTATCGCCAGTCAACTTGGCATCGCTGCATAGACTCCAGAACAGACCAGGTTTCGATGGAGTCAAAAGCCTTCTCATAGTCCACAAAAGCAAAACACAGGGGCCGATTATACTCTTCGGACTTTTGTATAATTTGCCGCACTGTGTGGATGTCTATGGTGTTGTATCCTCCTCGGAACCCGGCCTGTGATGTATAGCACAATTCACTTTATTCCCATTTACTCTCCTTTCCACATCCTCTTCAATCTTTCCATCCATTGTGAACATACTTCCCAGATATACAAATTCGTTCACTTGCTCCACACTCTTATCATTTATTTTCACTTCACACTTCAATACATCGTCTTCTCTTTCAAACACCATTACCTTAGTCTTGTTCACATTTATACTCATCTCTTTTTAACCCACGCCGGAAAAAGAGGGGTGTTATATGTTTCACGTGTGTTGCTGTGTATCTGCGTATCTGTGTATATGTGTGTCTGTCTGTGGCATCATAGCGCCTAAACGGGTGAACCGATTTCGATTTAGTATTTTTTTGTTTGAAAGGTAATTTTGTCGAGAGTGTTCTTAGCTATGTTTAAATAAAATCTGTTCAGCCGTTCAAAAGTTATGGGCATTTTACTGTTTGAATCGGGGTGTTTTCGCAAGATAAATGTGTCGGGGGTTTTTTAAATTGTGAAATTTTACTTGTAACTTAAAAGCTTTATTCATTACAGTCACCATGTCTTGCAACTGTTCTGCTGACGATGCAAGTTGAAATTGATCATCTGCATAGAGAAAGCATTTGACAGGCAACTCATTCATCCTCAATCCGCACTCATGCTCTTTCAAACCTATCAGACAACGAGCCATGTACGGTGATTTAAAAAAAAAAATGTCTGATTCTAGACACTTAGTAGATAATATATAATTCAGGTTCAACTGAAGACTGTGACCTGAATTTCCAAATAGTTCGAGAGTTTTGGGATATAGCTACGAACACTTATGTTAGGTCTTCTCTTTCAGAGCAGTAACGTATTTAATTATCTTTAGGACAAGCTGGCCCTTGCCACCAGCCTTTTAGTTTTTGGTATTACTATAACCTCCACCCCGGGACTGGCGAAGGATCCGTACGGTCTTCTGCAGTTCGTTCTGTCCGGGGCACTTCACGCTCCTCCAGCTAGACATGAATTCAAGTGGACCAAGTCACCCTCTGCGGCATTACATGGCCTATTTCATCTAGAGAGCCGCGCGTGGGACAAGGCGCGCCGCCGTCTAGGCCTTTGACTGTTCAGGCAGCAGACTCACCAAATCTGGTAGCAGCACGATACCTTCTTGCGGCTGGAGATCATTTTGTAGCCTCCGTTACCCGCTTCTTCTCTTTCGTGTGAGGATGTGGCCACCTCTGGTGTGTGAGTTATTTGGAACCCCACTGGCCTCTGACTTGGCTATTTCAGACTTACATTAACTATATAAGTCCAGGTTTCCTCACGATGTTTTCCTTTACCGTTGCCTGTGATGTCCAAGATAACCTTAGAAAGTATATATGAATTTGAAAAGTCACTTTCTTTTCGCTGCCTCTTCTGAGACCATCACTTCTTCGCAAAAGAAGGCGACGGTGTTCTCACTTCTGACTATGAACCACGACTGGAAGCGGGGCTAGACTTACCTGTATAGACTGGGGTGCCAAATCTTTAAAAACGCCAATTTCAGAGCTGATCAAAATATAATAAAAAACATTGAACAGGAACATGGCAGTTATCTGCCATCTCGGCTTTACTGATAAACACCTGCAAAGCCAAGATAGCAGAAATTGAATCAATTTAGTTTGACATTTGTCAAACTGACAATTTAATTATTTTTGACCTAGCCCTGAATCCAGTCAGAACCTGAATTCCAGTTCTAAAGTATGATATGGTACTCCCACACCAATCTGCCTAGCCTTCCAGTCTAACCGGATTCAGCTGAGTACCAGTGTTTTACATGGAGCGACTGCCTATCTGACTACCACAACACAGTAACTGGGGAACACCATACCCCTTGGCAAGACTGGTGTCAGATCTCAAGCTTCTGACTACTCGTAACGACTGTCAAAGATCTTTAAATGACAGCCAGGTCCAACGGCTTAACGTGCTTTCTGAGGCACGGAGGACACTCGGTATGTTGAAATGGTCACCCATCCACGGACCCACCTCGTCAAGCGTTGCTTAAACTTGAAGATCGACGTGCGGCTGTTATTATTTAGCCACGAGCTCCTTATATATATGGTGCTCCCACACCGTTTTTAAAATGTTTACAAACATTTTCTAAGCAAACATTGTCCTAACATTTGTTAGTAAACGTATTAATGTACTAGTGTTAGACAGAAGAAAGATCGAGGATAATCGAATATTTCTGCAAAACTATCGATTTTTTTTAACATGCGACTAAATATATGTTAAAGTTCTAGCTTACATAATTAGTTATAATAGTCTATTTTAAGTTTCCTTATTTCTTTCTACACAGTGTGTTTTCGTCTATCATCCAACTCTCGTGTCTCAGATCTGCTGGAAGAAATTTCTACTGAAATAAGCAGTACCTTTGTGCTCTTCTTTCTGTATTCTTTCTTTTCTCTGTTAAGTATTTTGTGTGTACATAAATAAATATGATTATTTGTAGGAATTTGTGAGCCCAATGCAAGAGTATGGTGGCGGTGTTTCGAGCAAGACGGGGGAGTATCGAGACGGTGGTCCCGATGGGGGGAGAGAACGGGGCATGGCCCACCAGAGTGATGGCTACCAGTCCCAGCATCAGTACGCCGTGATGCAACAAAAGAACTATGGTACGTAGATGAGGAACCATGTCTTAGCTTTATGAACTACTGCTACTGATGCCCAGCTGTAGTAACGATTTTAAATGATAATCAAATTCTTAAATATAAAAGATTTCTGTTCCTTTGCGAAGACAACTCCCACTTTATGGTGCTATCTTAAGACCAGACTATAGTATGCGAAGCGAAGGGTCAAATTCAAGAGTCAACTCGCGAACGAGTGGGATTGTTGTGACGGATGCAATTCGTCGGCGTCTGACGCGTCACGGCGCTCGAGCAGTGCGAAATAACTCGACTATGGTGGAGACTGCGAAGCGAAAGGTCAAATTCAAGAGTGAACTCGCGATGACACTCCTCTCTTCACGAGTGGGATCGTTGTGATGGATTCAATTCGTCGGCGTCTGACGCGTCACGGCGCTCGAGCAGTGTGAAATAACTCAACTACGGCCGCTAGTCGTTGATATATTATTTTTAATACATCAATGCTGCTAGCTATATTTGCCCTACTCATTGGAAATGGACATTCGAGTTCGATTTTTTTCCAATTTGTTTTTTTGCCTTACCCGACACAATTCTTGATTGTTACTAATATCTAGTGCCTAAACGGGCCACAAACTATTAGTATTTAATTTGATGCAATATTTAATTAAATATAAAATTTTGTTATGTAATGGAATTGTTTTTTTTTATTATTATTGATATGCTCGCGCTTGACCACTATCTCACCTGATGGTAAGCGATGATGTGGTCGACGATGTAGCACGCTTGCCTAGAATAAACCTATTCACTCTTGACTTAAAGACTCCCAGGTTGCAGCTATCAGGAAATACAGCCTCTAGCTGGGAATGCCACTCATTAGCTGTACGCATAATAAAAGCATTCCCAAAACGTTTGGTGCGTATGAGTGAGATGTCCACCATGTACCTGTGACGCATCGCCGTACGTCTTGTAGTCCGATGATGGAACGGGCTTGAAGGAATTAGTTCATGCAATTCCATCGCACATTTCCCGGAATGTAACCGATAAAAAACCGACAGACAGGCAATTTGGCGCCGATGTTCAAGGCTCTGGAGCCTAGAATCGACCAGTATCTCATTGCCGATGAGCCTCTAAGCCCGTTTTCGATCGACTCTAGTGCATCCAGCTGGTACTTGGCGGATCCGTCCCAGAGATGAGAGCAGTACTCCATGCATGACCGAACTTGCGCTTGATACAAGTTGAGCAACTGTTCTGGCGTGAAGTACCGTCTCACCTTTGCAAGGACCCCCAACTTTTTAGCAGAAAGTTGAGCTTTTGCCTCAATGAATGGACCAAAATTTGAGGGTATATGTCAACGTTACGCCAAGAAGCTCAAGATGGTTCGTTATATCGGCACGGTCACACTACGGAAAGTAGGACCCGGGTGGAATTGGCTCCTTTTAGCGGAAAAAGGTCACGCCTGGGTCTTAGCAGCATTTAACTTGACCAGATTGACATCACCCCACTCGGAGACTGCCTTCAAGGACAGATTCAAGCACCAAACCATGGCTTCCCGGAGAGACCTGATCTGAGGCCCAGTAGCGCACGTCGGATACGTATCTCACAGCAACAGTGCTGTCGTCTGCATACCCAAAGATTGGAAAGGTTTAAGCCGATCATTTATATGCAGCAAGAACAATGTGTAAATCCCAATTCAAAACTATTCTAAGCATTTTTTATTTATATCTCTTCCAATATAATATTTTTTCATGCGTTATATTTTCTACGCTTTCAGGATGTTCCAGCAAAGATTTGTCCGATCAAAACATGGCGACATACTGCCGCGTCGCGACCGGCATTTATGAAGCCACTGCGTCTAGCCAGCAGTACCAGAACCCAAGGTATAAGCGTCCAATCGATGTAGTGTTACTCTCATAAAATAAAAATTGAATTCCACCATTCTTTGCAGATATAACAACCCATCGGCCCCCACTTTTAGTTCGCCGCCGAATTCCCCTCTCGTTGGCCTTGTTTTTGATCCATCTTCACCTAACTACAGCGGACCTGGGATGATAGGAGGAAGATCCGACAACGATAGACGGGCTCAGAGCTCCTGGTCCATCTCCAACCAAGAACCGATTGGGACTGGTGCGAAGAAGAAGATAGTTAAAAGCCAAGATAAACGCAATTCCTACAACTCCGACCCTCGATATCATGAGAGGTACAAGGACAACCCCGAAGTGGACCGTCAGCGGAAGGAAAGGAACTTGACGTCAGAGTCCACATCTAGCCTCGATTTCTTTGTTGAGGGAGAGAGAATGGTGTCAGAACTATGCAACATACCCGACTCGCGATCGGATTCCAATAATCAAAAACAGAATCAAAATCAGAAACAAACCAATCAGGACGAAGAAAAGAATAAGTCTTCCGTATCGTCGGAAGTTTTGCTTACTGCACTCGACAAGATAGTTATACATGATCAAATACCGAATCAAATCGTTCAACTGGCTGTGGAGGCCTGCACTGATGCCGAAAATATAGCGATTGCTCATCACAACAGGCCTTGTTTCAAGAATATTCACTCGATTTGCGCAAAAACTAGATCTAACGTACAGAAACCGGACAGCGCAGTCGCCAACTTGCATTCTCAAGGCATACCCTGGGTTATTAAAAATTTTATTTTTTCTTTTGTCAGAATTCTAGATGGCTGGAAAGGCGTCAAAGAACTGCTTAGTGAGAAGCACGACACGTTTTCGAGAATCGAAAATAAATATTACAGCCCTAACATAAGAGAATGTTTTGTGCAATGGCAAGCTGTTACTAAAGAGATGTTGACTCACATCTATAAAACCTTCAAGTGCCTAGATCATGGATTTACTATGGAACAGAAAAGTTTTACACACAATTACTACTCCACCAATTCGGCCGCACCGAGGAATCAAAATCAGAATAAATTTCAACCAGCTAAATCGCATTCTAGTACTCCACGGCCCGTCAATGCTTCTCCGCAGCCGTTCAACGCTGCTCAGCCGCCATGGGTGCAGAACCAATCCCAAGCGGCTTCCCAAAGCTTTAACGAAGGTCCATGGCCCGCGCGTTCTGGTGTCACCTATAAGAAGTATCCTGTAGTGCCACCGCCGAACG
Organism: Orthosia gothica; assembly: GCA_949775005.1. Classification (NCBI taxonomy): domain Eukaryota; kingdom Metazoa; phylum Arthropoda; class Insecta; order Lepidoptera; family Noctuidae; genus Orthosia; species Orthosia gothica. The sequence goes on from OX459067.1 coordinate 12,860,696, forward strand.
CGCATAACTTCTATCCTTTAAACGACCAAGCTGAAATAGACAACTATCAGAAGACACCGTACAAATGTGATCCATGCAGCGTCCGTGAGTCAAAGCCTCGCCAGTCATGGACTATTACCAATGTTCCGGACTTTCGCGCTCTTGAAGGTATGTGTCACGCGGAGCAACGAGAATTGTACACTCAACTAAAACATAAAATGGATGCGGAACTCGGTAAGGCACCTGGACAACCACTTCTCGGAAATATGCCTTGCGATTTGTTGCAACGCAGAGACATGGAGTTAAAGGCTAAAATGATTCCTTTAAGTCATGTAGAGAAGACATTGATACCGAGCATGGCTGCGTCAGCCGAGATGAGGGGCTGCTACGTACAGAAGAACAACAGCTGTGGCGATACAAAGGAAGAGGCCGATTTTTTTGCGGCATGGGGTCAGATGGTCCAAAAAGATCCTAGCGATTTTTTAACTCATCACACTCACAACATTCAAATCCCATCAAATGTTGTGACGATTTCAAACAATATCTCTGGCCCCGTACAATTCCTAGACCCAGAAAATGATGAGTTTCATGAAATGTCAAAAGTGTATATGAAGCCCGGCAGCTACAAGGTGCCCATAAAGCCTGCCGATCCAATTTCTCCATTCGTTCAAGGCGCCGCTCAGGATGTGGTGTACGACAGCTCTGTCGGGGACGACATAGCTCTTAAAATGAAAGTTCCGTTTCCGCCTGTCACATTAGCACCGCAACCCAAGTACAATCTTGAATCATGGCCGTGCTTAATGTCCAGACGGTCTGACGATATATTTGGAGAGGATCAAAAGATGATGCCTCGTCATGGAATTCCCTGCTTGGATATGCGGGCAGCAGACTCGCTGGATCTCCTAAGTTCAATGACTTCAGACCGCGCTTGGGAAGCAGCTAAACAGTCTGCACCGAAACTGATGGATTTCATTCATGAAGGTTCTAAGTCGGACACAGCCCGATTATATGACGCGTTAGGTCTGGGTGCCACTGAAGAGTTATCTGAAGATTTGAAGCAAGTCAAACTCAGCATGGAGCAGGACGCGTGGTCAGCCGGACTGAATCATTTCATGTCCAAAGATCTAACTTGTGTATGGAATCAACAATCGGCCAAAAATGACTATATTCTAAGTAAGAGTCAAGATCAATCAGTTTTTATCGAGGATACAGTGAAGCTGCTTGATTCTGAAACCAAATTACTGGAACCTGACGATCCTTTAGATGTTCCTGAAACTAGGAACGACGAGGGAAAAAAGGAGAATACTCGTTGTCCTAACTTCGACCAATCCGGCAATTATATACGAGATGAGAATCACAAGAAATCTGGCGGAAAACCAAAAGTTGCCGTGTCAGGAATGTGGTATCATCCTAAGAAAAAGAAGCCTTTGCCAGCTAATACAGTCAAGAAGTTTGAGACAATCGTTTCTAATCTATCACAAATCAACGAAGCTGCTTTTATTCTACATGATATGGACATAAAAGTGGTAAGTGTTCACATTTGTTAATGCTTGTTTTTGTTTATATCCGTATTATATAAACATGCTCTAAAGTGTTATTATATTTCCAGGCTCCTAGATTCTACGAAGTTGTAAAATATCCAATGTGTCTCCATGACATATCGACTAAACTCAAGAATTCATCATATAATGAATACGAGCAGGTCGTACAAGATTTTAGAAGAATATTCAACAATGTGCGACTTTACCTAAAGGTAACTTAAAACCCTTAAAAATGTGTTAAGTTTTTTGCAAATCCTAAATAAAGAGTTTAAAATTGAGCAATATTCCTTCCAGAGCTGTCCAGATCCAACGATGAAAAAGAATGTGAATAAAATTTCGAATGATTTTGAAAAAATTTTGAATGAAGAGTTTCAATCTAAATGGGAATCGAAGAACAAGTCCCAGGATGTAGTCGAATCACAAAATAATTCTCACAAAAAGGAGGAAAAAGATTCTGTCAACAACAACACTGAAGCCAAACATGAGGATAATAAGAAAAACGATCCAAAAACGAGTGGAGATGATAAAAAGTGAAACGGCACAATTTTTAACACATCTTTTGGGAGAAGAGGTTCTGGTAAAATCTTTGTCATGAGGAACACTTTCGCCATTTAAATTTTTCGAGTAATATTTATTTTTGTTTAAACATTTTTTATTTATATATGTATTTATTTGTTTCAACGACGAGGTCGTCCAAACGATGGTTACTCACGTAAATAAAATACGCGGTCATCATTGTATTTAGTACGATTCTAAAACTGGTCGATACTATGATGAGTAGGTTTAAAATAAGCAACCTCTAGTCAAATAGCAAATTATTTTTTAAACAAATGTCAGTGACGTTATCAGAACTTATAATAAATAAGATTATCAATTTAATATGTAAGTGCTTGCCAGTTTTTTCGAATGGACTTTATTAGCTTCTGAATGGATTCGTTCTTTATTGTTCTCGTCTTCTTTCCTTTCTCGATTAGTTTGTAATTTTGTTTTGTATATTTCAACTTTATTATTTCTTCCAATAATTCATTATATAATAATAATAATCCGTATTGGTTTAATGTGCAGAAAAACAAATTTATGTTTTGATGCGACGTCAGTTGTAATTTAGTTTCTTTGTTCCAAGATTCCCAGACACACTACAAGATGTCCATATCTGATGCAACGAACACGCCGAATAGGTATTAGTTCTTTTTATATCTCTATCTGTGATGTATGTTTAGGTAAAAGTTGATTATTTGAATCGTTTTTCACGCTCAATTACTAGTTGTTACGATTCTCTTGAAACCTGTAAATAGAAAGGAGTGGAAGGTGTGTAAAAATTAACCTAAAAGTTTAAGTTGTCTTGGAAAGCCTGCGCCATGCCATTAATTAATAATGTTGTACATTAATATTTTCATTAAAAATGCGGTAAATTATTTCAGAAAAAAATGGGTCGCATTGAGTCGTAAAAAGTTCGATACAGAAATAAATAATATGTATGACTATATTATTTGAAAAGTAAGCATATGGAACTTCTTACGAGTCGACCGTCCAATTCAAAACTTAGCAAATATCTTTATAATACATATGTTATGTACGTGCAAAACATTTTTTTTATCTAATTTGTTTCGTTTGTGGTATTTAAATATTTTTTAAAGTAATTTTTGAGTCCATTTTACCTGCCATAGAAATAAGTGAATTGCTTACGACGTCAACGTTTGATAGTTTCGTTTCGGTGGTAAATACCGGGTTGTGATTAAATTCAAAATTTCAAATTTGACGAGCGACGTTCGAGTTAATTTTAAGTATTCGTTAAGTTGTGATTTTATTATTTAACTTATTTACCTAAAATTATGGCAAGGAACTCCTATGATAATAAAAGAGTTATTTTTTATTTTGTCGTTTACTTTTGCTCTTCACTCCCTAGTTCCCCAAAACCCTTCTCGGATCAATGACCTTAACATATGGGAGCGTGGCGTGAGGGGGCCACTTTGTTAAAAACTCTTTGTATATTTGCTTAGGATTTACTGAACAAACCCAAAGAATAGTGAAATTTGGTATCAGATTTTGTGAAAGTCAAATAAGCGAGAGTTAAGGACTGTAAAGTTAGGCCCTCAAATCTCACATACAGGGTTGAGGGCTCACCTGTAGTATCTACCGGATAAATTCGCTTCTTCCTCGTAGTCCATGTGTTTATCGGTTTATTCCCATCGGCCACCCCTCAGTTGCCACCCCGGTGGCCGATGGGAATGATTTAGTGAAATTTGCTACCTTCCATTATTCCCATCTGCCACCGGGGTGGCGGATGGCACTAACTAGTGGCGTTTGCCACCCCGGTGGTCGATGGGACTTATTTAGTGAAATCTGCCACCTTCCTTTATTCCCATCTGCCACCGGGGTGGTGGGCGATTCTCATGACATTTGTCACATAAAAGTGAATGTTGATGCTGTGACCGGTTTACTTTGTTACTTGGATCCAACTAAAGGTGCTGGCCCTGATAACTTAATAATATGTGCATCTGGACTGAGGGCCCATTTTTTAAATCGTTGTGTAACGAAGTCAGACTTAAAGGGAAATTAGTTAAAACTAGTTAAAACATAATGCAATGGGCCTAGAATTTCTTAAATTTGAATTAAAACAGTTATGATTAAATTACTTGGGCCCTCAATCCAGTATCATCTAAATTTCTAACTAAATGCGCGCCTTGCATTGCCCTACCAATTTTGGTTTTTGGAAGTCTGACTCAAGGTGTTGTTCCCATATTATAGAAATCTGTCAAAAAAAAAAATGGATAAATTGGTTATATGTCAATTTTGATATTTATTTTTTATGTATTTAGACTTTATGCACAAAGATACTAATAAGGTAATATACTAACAAGACGCACGGCTATACACCATCGGTACATGGTGGATATCCAACCCATACGCAAAAAGCGTTTTGCGAATACTTTAATTGTGCGTACAGATAAGAAACACATTCCAAAGAAGAATGAACTGAATATATAACGAAGAATGGACTAGTTAATATGGAAGGAAGAGTGAACAAAATCAGTAGTATGAGAAGGACAGAACAAGAGGAGATTATTAAAGAAACGCAACAAAAATACAAAAAATTGTTGCCAACTCAAAGAAAAATGTTGATGGTTTAAAATTCTACCAAAATCCTTCAACGAAAAATAGTCAAATATGAACCTTGAATTGATATTTTTTCTATTCACCCCGTTTTACGGTCATGAGAATCAACCACCCGACTAAACTTATGAAGGTGGCAGATGGGAATAAACCGGCAAACGCCACTAGTTAGTGCCATCCACCACCCCGGTGGCAGATGGGATTAAAGGAAGGTAGGAAATTTCACTAAATCATCCCCATCGGCCACCGGGGTGGCAACTTGGGGGTGACCGATGGGAATAAACCTGTTTATCGGACACTACAGAAAGTGTTGATGCCAAAATTTATAAGCAAATGCCAAACAAAATTTGTGAAAACAAGAAATGGCCCTCTCACCACACGCACGTAATAACTTTTATCTGCAGAATAAATTACCCGATATATCACAATATTTATTCCTGAGATAAAAAATATCAGCGTGTTGAATATCGGCCGGGCCGCGTCCCCATCATGCACGGCGCGGTGGTGCCGTCACCGTCCAACGCCACGGCGCCGCCGCCGCTATTGGGGACGCGGCCAAAGCCCCGTTTAACATCCAGCAATTTAACTTTTAACCAGCTATTTAATTAGAGCGCTATACTAGTTAGTACCTCTGGCTTATGAAGGACATTGTTGGAAACTAGGCCACTGAAAAAGTAAGAAACGGGCATATACGCGAGGAAGTTAGGATCCGTCCAAACGAAGAAAACTATGCGCGCTTGACCATCCTCGCCCATGTAATGAGAAGGCCCGAAGAACACGTGACTAAGCAAGCCGTCAGGTCCAAAAAAGCGAGGTAGACCCCTTTTTAATTTTTTTAATTTCCTTTGCAACGGAGGAAAGCCTACCCCAAATGAAATGGAATTAGGCTAGATATCTCTAGAAGCGTCTGGCGATGTCTAGCGAAACATCGACACGTCGGGTGACGTGAAGTGCGACAGTCATGTCGTTTGTCGGACATTTTTGTCCCCTTGTAAATAGTAGGCAAAAAACAAAAAAAAAATCGGTAAAGTACTTATATACCAAACGCAATAGTACATTGTTCACCGAGAGGAGAAAGTGACCGATTACCGTCGAGGGTGTCGTTTAAAACACAAAACACTTAAAACACCCGAGATCGGGAATCGCACTTTCTCTCGAGTGATACATAGTGCTTTGAAAAATAAACGAAAACTGAATTTGAGGATTCAGTTTTCGTTTATTTTCCTCGTAGGTGTAGTATAAAGCAACACACAAATTGAAAATGGCGCCAATGGCGTCTGCAATTTTCACATGTTCTTTTTTCAAATTGTTTGACACCATCCAACACACAGCTAGTGGCCAGTGTCATTTTGCGAACTTGGAGATAAAAACTCACTGTAAAAACTTTTTGGCTTTTGATATTTAGGTTACCAGCGCATAGTCTTGCCCAAAATTAAAAAAGAAAAACCACGTAAGAAATGGATTTTCATACACTTTTCTCACCCGCTCAGATGCGTTTTCTCGCCGCATATTTGTTCGATATGCAATGACGTACTTTCTACCGTAAATTTGATAAAGTATCAAGGTTCTTTCCGAGCAGGTGTAGTATAAAAACAATTTTCAAATCGGTCTACAATATTGACGGAGAAATCGGGGAAAATACCTACACAAAAAACATACAGTCGAAGATAGACCTTCTTTTTGGGAAGTCGGTTAAAAATATTTTTGTCCCAATTTTTTTAGCATGCTTTTTAGTTTACCGTGCATTGTCATCCAAACGAAACGTGCATTCAAAAGAACAATGGCAGGTGCTCATACATTGTTTTAGCTGAGATTAAATTCCTACGTCATTAAATGAAAAATATCTAGTTTAACTCAGGGTGATGTTCTGAATTAGTTTGTGCAAGATTTTTTTTTCGAGAATGTCGAGAATAATAGATATTCAGTCATAAACTTATGCAAGTTATGTCTGGGTAACTTATAATAATGTGTTTAATAGGTAACATTATTCAATTTCGTGGAAGCAAAAGGACTTTATTGCATTAGTATTGCCTTTATCTAGTTATTTCAGCATGAAATGTATAATATACTCTTTGGAAATAGTATATTTATTTAAACTAAGCGATTTTGACGTGTATCAAAAGATAGTCGTCAACAACCAACCTATATTTTTTTTGACTTGGATACTAGTCTTTTTGCCAATCATTAATTGAAAGTAATTAATTTATTTTTACTACACTACAATATTTTTACCTACCTGCAAGGAACATCTACACTTACACATAAACTGTACATATTGTTAACTCATTTACTGCAATAACTACAATAATGATACAATTACTTAATATAGTTACTACTTGTTACTTAGCAGACAAAATAAATAATGGCAACACTAAGCTAAAGAAATTAACTGAAAATCAAATAACTTTTATTTATTATGTTTTTTTTTTCATATTCCGTTTTGAACCAGCCCAATTTTACTTTAAAAAACGTAGACAATTAATAGAATTTCTTTCGTAAATAACTCACTTTCAGACGCTCAAAATTTAAGTCAGCTAAGATTTCGCCATTGTTCTTTCATCTTAATCAGTGGAGGATAACTAACTGCTTTAAAATTTATTTGCAAGATTTGTCCCAAACATATACATACATTGCAGGTTAATAATAAAATTATTCATTAAAACATCTTTTTTAAAACAAGCTTTTTTCGTATTCTTCTCAGCAAATCCTTCCACGTGATACCCATATCAAGGCAGTGCAAAAAATAAATACTAGGCCGCTATATTGGGCCGTCCGCCATGCTGGGTTTAGAATGACGTCACTCAGCTAACCATGCATTGTCATCCAAACTAAACGTGTATGCAAAATTTCATCTTAATCGGTGGAGGATTCATTCTTTAAAATTCAGTTGCAACATTTGACCCGAACACACATACATACATTGCAAGTTAATTAAAAGCTTGTAATAGACCATAGATTTGCAGCAATGTCGCTAGTCTGCAAACACCTCGATATTTACCTCCAGTTTCGAACTCTACCGTTTTGCGTTACTTTCTCAAGATTCTGATTCACCCAAATTTCTATCGTAATTTCATGATGTCGACGAAACATCATCGAATTCCACTTAACCAAATTACTCACATACGTTCACAGTCAGTAAATTTCACGACCCTTCCTGACGAAATCGGATAAAAAGTATTTATATTGAGTCATTTGTCAGCTAAGCGCAACACTATGATGAGCCATTGTACCATATCCTGTTAATCAAAACCACATTTTACATGTCTTGCATATGTAATGACCCCGTCTGTTCCCCACCCAGCGGCTGTCTCCACTTTTTAACAGACTGCCCAAGAAGGAGGAGGTTATCAATTCGATTGTATTTTTAGGGTTCCGTAGCCAAATGGCAAAAAACGGAACCCTTATATATTCGTCATGTCTGTCTGTCTGTCTGTCTGTCTGTCCGTCCGTATGTCACAGCCACTTTTTTCCGAAACTATAAGAACTATGCTGTTGAAACTTGGTAAGTATAGTATAGTATAGTATTATTATATATTATTATTATTATATTATTATAGTATTCTGTGAACTGCATTAAGATTTTCACATAAAAATAAAACAATAAATTTTGGGGATTCCCATACTTGAAACTAAAACTAAAAATATTTTTCTTCATCAAACCCATACGTGTGGGGTTTCTAAGGATAGGTCTTCAAAAATGATATTGAGGTTTCTAATATCATTTTTTTCTGAACTGAATAGTTTGCGCAAGAGACTCTTCCAAGTGGTAAAATGTGTGTCCCCCCACTGTAACTTCTAAAATAAGAGAATGATAAAACTAAAAAAAAAATATGATGTACATTACTATGTAAACTGCCAGCGAAAATTGGTTTGAACGAGATCCAGTCAGTAGTTTTTTTTTTTTAATACGTCTTAAATCGTAAACCGCAATTTACCAAGTACGGAACCCTTCGTGCGCGAGTCCGACTCGCACTTGGCCGGTTTTTTGTTTAGGTTTTTTCTTATCGCAGAACTTTTTACTAGGAGAACCGATTTTTTATTTGAAAGCTAGTGTTTGTCATGTGGTCCCATGTAGTCCAATTTCATCAAGATCTGATGAAGAATTTCGGAGAACTACTACTACAACAGAACTCTTCAATAAATGACGGCAAATCACTCGGGATAGCTGCATTCGCATGTCTGTTTATTGTTTACATCATTTCATAACATCACACTGGTACGCTCGAAAGGGGTACGCAGGTGAGATAGTTCACCCTGGTATATATCTCATGCCGCCGGTTTAGTTTACGTTTCATGTTGTTGAGTTAATCTATTCTGGCATCACTTTGAGGATTATAGGTACCTAACTATAGAACTGGTCCATTATGTACCACAACAAAAAAGTGAAAAACATTTTAACAAAAAAAAAACAACCGACTTCCAAAAGTGAAAAATAACTTGAATTTTGGAAGTAGATGTCAAAAAACGAAGAAACAACTACAGGAACACCGACTGCCGAATTTGAAGTTATTTTTCAATTTGTAGTGTTATTATTTGCATGTCGGTTGTATTTTTTTATTATATACATCCATAACATAAAGAATAACCATGCCTGTGTCTGTGTGTGTCGGAAGAAGTTGAAAAGCCTCCCACCAGGTGGACCGATGACCTGGTGAAGGTTGCGGGGATACGCTGGATGCGAGACGCAGTACGGGACCGGTCAATATGGCGGCGCTTGGGGGAGGACATGTCGCTATGTCCAGCAGTGGACGTCTTTCGGCTGATATGATGATGATGATGCCTGTACTGGCCTGTAGTACGTCCACATTTAGGGCCAGAGTCTACTACTGCCATCAACAGCAGAACTTTAGACTCCAGACTGAAATGATAATTTCCAAATAGAAAATACCAATATCCCTTTGACTGAACCGGGAATTGTTCCTGTGTTCTTGTCGCTATTTCTTCGTATCGTTGGTCTGGCTTGCACCCACTCGACCAACAGTAGTTCATACTCCATACAGATCGGCAGCTAAATAGTTGACGTATCTACTCCAACTAAGTTTACTACTTTAATGCTCACAGGTAATTCAGAAATCCGGGGGAATGATGTCGCTAATTTCCTTACCACCGGATCAATGAGTCTGTTATGACAAAATTTCATGACTCCCTTTCGCTTTTCAATTCAGATACAACAAAAAACATAAAATTGAATCTTAATCATTTTACATCATTCTTTGTTGGCTCTACCTTTCAGCGTGTTTTTATCGACTTTCCAAAGAGAGGGAGGTTCTCTATTCGGATGTTTCATTTTTAGGGTTCCGTACCCAAAGGGTAAAAACGGGACCCTATTACTAAGACTCCGCGGTCCGTTTGTCTGTCTGTCTGTCTGTCACCAGGCTGTATCTCACGAACAGTGATAGTTAGACAGTTGAAATTTTCACAGATGATGTATTTCTGTTGCCGCTATAATACTAAAAACACAATAAAATTAATATTTAAGGGGGGCTCCCATACAACAAACGTATTTTTTTTGCCGTTTTTTGCGATAATGGTACGGAACCCTTCGTGCGCGAGTCCGACTCGCACTTGGCCGGTTTTTTTTTGTATTTGTTCGGGCACAACTCCGTCATATATATTTTTTGTTACTCTCGAGGTGGTCCCATTGTCACCAAATCAGAATCTGATGATGGATCCCATATAAATAGAGGGAACTGCTCAAATATTATAGGCAGACATATAGCGATTTTGGTATTTTCAATATATGATTATGGCAAGCATTTGCACTCAGAAAGTATTATTTTGTGAAGTGGAACTAATGAAACAAATACATATAAATAAATGGTACTGATGAAAATAGTACCATCGATGATGAAGCTGGAAGGTAGGCACTGGAACTCTAAAATAAAAATGATTATGTGATTAGATAAGTATAAATGATTTTCATGATAATATGAGTTACCAACACTAAAAAGAGTAAAATAAAAAACTGTTTTAATAAAATAAAAAAACTGACTTCTAAAGCAAAACACTACAAAGCGAAAAATTACTTTGTTTTCCAAAGTCGGTGTTGAAAAACGAAAAAAAAATAGGCACCGACAAAGACTTCACCACCACACACCGACACCGACTTCGGAAAACAAAGTAATTTTTCGCTTTGTAGTGTTTTGCTTTAGAAGTCCGTTTAATTTATTTTTTTAAAAGATATTTTATTATCGTGATAATTTATACGGTTCATCATCTTTCAATCATTTGCCCAACTTTGACAACGGTCCGTTCCCTGTCTAACCCAATGTATTTGTTAACTCCATAACCCAGAAACAGTGTTCAAACTTACAAGAAAATCTACAACGACCTTCAAGCAACGGCTAAAGTGCTATCCGAGGCACTTTATCATCAACATCAGAAGCCTACAACAGTCCACATTTCAACATAGGTCGACTGGTAGAAAATGTTTAAGGCATTAAGTCCGCCTCTGTACATGAATCTTCTATACATCTTTTATATATGCATATTACATACAAATAAATCAAATGTCTGTATTTAATATCAAAAAACAACGTTTTATTGAATACATGGGGCAGTTAAAACGGTACTAATAAAATTTATGTATATATGTTTTGTCTGCATGTCTGGCTATCTGTCTGTCTGCCTGTTTGTTCCGGGTAATCGCCGAAACGGCTAGACCGAATTTGAATGTGTGTTATGACTTTATTTACCTAAACAGGAAGTATAGTGTACATCAGTGGATAAAAATACTTCCTTTGAATTTCCTGAAAAGTTCAATAAAAAGCGTCATTGTTTAGAGGAAATATATAGAGAGCGCCGACTGTATTTCCTAAGTAAAAAGTCATAATTCGAGGTTTGGCTCTCGTCTATTTCCTCCTCCAATATTGGACCAAATTAAAAGATATTCCTTTATTTATTAACTGGTAAAGTAAGATATATACTATGCCCCTAAGTTTTCCTTTTTTCATTTATATTTGTCAAATTTGTACACTAAGCCTCTGTTTACAGCGCAATTTTGAGCATTTTTTGAGGGTTCTAGTGCTTCTAAAGATAATGTATCATCAAAAAGGAAAACATAGGGACATAGAATATATCTTTCATTTTCAGTTTATGGAATATTTTTTAAATTGGTTTAATATTGGAGAAGAAAATAGACGAGAGCCAAACCTCGAATTATGACTTTTTACTTAGGTCTGCCCCCGTTTCCTCTTAAAGCCCAATAATAGATTGACTGAGATTTCTCTGCATGTCTGTCTGTCTGTTTGTGCCGGGTAATCTCCGGAACGGCTAGACCAAATTTGAATGTGTATTATGACCATATTTACCTTAACAGGAAGTATAGTTTACAGTGGAAAATAATACTTCCTCTGAATTTCCTGAAAAGGTCAATAAAAAGCGCCATTGTTAAATCCCATTATTAATACGTCACAATTATTCAGGCATTTCAGAGGAGGTACTATCTACTCTATGTTATTTACGTTTTGTGGTTTAGGTAAAAATCTACGTAAATGGTTTCTTAAGGGTTCTGATGCCTGGTTATGCATTTAATTGTACGCGTCACAGTAATTTTTGAATTCCTGAACATCCGATGCAGTGCCTATATGTCGTCAATAAACGCATTTCCTCAAAACATACCTATATCGCGCATAGGTATTTTTGGGCCTTTATATCCGCTAACGCAAAAGTAGTACAAAAGGAAAGCGATTATTTGCTTAGAGTTAGTTGATACCTCTTTATTATATTGTGCGGTTGTTCAAGTTAGAACGATATTTTTACTTATTTTTTTTTGTTTTATTTGGATACAATATGAATGTAAGTATTACTTTAGATTGCTTATTTTAGTTTTATTGGATTTTATGGAAGCTAGTTTTAAGGTCCACTTACACGAAAAACTGTCAATTTAACCTCTTTTTAGCCAGAGAGTTGTTAACATGAGGTTTATTTTTGTTTAAATCTGCTCTACACACTACAGTCTTTGCGCTGTAGCATGGTGCGGGTGACAGTTTCAATAACATTTTATACGCATTTTTTGTAGTTTAACGTCATATCATAGTTATATCATAGTTGTCAGTATGACGTTAAACTACAAAAAATGTGTATACGTATATGCCTAAAAATTATATTGAAACTGTCACCCGCACCATGCTACAGCGCAAAGAGTATAGGAATTTCTTCCTGTATCGTGGGTGCGTGTACAAACATATAAACTCACATACACAACACCCAGAGCCGGAACAACTATCTGTAGGTCATACAAATATTTGTTATGTGCAGGAATCGAACCCGCGACACAACCACAGCGCCAACCGTGCTTCCAAATATTATAATAAAACTTGATAGTTTATATTGTCATCCAATATTGTTAATTTAACCTCGCATTAGCAACTAACTTGAGTTAAGTTTTTTGTGCAAGTGGGCCTTATTTTACTAAAAAGGTTTCTTTTTAATAAATAATCGGTAAGTCCTAATATAACCAGATACTAAGAAAAGCTTTTAGCATAGTAGAGTATTTGCTAAGATAGTCATCATTCTATTTTAAAACTTCTGACTCTATCGTACCTACCTTATTTTAATAGTACTACAAATCTACAAAACCATGACGAATCCTAAAAGAAAGTAATCTCACTAAGAACAAAACAAAACTTCGTAAAGCAAAACCTGTAAAGTAGACCATCTAAATTTTGAATAAGAGAAAAACATACAAATCCGTGCTCTACTGCTTCGAAGCCTACGAAATTGCCTTTCAATGGTAATTTAAAACTATGGTCTGTAGATTTTATAGTTGTAATCCCATAAGGCTGTTTGGTATTCAATCTAGGAGTATCGGTCAGTAAACCGCACGCATTAGGCGTTTGCGAACTGCTAGTAGATCACTTTCAATCATTTCGACTCCGTAGCAATCCGCGAGTAGGGTAAATACACCAATATTGAGATAGCACATCAAATACCTTTTTTACCCGACTGCCGAAGGGGGGTAATGTGTTTATCAGTCTATGTATGTATGTATGTATGTATGTTTGTTCCTATATGGCGTTCCAGAGACCAAACGCGTTGGCCGATTTTGATGATTCGTCTTAACCCTGCGAGTGTCATAGGCTACATTAAAATTGGACAATAGAAAAATGGCGGATTTTGGGCGCCATATTGTGGGGTCCCAAATTATTTTTTCTTTCCAAACCCATCGTGTGGGGTATCAAAATAAAGGGTTAAATGAGGTGATTTCAAAAATATATAACACTTATATGTTCAAATGTATCTAATTCGAAAAAAAACTAACTAAAAATTTATAAATAAAAAAAGTTAAATCAAAAAATCAAAAAACCCGACTGCTTCAAAAGCGAACTAAAAAGTCGTAAACAAGGAAAAAATCATGCTGTGCAGGCGGAGGATACACCAGATTTTGGTCAGCCAGCCCGCGAATATGTATCCTCCGACTGCACAGCATGATTTTTTCCTTGTTTACGACTTTTTAGTTCGCTTTTGAAGCAGTCTGGTTTTTTGATTTTTTGATTTAACTTTTTTTTTTGTTGTTTTTTTTTTACTCTTTGCACTAACAGTGTGACCCAACACGTGCAAAGAGTCTATGCTAATGTAATTACATTTACAACAGACAAACAACAACAAATAATTTACGACTCGCACAAACCAACATTAAAACAACACAAAATTTAAACTATTACATCAATATCAACCAAAATAATCAAATTAAATGTCCAACAAGTACACATACGGTTTATTACTTGTAAATTTTAACGTTCAAAAGTGCCGCATAATGGCCTACTTGAAATAAACACATTTGACTTTGACTTTGACATAAACAAAAATCATAATATGTCAAATTTCAACAATAACAATTCTATAATAAAAATTAAATAATAAAACTAATTCAACAATAACAATTAAATAATCTAAAAATAGCAATGATTGATTGATCATCCAATGACTTCTCCCGCTCTGGGTGAAGCGGGAAGGACGTGTCAGACTTTTACTGACTAAAACCCACCCGTGTTCCTTCAGGTGATTCTCTTTCAAATTTATCTACGACACATCAAATGCCTGCTTCGTCATTCCTCCACTAAAATCGTTTACGAAGCTACATAGGTACTTAGCTATGAAAATAATTAGATTTTATAGTATATAAATCCCATTTAGGCTATTTGGCATTCAATCAAGGAGCATCGGTCACACGACATGCATTAGGTGTTCGCGGACTGTTAGTAGATCACTTTCAATAATTTCGACTCCGTAGCAATCCGCGAGTAGGGTAAATACACTAGTATTTGAGACTGAAGATTAAAGCCTACTTCTTAGTTTTCCTAACCTAAGGTTGTTTATGAATTTCGTTACAAATTAATACGATATCGTGGTATGCTACCTAAAGACATCATTAGCTCATTATTGGTGGTGAGCTTAGGTTGATATCTATCAACTTCAGCTCATCATTATAGATATCTGGCCTTAATAATTGATTTTAAGCATCACTATCACGCTATAAATATCAATATGCCTCGTTGTAATTGTAATCTTTTAGAAGAAATCAACTACACAGTACGTAGCAAAAAAGATAATTAATAATTACAGTCTAAGCTACTAGGCAGGCTTACTACGTATCTTTTGCAAGAGCAAAACTATAGCGATTTTTGCGCAATAATTGCTCTTTAATACAGCAGTGTTAGAGTTGTTAGCGGTTTATTTTTTAAATAAGTGCATTTGACAAACAGTGAGGGATTAGCAAACGATTGTGTAGGACCTACCATACCTACACTGCAGGTATTGCCGACTTTTATGATATAAAGCGTTTGATCACTATCGTTTCGCTCTTGCAAAAGATACGTAATAAGCTTGCCGGTACGCGTTCTGCGCTTCGATACGCACTCTCTGCTACGCATTCTCCGCTACACACTTTCTGCTACGCATTCTCCGCTACGCACTGTCTGCTACGTACCCTCTTCTACGCACTCTCTGGTACACCGATTGACTACACTATCTTTGCGTAGCACGTAGTTCGGTACAATGACATTTTAAAATAATCACATTATTTTAATAGACAATAGTTGGGGCAGCCACCTTATTATGGAGATCGTAACGGTTTTCTAACCACCTCCGACGAATATCAATTAGTTAATCGCGGATTGTACGCGGACACGATAAAGTACTTACCATAGATTATTTAAGTAAACTTCTTTATTTTCGTGTCGATTTGTGTGACCAGTGTGTGGTGCTTATTAGGGTTCCGTACCCAAAGGCTAAAAACGGGACCCGTAGACGGACCGCGTAGTCTTACTAAGACTACGCGGTCCGTCTACGGTCTGTACCTATGTGTTTCACCAGCCGTTATAGCTAGTCAGTTGAAATCTTCTCAGATGATGCATTTCTTTTGCCACTGTAAAAACAAATACTTAAAACATAATAAAATAAATATGTCGGGTTTAGTCAATAGTACGGACGTTAAAACAAATCGCAAGCACGCCATCTGGCGGCAAAGTAATAACAACTACGCATTGGCGCGCTTTCTCTAACCACTTGCGTGGTGGGGATAGTAGAATATGGCAGTTGAGTACTGACAGCCGTAGAGCTAACACGTCGTAGAATCAGTGTCGATCCGTAATATTAGTAAGCAAGATTGTAACTGCGAATATTTGAATAAACCCAGTGTATCGAATAATTTATGTGATTTCATTTGCACGATGTACCCACCGACCTGCCCACACACGATGTCTTAACCTAAGGGAATACATCCTGACTTTCTGATGGTTTACATCTATCGGCCAGCCCTGATGCGACAAATATTTAAGTGGGGCTCCCATACAAAAACCATGTTTTTTTTGCCGTTTTTGCGATAATGGCACGGAACTCTTCTTGCGCGAGTCTGACTCGCACTTGGCCGGTTTTTTTTTGGTTTTGTAAATCATCCAATGACTTCTCCCGCTCTGGGTGAGGCGGGAGGGCGTGTCAGACTTTTACTGACTAAAACCCACCCGTGTTCTTTCAGTTGCTTGAGCCTGGACCGCGGGAACTGTCTTTCAAATTTATCCGCGACCCAGTGTGTGGCCACCCAGAGGCACTAGACAAGTGACATTTTGCCAACGATGTCAAAAATGCATGGGATTGCCATCGAAATTTCCCGTGATTAATGTCCTATATTTTAGCATTTCAACCATCACAATCGCCGTCGCTGATAGAATAAAACAATTGTCTATGGTTTTGGCTTCGTTTAAATCATAGAAGGTGCATGTGATTGGGCATGCTGGGCAGAAAGGCGTGACGCATGTCCGGTGAAGTGGGTCCTCACTCGCACTGAGATTGGGATGGGTCAAGGATCAAAATCAAAATCATTTTTTTTATTTCATATAGGCCTACATGGGCACTTATAAAACGTCGACAAAAGGTGCACGGTTCGGGTTGGTCGTTTCCTATGGAGAAGAACCGGCAAGAAACTCAATGATTACTCTTTTAAAAAATGGTTTGGTTTTAAAATATTTCCATGTTAGAGCATTAGTACTTAGATATGGGGGGACAACGTAGGCCCGACAATAAGTCGTAAGAAAAATAAAAAATAATTATATATTATTTAAACAAAAGAAAATAAAACGAATTAAAAAGTTAACAAATGTTAACAAAGATACCCCTTAGGCCAGATTATTATTACACCAACCCGGACCAGCAATTACATACTAAGTACTTATTATGCTGACAAAATCTGATTTCCCTAAAGGTCACAGAGGTCGGATGATACGGTCGCTTCAATCTTTACCGGTTAATCTCAATTTAACCAAATCATAAGAAGGTGAAGAAACTGTTACTTGTTTGTTTCTTCATCCAAGATACACTTGGGACATGATGATTTACTTGCTTGGAAATTGTCACGAGGACGAAATTTATTCACCAAAAATATACCTACTCGAACCTGTCAAATTGGGGACTATTTAAGTATTCAGGTATGTGTATTGTTTTTGATTATATTCTCGTCACAGTACTACTCTACCCACCAACCTACCTACCCTACCTTATCTACCGTACTCTATCTTCCCTACCCTACATACATGATTGTTGCGTAACTTAAACCGTTTACGCAGCGCACGCAACGGAAGCTCTCAAAAAGGAATAATTTTGCTCGTTTTTGCAACTTTTTTCACTTATGCTCCGCTCCTATTGGTCGTAGCGTGATGTTATATAGCCTATAACCTTCCTTCATAAATGGAGTATCCAATATAAAAATATTTTTTCAATTCCAACCAGTAGTTCCTGAGATTAGCGCGTTCAAACAAAAAACAAACTCTTCAGCTTTATAATATTAGGCTTTATTTTTTTTTATTCATTTATTTCAGATATATATATGTAGTCCCTACACAAGTATTACACTCATAAAAAATATGAATTTATAACAGTTTTGTCTTTCCATTTTCATAATTAACTTGCTCATAGCAGTCTAAAACAATCGCTATTATATCTCTCCACCGCACCCTTGTTTGATCGGTAGAGATGCCTTATGTATTAAGCCCGACTTTAAATAAATATCTACATAGCATTTTTAGGTAATTTTGGACCGAATTAATTCATATTATTAATGAATAAGCTTTTGAATGTGTCAGAAACTTTAATTGTATTTTACCTATTTCTGCGTTGTTATCGGCAAATGACGCGTAGCCGCCGTGCAAACTATTTGCAAAGGAATAACCGGAATGACCAACAAAGGCCATGTTAATATTTGCGGTTACTTACTCAAGAAAAATAGAAATTACTCACCACGCGATACAGCGGGGCAAAGACCTTATATCGACCACACCAGACCACAGATAACTGTTCCATATTTAAAATTAAAAAGTATAAGTTTATTTCCCGCCACAACTCACTTTGTTTCCACGATTAATGTCAATTTATAACGCAGTGTCGTCCTACGGTTACAGCCATTTTAGGAGAAAGTAAAAGCAAATCTATTTGATTCGGAAGAGCGTTAAAAATTGTCGGCATTTTCCTTCAGTTTAACGCAGCCGACGCCGAGTGCGGCCATTAGCAGATTATTTGAATTTAATAATCTGATTTTCGCGCGGTTTAATTTGAAAATAGAATCAGTTTTTGAGCTATGGTTTGAGTTTCTTTTTTCTTAATTTGGTTTCATATGTGTGCGCTACGGTGTTTTGTAGAAAATTATGATTTAGAAGGATTAAAATGTTTGGTGGATTTATAAAATAAATAGTGAGTTGTGGTTTTAGAAAATGATTGCTGTGTTATTTTAAATTTATTTTCAAACGTAAGTACTTAACAACATTATTTTTGGTTGCCTAGATATTAAAAATATCGTTTCTTATTTTATAAAAAATATAACTCGTAGTAAATGACATTAATAATTATATGACTCAAAATATATTATGGACATGATAAGTATACATTTTATTAAAATCTAGCTTTTCCCCGCGACTTCTATGTAAAGGAGGGCAAAAATCGTGGAGGAGAAAAAAAAATACTTTATGACGAAATATCAAATAGTTCCAAATATCACCCAGTTTCGTTTGATCTAAGATTTTTGGCCCACCCTTAATCTATGTCACTCCGGAACAATGAAGCTAAGGATTTTTTTAAATTGGTTATGTTGTTTTTGGGTACCCAAACGTACCGTACCCTATTACTAAGACTCCACGATCCGTCTGTCTGTCTGTCTGTCCGTCTGTCACCAGGCTTTATCTCATGAACCGTGATAGCTAGACAGTTGAAATTTTCACAGATGATGTATTTCTGTTGCCGCTATAACAACAAATAATAAAAACAGATTAAAATAAATATTTAAGTGGTGCTCCAATACAACAAACGTGATTTTCTTGCTGTTTTTAGGGTTCCGTACCCAAAGGGTAAAAACGGGACCCTATTACTGAGACTCCGCGGTCCGTCTGTCGGTCTGTCTGTCTGTCACCAGGCTGTATCTCATGAACCGTGATAGCTAGACAGTTGAAATTTTCACAGATGATGTATTTCTGTTGCCGCTATAACAACAAATAGCGACAACAAAAACAAAACTAAAAACAGAATAAAATAAATGGGGTTCCCATACAACAAACGTGATTTTTTTGCCGTTTTTGCGATAATTGTACGGAACCCTTCGTGCGCGAGTCCGACTCGCACTTGGGCGGTTTTTTTTTATTATGGGTGTAGATACAGACAACTGTCAACTCGATAAGTAAAATTACACCTACCTAAATAATTAATTGACTCAAAATGTAATATGGACATTATATTATGTACTAGCTGTTGCCCGCTGCTTCGCTCCCGTGGGCCACCACACTGGACCCGTTTCCGGGATTATAAAATAGCCTATGTCACTCAGTAATAATGTAGCTTTCTATTGGTGAAAGAATTTTTAAAATCGGTCCAGTAGTTTTGGAGCCTATTCGGTACAAACAAACAAACAAACAAACAAAAAAATCTTTCCTCTTTATAATATTGGTATAGATTAATTTTATTAAATATAAACAATGAATATCAAATAAACTAATTGTAATACAAAAATTTAAGCGAATAAATTAATAAGTAAGCAATAATAATTCATGATTTAACTTATACATAAAAAGACACACACATATTAGTACATTGAAACAAATAAAAGCACTTAGATATGAAATAGATAACTGAAATTTTAATTATTATGGAAAATATTAACGCTATTCTCTCTCCTAGACACTGACTTTATCTAAAATGTTGCTGTGCCCGACAGGGTCTTAAAAAATCTTTATGGATGCAATAAATTGAATTTGAATTTATTACACACATTTATACATACATAAACTCACGCCTTTTTCCCATGGGGGTAGGCAGAAACTACAGAACGCCACCTGCTACGATCCTTACATACTTCTTTTGCTTCACACACATTCATACATCTAGTCATACACACACGCCGGTTATGGGTACTGCGCACTTGGCCTTTCTGAAGAACATCACCTATAAGGTCTATGTATGTCTTTCTAGGCTCTCAACATGGCCAAACCATCTTAACATACCCTTTTCAATTTTAGTCACTACATCTTCTTTTAAACCACAACGTTGTCTTATTACCTCATTCCTCAATCTATCAGTTAAAGTTACACCACACAAAAATTGAATTTATTAACATATATATAATTGATTATCCTAAAAAAAAACAAACCTATATACAAATAAAAATGCATCAAAAATTCGTCCACATCGATGTCAACGGGAAACGTGCCCAGAACGCTGGCAGCATTGCCACGTTGAATGGCAATGCTGATTCTCTGGCCGAAGAAAAGGCCAGCCCTCTGGTCACGTGAAGAGTCGACGAGCTTTGTGCTAATTTCTAGAAATACTCGATGCGCACTCGGACCCCATGGACCTAATGTTTCAACCACAAACGGCTCAAACATATACGAACTCGTAACTTCCAGTAAGGTTGTTATTTGAATTTATTGAATTTAAAGTTTGCTTTTGTTTTGAGAAAAGTTCAAATCTCAAGCTTAGCTCTATGTACTCTACTGGTCCACGGTTTCTCGTACCTATGAACTAGTATTCCACGAGGCTTATTTTCCGTGATCCATAACACAAGTCAAAAATTTATTTGGGTGCCAGAATTCAATACAAATTCTACTGACATACATTGTTACTCGCTAATATGAATTTGTTATTTTTGCATGATGTTCGTTCCGTGTTTGACTGTACATTTTTTTAATTCCAATACACAATTTATTTATTTATTATTCTATCCCACAGATACGTGCATTTTACTTAAGGCCAATTTTTCAATAGGTAGCCTGATAACTTTTAACACAAATGAGGAATAAAAATGGCTGTTTGTTATATTTTCTATACAAAAGCTGTCAAACCGCCATTTTTATTCCTCAGTTATAAGATATCAGACTATTGAAAAATTGGCCTTAGTTAAATAATTTGATTTTAAAATTATAATTTTCACTATGAATCAGTAGATACTTACTTCTAGAGATTACTTCATAAAAATAAACAAAAAACAATATTTTTTAAAATATTAGTTTACTTAGGTTACTATTTACTATACCTAAGCTCTTAGATAACTCTTAGAGCAAGATTATATCCATTGTGCGTAATGGACAACTGTATATGACTCGATACATACATCTATCCTATTTTAACAGTGACAGCATGATAGTTTTGACACGTCATGGTTCGGGGGCAGATATGTAAATAATATTTTAATACCTACACAGCAAAAGCTGCAGCAAATTGCTGATAAGTATAGGTTCCCTATATTAGCAGAAATTAGATCTCCAAAGAGAAAGCTATCTACTAATTCTCATAAGAAATATGCAGTCTGTATTATTTGCTTACTAATCAGTTCCTAGGATTGTTTCTTAGCGGCGCAAACAGTCACCACATATTTTTTTTATCTTTTTTGTTCGCATTAGTGAACAATTAAAGTCCATCAACACTATAGATTTGTAATCGTTGAGAAAATGAAATAAAAACAGAAGTAAAATAAAAAAAAGAACTAATTGTCTATGTAATGTCAAAAAGCCGAATACCAAATTAATAATTTTGAGTCATTTTATAATTTTGATGATGTTAAGTACTTAGCAATGTTAATTGACTTTTGTTGCTGACCGTATATACTTACTATGTCAATAACTCGAGACCTTTGACGAAAGCCAAATTATGTGCATAATAATGTCACAGTCATTCATTTCTCCTGTGACTCACACCCTTTGTAAAAAAAACCCTTTGTTTTTGAATTAACATAACTCATACCACTTACAGCCAAGGAATACAATATTAATTTCCCAATACATTCAATTCCCGTATGCACTAAACTGACGCATCACCTCATGTCATCAACAACAACTTGCAGTTCCAAACGGTTCAATACAGGAAAAACAAAAGGCAAACAATAATGGCTGCCGTTCTATATCTAAAGTACTGCTATCTGAGAATTTGCCAATTTCAGTTTTTTGATGGCATCGTAATCTGCAATGCAGGATGTTAGGGGGCACACTCAAGATCTTAGCGCCCCAAGTCAACCTCACCTGCTCGTGGTGCATCCTGCTAAACAACAAACGAGGTTCTGACGTCAACCGACTAATGGTGGTATAACCAGAAAACTTCGCAGCTAAATGGTGCAGAGTGGTGACGGGCAGCAGTGTCACCAGTGCAAGAAGCTGCGATCTGCCACCGCCTACCCGCAAGCCCAGCGTGGTGATTATAATCATAATAATCATAATAATAAATAATCATAATCTTTATTTCTCCACACAAAAACATGACTTATGGCATAATTTATAAATTCAGTTTATGGGGAATACATTTTGCAGTCAAGCGAGTGTGCGGAGCTGGTGTCTGTTATAGGTGTTAACCTGTATTACAGATCACCAGGTCCTCACCCCATGAGCGAATAAGGATAACGTAACATAAAAAATATTTAAATAAGAAAAATGTTTGACAGAATTCGTAAATTATAACTATTTGGTTAATGGAGACAGAATGAGCAATGAAAAAACAAATATCCAAACTTAATAAAGCACAAAGTGAGTGTGAGTGTGGTGGGATGAATGTGCTTGTGCGTGGTGTGAGAATGTAGTATGCGTGTGAGTTGTGTGTCTGTATATTTGTATGTCTGTTTGTATATAAGTGTGTGTGGTGGTGATGAATTAAGTGTGAGATTATACCAAGCTATACGATGAGAAAGACCACCACTATAGCAGTTTCTCCGTGGAAATGTAGTCCAGTGTCTGCAACCAGTCCCTTACCACAGCCTTAAATTTGGTTTTTGGAAGAGAGTAGATTGACAGGATCCTATTTATTTTATTGTAAAGATTGCAACCCTGATAGCAGAAGAAGCGGTGAGCAAAGCTGGTTTCAAAAGATGGTTTTGAGCAGACAATATCCTTTCTCCGCCGATTCTCATTCAAAGTTGGATCATATGTCAGCAAAGAATGTTGTTTAGTGACTGTGTGCAGAACATAGAGCTGACGAACCGTGAGAACCTTACTGTGCCTATAAACATCGACGGTTGGGTGAAAGAACGGTAGAAACATGCTGACCTTTAGGACAGATCTTTGAGCCCTTTCGATTTTCATTAAGTAGGTTTTAGCTGCACCACCCCAGGCGGAAATACAGTAACTAAGCTGTGACTGAGCAAGTGCAAGGTATACTGTTCGTATTAAATCCTTGTTAGCTACGTGCCGTAAATTTTTAAAGATATAGATTAGTTTCCTTGTTCTTGCCGCCAACATGTCAATGTGTTTCTGGAAATTTAATCTGTCATCCAGCATGATTCCTAGATACTTGATTGCATTCGTCCTTTCAATTCTAGGACACACACAGTCATCGTTATTGTAGTCGGTACACTTATGAGATGTTAATTTATACTTATTAATGTGTGCCGCCGACTTTTTCAGTGAAAATGTTAAATATTTTGTCTTATCTACATTTAAAGTCAGGACATTGTCGTGCAACCATTCTGTTACTCTATTAAAACCCGCCTGTGCGCTCGAAAAAACATCATCCCATGATTCGCCGCTAAAAAGTAATGCGGTATCGTCCGCAAACGTGACAATTTTACCTTTTGTGAGATTTAACTGACAGAGATCGTTGATGTAGGCTAGGAACAACGTCGGACCCAAGATGCTACCTTGTGGAACCCCGAAAAGAACTGGGGCGTCGTTACTTGTTAGGTTATTAAGTTTCACGCAGTGTGTTCTTTCCGTGAGATAACTTTCGAACAATTTCAACTGAAGGTCCCTAATTCCTAGACAGTCAAGTTTTTTTAGCAGGATAGGAATAGAGACTGTGTCAAATGCTTTGGCAAGGTCTAAGAATACAGCAATAGTTTTCTTTTTACTGTCAAGATTAGTAACTACGTGGTCGATTAATTCATGAACTGCATCTGATGTTGATTTTTTAGACCTAAAACCGAATTGTGCTGGCGAAATAAGATTATTTTTCTCAAGATATTTCACTAACCTTTTATTTATGACACGCTCGTGGATTTTTGAGATTGTGGGCAATATTGAAATTGGTCTGTAATTATTGACACAGTCTCTATCCCCACTCTTGTGAATCGGGCAAATTCTCGACTTTTTTAGTTCTGTAGGGAACACTCCAGTTGATAGCGACAAATTGCAGATAAAAGTTATGGGTTTAGTTAGAGTACCTCGGTTTTCCTTTATTATGTCCGCGGGTATCATATCAAGTCCAGTTGCACTGTCACTGTTAAGATTGGTTATCAAGGCACCAATCTCATCTTCATCGGTTGGTAACAGTACAAATGAACCCGGGCATGACTTAGGGATACTCGGTTGAGCATGAACATTTTTAGTTTTTATTTTCTCTGCTAACGTTTTGCCCACATTTGCAAAGAAGTTGTTTACGTTATTTATAGATTTAACTTGGTCTTTTGTATTTATGAGTTCAAATGGGGTGTCTTTTGGTTTTGAGGTATATGTGATCTCTTTTATAGCTTTCCATAATTTCTTGTTATTTTTGTTTGCACTCTGTATCTTTTTTTCTTCATATTCATTTTTTAATCTTTTTAAAAGGGTGGAGCAAAAATTCCTATATCTCTTGTAGGTAGTTTCTAAGATGTGATTGTTCGGATCTTTTTTTAAATTTTTTGTTAAGGTTATCTCGATTTCTTAGACATTTTAGCATTCCTGTTGTTATCCAAGGCTTTAGCAATCTTTTCCGTGTAGAAGTTTTGGTTGACGTAGTATTACGGATAATTAATGTTTGTAGTGTTTTTATAAAGTATTGTGTAGCTGCATTTGCGTCTTCAATCGTGTATAAGTGATCAAAGTCCATGGTTGCTAGATCATTGGTGACGCTTAAACGGTTTATTCGATCATTTTTTTTTGCAGGTTTATGACAATGCCTAGCCAAGATGCAGAGAGCCACACTGTTGTGGTCTGTTAGTGATGTTTGGAGCACAAGGCTACAAGCTGGCAACTTTGTCTTGAGCATAACATGGTCCAGACACGTTTTGCTCCGAGTCGGGAGTGTGTGTGCTGGTAGGATTCCATGATATGCTAGCATGTTTAAGTATGGGGAAGAATTTGGATCACAATTGTTTTCACTAATATCAATATTTATATCGCCCAATATTATAACATTCTGAAGACTAGTGTACCCTATTAATAGATCATTCAGTGACTGTATGAATTTATTAACATTTTTGTATCCAGGAGGGCGATAAATGGCCAGTGCTACTGTATTTTTGTCCGGTTTTAAGGCAAGGCAATTTGCCTCTTCTAGTTGTGGTTCTTCGATCGACATAAATAGTTCACTCCTATAGTAGACAACTACGCCTTCATTTTGTGTAAGGTTTCTTTTTGTGGCAGAATAATTATAACCATCAAGACTTGGTATATTTGGATTCGATGGCAACCAACACTCCGTCAAAACGATACAATCCCAGCTCACGCCACTTCGAGCAATTAATGGAAGTAGCCCAGCCATATTACGTTTTATACTTCTAATATTCTGTTGAATCAATTTTAAACCTTTATTTGAGTTTGGCATAAAGGTCCGACACTCCTCTGCATCACATAGGGCGGATTCTGCTACATTATAAGAGTCAATTTCATTTTGTATCTGATTTAACTCATTGAATTTTAACCATATAATTGTCAGTAGGATTAACTAATTGGGATAAACTGAGTACTAAAAAGATGACTAAGTTATATTGATAAAAGAGATCGTATTTTGCATATGATAGTATAATTAATAGCAGATTCAGGGTATAGCTAGGTATATAAGGTGTGCACGTGTTTCTGTAAGTATAGTGTACGAAATATTGTTGAAAATGTGTGTTTGTGCATGGCTTACTAAAAAATAAGTTAATTAATTTCTTAAAATCACATAATAATAATTTAAATTTGATATCAATGTTAAAATTACATAATAATATTATAAATTCTATATTATAGTTATAGCACCGACAGTAAATATGGCATGCATTATAATTTGAAAAAAATAATAGTAACAAAATTATCCAAAAAAAACGATCTAGTCAAAAAGTACTTTTCAGATTATTCAGAGTATCTTCACTGTCGACGTATATCCGCCGATCCGATTTCGTGCGCCTCATATACACTTTTCCGTAGGAAGTCCAGCAGCTATCATAGTTATTTTCCTTTACAAATACTCTAGCCAGATAATGAAGACGTTTGACTTTTTTTGTCAGCGATTCGGACACATAGACAGGTATAGCCGGGCCTTTAATTTTAAGACTCAGAGTATTCAGTCTTTGATCCGCGGCTTTTTCCTTATTATATGCAATTACCGATTTTATCAGTTTTTCTTTGGTGAAGGTAGAGTTGAAATCCACTATGATGGGACCGTGCGGCTTATAATGTGTGATGTGCTTATGTGATTATGGGCAAACCCTCCATGGCAAGTCATGATTAACCACGGCCTCCATTTCCCGAACGCCTTGCTGTTACTGCTGATTATGGCGACGGTCTCGGTGACGGCAGGGCATCCGGGGGTGCGAAGAATTTGTGGTTACGGATCATGGCCGCCAAACCCAAACGACCCTAGCTACGTATAATGGAGGCACGTTACGGCTCGACGAACACCTCGTGCAGGTAGACCAAGAGCTCGAGAATAAAGGTAGCACATTCTAGGGTTAAGCAAAGTCCGAGTAGAGGGGGAGGACACAATAACCCTTGATGCGGGCCACCTTATGTATTACCGAGAGGCAGACCAGCTATCCCAAGGTGGTGTAGGGTTCATGGTAAATAAATCCGTCCGTGACAACGTTGTGGGAGTCCCCAGTGTGTCGAACAAGATAGCGTACCTCATAGTTAAGCTAACCGAGAGGTATAGCCTCAAGGTTGTGCAGATATAGGCGCCGACTTTGGCACACTCGGATGACGAAGTGGAGGAAATGTGCGGTGGGGCGGGGTGGATGTAATTTCCCCCAAATTATTCAGCAATGCGTTGGAGGATGTGTTTAAGACGCTGGACTGAGAGGGACGGGGCAGTAACATAAACGGCGAGTACATCTCACACTTTAGAGTTGCAGATGACATCGTCATAATGGTTGAGTCGAGTGCAAGTCATGTGCAACAGATGCTGGACGGCCTAGCAGACTCTTCTGCACGCGTCGGTCTCCGGATGAACTTGCACAAAACTGAGCTGATGTTCAACTCGCAAGCCTCTCCGAGACCGATTGTTGTCAATGGCGCCTCTCAAGGTTGTTCTAGAATAAGTTTACCTCGGGCAACCTCTGCATTTTGGTAAAAACAACTTTGAGAAAGAGGCTAGCAGAAGAATACAGCTGGGCTAAGTGACATTTGGGAAACTTCGTCGAGTCTTCTCGTCACGAATTGCACAGAACCTAAAGACAAGAGTCTTCAATCAGTGCGTCCTACCTGTTATGACTTGCGGTGCCGAGACGTGGACGCTCATGGTACGGCAAATCCACCAGCTTAAGGTCGCACAGTGAGCTATGGAAAGGGCTATGCTTGGGGTTTCCCAGAGGGATCGAATCCGCAACGAGGTGATCCGGCAGAGAACCAAAATTGACGTCATAGCTCAGAGAATAAGCAAGCTAGTGTGGCAATGGGCCGGCCATATTAGCCGTGGAACCGATGACCGTTGGGTTAGACGTGTTCTCGAGTGGAGACCACCAATGGGTAAACGTAGCGTGGGACGCCCTCAGGCTAGGTGGAGCGACGATCTTCGCAGGGTGGCTGGTAGCAGCTGTATGAGAACTGCCGAAAATCGAGTCTAATGGCGTGCAAGTGGAGAGGCTCATGTCCAGCAGTGGACTGCTATAAGCTGATAATGATAATGATGATGATGTAATCAGTCAATAAGAAGATTCTGGATAAAAATAAAAAAAAAACACCAGGCAGCTATGTTTGACCTATTTTCATAAGATTGTCACTGATTCAAACTAACAATGTGCCTATTCGAAAGTGCGCAAATAGATCTATTTATTGACACCTGAAACTCTCGCAAATTAATAGTGTCAGCAAAACGGCAGTCACAACTAAGATATCCAAATATTGCACAAAAATCGATTACCTAGCACTAAAAACGAGTATTGGCGAGACAGATTGGTCCAACATTACGGACGAATCAGACGTAAATGTTGCCACAGATCGTTTCATTAACTTGATGACACATAAAATTAAAGATTATAGTTCCCAAGACAAAGTACGTAGTTCAGAAGCGATACGTAAGCCCTGGATGACGCCTGGTTTACTTAGATGCGTCCGAAAGAGGGATCTTCTGCACTACAACGCCAGAAAAAATCGGGATGATGCTACGGCTCAAAGAAAGTATAAGCATTATAGGATTTTTTGCAACGACGTTATTAAAAAAACTAATCAGGAATACAACCGAAAATTGCTGACTAATAACAAGGACAATACCAAGAAACTTTGGCAAAGTATTAAGGAAATATGCTATATGAAAAAAAATAGCAATACTAACGCAGACATTACCAAAATCCTAGATGATCCAGTAGAGTCGGTAAATTCTGCCAATGAGTTTTTTAGTACAGTAGGTAAAAAGCTAGCTGACACCATTTTGTCGGAGCTTAGAGTTACTGAGAAACAACTGGCGGATGATACAAGACTCTGTGGCAATTCTGGGAACTCCTTCTTCTTTACTCCAACGGACCCAGATGAAATTATTAAAATAATTGACAACCTAAAGGTGTGCTCAGCTCCAGGAAATGACATGATCAGCAACACGATTTTAAAACAATGTAAAATCTCTCTTTCCCCTGTACTCTCATACTTGTATAATCTTAGCATGTCAACCGGTGTCTTTCCGGACTGTCTCAAAGTAGCCAATGTCTGTCCCGTCTTCAAATCTGGCGACCCTCTTCTGGTTACTAACTACAGACCTATCTCCCTGTTATCTTCTGTTTCCAAAATACTGGAAAAACTGGCCAATAACCGGTTACAAAAATATCTAGCAAAAGAGAAACTGATATCCGATAACCAGTATGGCTTTCGTCAAAAAATGTCTACAGAGGATGCAGTGGTAACACTTGTTGACCACGTTACTGAAAGGGTAGATTCTGGTCACAAATGCGTTGGTGTGTTTATAGATATGGCTAAGGCATTCGATACAGTTTCGCGTCCGATACTCTTGCAGAAGCTGTCGTTAATGGGTATACGGGGTCTAGCACAGAACTGGTTTCACTCCTACCTATCAAACCGGCAGCAGAGAGTAAAATCTAAGGATGGTACAATGAGCGAGTATTCTGGTGTCCATTTTGGCGTCCCTCAGGGTAGTGTTCTCGGGCCAACTCTATTCTTAGCCTACATCAATGATCTCTGCAGTCTTCGAATGGAAAATGCGAGGTTCCTAACATTTGCGGATGACACGGCTATTGTATTCCATAGTAGTAGTTGGGCTGGGGTCGTTGATGCTACTCAGAGGGGATTAGCTATAGTGATGAAATGGTTGCAGCAAAACCTTCTTACTATAAATGCCAGTAAGACAAAATACATGGCATTTAAAATATCTAAGCGTTTTGAGCCCGAAAGTCCACTCCGAATTAAACTCCATTCCTGCAATCACCTAGGCAGTGACTCTTGTCAATGTGTCGAGATCGAACAAGTTGACCATATCAAGTACCTGGGCGTCTTGATCGACAACCAATTATCTTGGGTTAAACAAATAGATGCTGTTACTGCTAGGGTCCGTAAACTAATGTTTATATTCAAAAAAAACAGGGATATAGCAGACCCCAACACTCTCAGGTGTGTTTACTTCGCTCTGTGCCAATCCATCTTAAACTATTGTATATCGGCATGGGGTGCAGCAGCGAAGAGTCACTTGATCAAACTGGAACGAGCTCAAAGAAGTATCTTAAAGATTGCTTATGGAAGGCCCTATCGGTATCCAACTGACAGTCTGTATCAAGAATGTAAAGTTCTTAGGGTGAGACAACTCTATATTGTGTCTGTCTTACTACGCTTTCACCGACAAGCTCTCATTACCCAAAACAAATATACCAGATCATGTAGACAGATAACATGGAAAACGCCCACTACTCGTACTAAATTCGCTAATAGATCACCTAGATACACCGGTCCATTCACTTATCAAAAGATTAACAAGATTTTGAACATAGTAGGATGCTCAAAGCATACTTTTAAAGTTAAGGTAATCAAATGGTTATCAGCTCAAAACTATGCGCAGACTGAAGCTCTCCTGATTCCCTTACAATAAATCCATCGCAAGGACTCACCTAGGCGTATCTAATACCTCACAGGCATACATATACACTACACTAGACGCACTCACTACACACACAAACAGACACACACTTACATATCTACACTCATCACAAACCTTTTAATAAATACCTATTAAAATTTTGTATGTTACCATTAGTTAAGTAAGTTAAGTTTAATTATTGTTTGGTGTTGTAGCCGGATATTTACTAACTACCTCCAAGTGCACTTAATATAATGTGTCATTAACGACGAAATAACTAGATCCCACGACACAGGGTACCCTAGTGTGGGGTCTAGGGTTTCTTTTATGCACTAAATATTTGTATTTCTTTGTGTACCTGTGCTATAATTTTTACTATTTTATTTTCTTGTTGTGCTTAATGTACCTAAAGAAAGGTGTCCTAATAAATTTATCTTATCTTATCTTATCTAATATTATAGTTGATAGACAGCATCGATTTTTTGTCTATAACTCAAAAAAAGTAAGTTTGTCAGATAGCAGCACTCATACTGTAAGACGGCAGTTACAAGTTACAATAGGACAGTGAATCAACAAATGAATAATGGAAGTAGGATAGCAGTCATAAAATAATACAAAAAAGTTTAATGTTCTCTTAATCGTACGCTAGGATAATTATAAAGATTTATTGCAAGGGAAGTACACGATTGACTTCAGTTGATGAATCGAACGGTTCCTTAGAATAACGATCGATACTTGTACGTGTTTTGTTAAAGATTACTTGTTAACGCCAAAAAAAGATAATCTATTGATGCATACAAAGTGGTTAAGTAGATTACGGATACGGACCCGTTAATTTTTTGTAATTTAGAATTCCTCCTGTATCGTATGTGGGTTGGGTGCTGTAATTGTTGTTGTTATTATTGTTGTAGGCGAGCTTTTAAATAATAAAAAAAACACAAATCTTTTAAGAAACTTGCAAACTATGCTCCTCCTCCGTTGTTCTCTGTGCCCCAAAACATGCCGCCAAAGTGAATTTCGCGCTGCGTCCAACGATGCCGTGGAAATGGCAAAGTTTTGCTGTAAAAATCTAAAATATTGTCTTGACAGCGACACGATGATTTAGAGCTCGTACATATCCAGCTGATTTGTCTACAATCATGAAAAAACTTTTTTATAAAAAAATACTACCGACTTCCAAATAAGAAAACTACAAAGTGAAAAATAACTTTATTTTTGGCAGTCGGTGTCTTTGGTAGGCAACATTTTTTTGCGTTATGGACACCGGTAGTATTTTTTTATAAAAATGATTTTTATTTTTTATTTTTTAGTTGTACCTATCTAATAGACAAGTACTTTAGTAAGGTACCTATAATGCCAGAATATCATGAAATGAACATAACCGGTGAAATGAGAGTGCACCAAAGTGAACTGTACACCTCTGCGTACCCTTTTAGAGCATACTGGAGTGATGTTATGTTATGAAATGGTATAAACAGACATGCGATTGCAGCAATCCCGAGAGATTTGCCGTTCTTTATTGAAGAGTTCTGTTGTATATCTCCGAAGCTCTTCATCAGATCTTCACCAAATTAAAATGGGACCAACACTTTCGGAACATACACTATCAAACGAAAAAAAATTTTCAAAATCGGTCCACATTTGACGGAGTTATCGTGGAATATAAATAAAAAAAACGTAAATAAAGTCGAACATAGCCTTCTTTTTGGTAAGTCGGTTAACAAAATAATTAGAAGACTGCACCTGCAAGTCATCTCATTTTACTTAGTCAACTTCTGTCCCGGTTTATGATGAGTACTCCGACTCCGAGGGATTTGCCGAACCGTATGATTTGATCTCGTTAAGTAGTGAGAATTAAAGAAAATTGCCTCGTTTTAGTAAATTGCCTAACATGTACTTAGAAACACTGCTTATCAACATATATAGACGTTGTCTCTGTTCCCTTCTACAAGTTCTATTACTGTCCTATCTATCGATGTAAAAGTCTGTGTGTTTAGATGTTTATTATCGATTAAATTTCATCAGAATCCCTTTTGCAAATGGATATTTGCGTGAAACTTGGCACATGGGTAAAATGGATGAGGACACAGGATATCTTTGTTCTCGGTAGTTTGATGGTTGAGCTGATTGGTGCCGATCCATGCGTCATGTTCGTGAATGGGCGCCATCAGTTGGGATTGGTCATAACTTAGCTGCCTCGGCCTGTTATTGTTTTTTTTTATTGTTAGTTACTCTGGACGCTTTTACGTGCACGTCTTTTAACATTGTTCTCACATATATGTATTTTTTCAACAAGAACGATGTAACCAAAAATTTGTAATTAAAATTGATGGAAAAAGTTGTCCGTGGAGTTATTCTCAATATTTCCATTGAGACCTACTGACGCTTGCAAATTTGCAACTAGAGTCATCTTTTTTTTTGTTTGACAATTCAAAAGTACCTCGTTATTTTGTTCCTTTGGGATATTTATCGACTTTAACGCGATCGTAGCCGCTTGTAAAAGTGAGTAAGATATTATAATCATTAACTGATGACGAAAGTTTATTGATAGATACTAAATGACAAGTACCTACTTGTAAGGAGTCCTGTTATCAATAATCAACATAATCAGTCAAACGATGATCGATATCTGCTATCACAAGTGTTGTTAACCGATAAGATTCCGATCTAAATCGGATAAGGATCCATTGGCATGTTTAACTACATGTCATTATAAAAAACATATGTTTTTATTGCATTAAAAATAGCTGCTCTAAAGGTTTCCAGGAGAAAAAAATATGAGAAACCATTTCCAATACTTTCTACTAAATACTTTTGCTTTTGTGACGCCAACGCGCGACGATTGATTTTCGAAAGTTTTCATTAAACTACGAAAAAATTTTGCTAGGCACTTGCAAAACTATTGAAAAGTAAAGCCGAGTGATAAAAAAATAAAAAAACAAAACCATATAAAAACAAAAAAAAAACATAGAGAAGAAATCTTTAATGGCTTTCTATAGTTAATTTGTTCATGAATGGCCAGCATTATTGCATAACGAAATATTGATAAAAAGGTTACAACAAAAATTATATCCTATTGTGTAGGCCAAATCGGAAAATGAATAATCTTTTGGTGAAAGCCATTATAGGAAAGGCTAGAAAGAAATCAATTGTGTAGCTTCGCAAAATGCATTCCTGATTTAGTATGACTATTTCTCACGACTATGTACCTAATAACAGTCGCACAAACGGTCTCCGTGTTCTGTCCTTAGATGGGTTACCATCCATTACAGACTTACTCCGTGCCTCGGAAGGGATGAAAGAAAGAAGAAAGAAAAACAACCCGCACAGGAGACACGAGAAATAAGCAAAAAATATAACATTAATGAAAAATAAAACCCCGAGGGACACAGAAAGGGAAAAAAAACAGGGAAAAGAAAAAGGCTCCTATCTCATGTGCAGCGATGATTTTAGGATGGTCATTTTTGATAACTGGTAGTCAGGAGCCAGAAAATCTGACACAAATCGTGCCAATCTGACACTAATTGAATCGTGTTATCCAGTTACTGGGTTTTGAAGATCAGATCGGCAGTCGCTCTATGTTAAATGCTGACATTCAGCTGCATCCTATTACACTGGAAGCTGACCCCTATATACATAGTGGCAATATACATAGGCTATTCAGATTGATTGATTTCTAATCATGCAATAGAACAATGCTATAATCTCAGTCTGGTGTTAACTCGCAATTTTATTTCAAAATCAATTAGTTTATTTCAAATAAACCTTAGAGGTCATTTTGAATTGTCAAAAAAAAAAGATGATTCCAGTTGCAAATTCGCAAGCGTCTGTAGGTCTCAATGGCGAAGAATTTGCAAGAAACTCTACGGACATTTTCCATCAGTTTTAATTACAAGTTTTTGGTAACATCATTTTTTTTTTGAAATATACGTACATGTGAGAACGATGTAAAAAGACGTGCACGTAAAGTCGTCTAGAGTAAAAAACCTTTAAAAAAAAACAATAACAGGCCGAGGCAGCTAAGTTATGACCAATCCCAACTGATGGCGCCCGTTCACGAACATAACGTATGGATCGGCACCACTTAGCTCAACCATCCTGAAGGGAACCAAATGATCCAACACATGTGCCACCATCAGGGAGAAATTAGAGAGAGCATGACACACGCAACTGCCAGGGCACACAGAAGTCAACGAACGACACATAGGTACAGTGAATGGTTGATTTACAGTCGGAACATAGTACTCACACATGTGCTGTGCACTGTGCATTTGTATAATACTATCGTATCGTATCGTATCGTTCAGTAAACTGACGAATTTTTCTAACAGCATAAGCTGCCCTTCAAGTAATATTAAATGAGGACCCCATTGTAACCTTGAGTCTAGCGTGATCTCCAGGAAAACCATTTTATCGACGAATTCTAGCTTCTCCCTGTTTAATATAACGTCACAATCAGTACTTTTGACATTCGGCAAGGCAAATTTTACGCACTTGGTCGTTTTAGCATTTGAAACTAAATTATTAGCTGTGAACCAATTTTAAACCTGCCGCAAGAAGTTATTTACGTCGTCAACGTTACTCGTGCGTCTATTTAACTTAAAAATCAAAGAAATTTCATCAGCAAATAACACCATGTTTAGATAGTTTTTCAATATATGGGGTAAATCGTTAATGTAAAATAAAAATAAAAAAGAACCTAAAATTGAACCCTGGGGTTCCCCATTTTCACGGTTAACGCCGACGAATTGACACCGTCTATTTGAACTAATTGCTGTCTATCATTTAAATAAGAGTTTACTAAACTTAACGCTGATTGGCCTAGTCCGTAATGCTCATGTTTCATAAGCAATGTTTCATGATTGACGCAATCAAACGCTTTCGACAGGTCGCAGAAGACACCTATGGCATCTTGTGTCTCTTCCCACGCATCAAAGATTTATTTTAATAAGGTGACATCAGCGTCGGTTGTACAACGTCCGTATTAACATATATACAATTGAAAATTCTAAAAAAACCTATTATACTGTTACGAGCTGGGGTTCAGGCATAAATTATTTAAACAGCAGACTTCAATTAATCACTGTTTATTACAAAAACACTTCATAAACAATTCTATTACTTCGCACTATTTTCTGCTTTGATCGCTCTGTATCGCTTCTCAATCGAAACTGACACACGACGAACCCGACCGCTCTTTATATAGCCCGGCAGATGTTTCTAGAACGTTTCATGCTGTTCTAGGTACTTCGAGAATCTTCCAGAACAATCGACTTTTGAACTCATTGTTCCCGAAGCGACTAGAAACTTCCAGAATGTTCGGTTCGAACATTCTAATCGACACAAACTTTCGTTCCGCTATTCGATACTAGATGGCGCCACTAGTTACTACTTAGTTCTTCTACTCGTCACGAGATGGCGCTGCCCTATCTTGTAACAATACAAAGGAAAGAAGAAAAAGGGCTCACACGAAATTACAAATTATTAATCAGTAGGTAATCTCCACTAATCATAGACACCTACGTCATATGAAACTAATGTTTCACAGAAAGAATTGTAAACACTTTTTAGAAGATAACAGTTTATGGCAACTCTCATAAAATATTTTAGGTTCTTCCTTACTGAGAATATGCCAAATTAGGGCGTAATTGAAACTACGCACTAATTTAACTACTAGTTATCTATATCATAGTTGATTGATCAATGATAATGAAAAACATTAACATTTCTATTCCCATTCCTTTCTGGGTCAGTAGATATTACTAATTCTTTTGAATGTCCGATTAAGCTTACCTACGTCTGAATAAAAGCCTGAATCAAGACCTCTTATGAATAATTGACTGTTTTGAACTTTCTTCCAAATTTTTGAAAGGTATGAAACTATTATGAGTACCTATTTATTTTAATCATTTTAGTATTTTGTTACTCTTTTAACTACTATACAAATCAGAAAAACTATCTCTGCAAATTGTACCGATAGGTAGGTAAATACTAACTGGAACCATATATTAAAAACTTAAAAATTCTGACACTGCCTTCTTTAAATATTTAATAATTAAATCTGTTTGTGAAACCAAGTCCAGACTATTACAAAACCGATTTTAAAAGCTACTATAGACAGTTACATGACAAAAAAGATTAGAGATGGAAATACCTTATGGGAAAACAGCCTTAATCAATAAAAGTGTTCTTTGTATGGCATCTTTGATATTTATAAGAAATTGCCTGACGATGTCAAAAAGTTACCCATTGCAAAGTTCAAGTCAAAACTATACAAATTGCTAGATGTTTAGTATTTAGTTTTAGGTGTTTCTATTTATATGTCGCATCAAGGCTGGCTGATAGATGCAAACCATCGGGAAGTCAGAATGTTTTCCCTTAGGTTAAGACATCGTGTGTGGGCAGGTCGGTGGGTGCAGTCGTGCAAATGAAATCACATAAATTATTCGATGCACTGGGTTTATTCAAATATTCACAGTTACAATCCTGCTTTCTATTATTACGGATCGTCACTGATTCTACGACGTGTTAGCTCTAAGGCTGTCAGTACTCAACTGCCATAGCCCATATTCTGCTGTCCCCACCAATATTTCAATGTACTTTGTGGTCCCCACTACGCAAGCGGTTAGAATAAGCGCGCAAATGCGTTGTTGTTCTTGCTTTGCCGCCAGATGGTGTGCTTGCGATTATTGACTAAACCCGCCATATAGAACAATATTTTTTATATAATTGTAATTTTGTGTGAAACCCTTATAATAATTAAATACAGATCATCTGTATTTAATTAATCTGACATTGTGACATTCTATGATAATTTAGTATGACATTAATAATTAATCTGACATTTTAATTTGTGATTTAGATGATGCAATGCAAATGCAATGTTTAAAATTAAATTTATTTTAACACTACTGTAATACTTATATTGTGAGTCTGAACTTGTATTAATTTTCACGTGTCCATATTGGCTCACCTAAAGTTCTTTACCCGAAATTGTTCTTCCTAACGATTTGTAATCCGAATGATCACTCTTCCTAAAAAAATTCATCCTAAAAAACCGGCAATGTTCATAACACTCATGTTTCCGAAAGTTGTAATTAATAATATCATTAATGTGAATATATTTAAACTCCTACTGTTTTTTATCATAACGCTTTTATCCCTAAACATAATTACCATAATATTTTCACTCATACTCAGAAAGAAACATTTACCAAGTGTAATAAAAAATATATGTGGGTAGAAGATGATATTTATAGTTTTAATTTGAGGGATGATTATTATTTGGGGATATGCTTACAGATAAATATATTGGTTTATTTACATAGATACAGTGTATAAAATACTTAATTAACTAACTATTATTATTATTTTTTACTTAATTATTATTTATTACTTAATTATGGAGATATCCATGGTTAAAGTTTTCAGGTTAGAATAAAAAAATCCATAAATTTCCATCGATTTAAGGGGCGCGAAAGGGGGAAAGGGAAAGGAGGTTAGAGGGGCTACCTCATTGTACCATCCCAACCCCACGGAACCCCATGGTTATGGAAGATATCCATGGTTAAAGTTTAAGATTTAAGCAACTAAGTCGACGGAGCCCCGCTGCGCGGCGCTCCTATTTCTGTCTGAAGGGTCTAAAGTAACCTAACATGAAGGAGATGACGGGAGCTGCGTTCGCTCGCTTTGCTCGCTCACTTCAGCTTCCGTCATCTCCTTCGAACCTAACCTATCCGTGTCGGGGTGCCCTAAGTTCCCGAGCTCGCTTCGCTCGCTCTTGGACTAATTCTCATTTTTTTACCTCACGAAAAACATACAAAAAAACATAACATTGCCGAGTCTTGAAAATTTTTATAAAGCTTTCTATTTATGAGTACTACCTACAAAAATAAAATGAACTTCCAAATCAACGGCAAATATGATAGAATTAAATATATATTGAATTTGAAAGCAAAATACACCAATAAAAGTGATTATTTGAAATCTATAGCCGCTAATATTAAACTAATTTAATTGAAATGTGTATATGAAAACATGTATTTATTTGACTACTTGTACCATGGTACCTATGTTGTACATGTTATGTGAAAATAAATTTACGCAAAATTAATGTATATAATACTGATTATTATGAATAAAAAAAAATCTAAACAAAAAAGATATGACTTTGAATAATAGTGTAAAAGATAGTTATGTTGAGAAAATATAGGAAAACAAATAAAAGTATAATAAATGTTTATTGCTACTGACATTATGAAGTTGAATGCTTCTGAATTATGAACATTAGAGACAGAGTAGTTAGGAAGTGTGATTGTTAGGATGAAAAATGTTAGGCAGAACATTTTCGGATTTCCAATTATCGGAGTTGAAAATTTAGGTGAACTTTGGCGCACCCAATTTTCACACCATTAGGTTATAATACAGTGTATCTATTGAAAATATTATTTGTAACACCTTACTAATCTGTATTATGCAAATAAATTATTTGATTTGATTTGAAATCCTTAGAAACGTAAACTTTTCAGGATTTCTTTAGCGTTATCTACCAGCTGTGACGTTAAGTCCTGTAATGCTTGTTTTTCCATACGATAAGAAATTGCTGGAAAAAGCAATTGCAAAAGAAATGTAGGTAGTATTATTTATAACCACAAATAAACGGCGGTTAACACAGTAAAGTAACATTATCGAAACATAAAGTTTTATGAATCGGTAAACGTCTACAAAAGTGATTAAAACGGATCCTCTTTATGAATTCTCTTTTGCTACTAATCGGTAGGTACAGTTTTTCTTTTTACCACAAATTATGATAGACACACTGTTATTAGGGGCGAATGGAAGAAGAAAACGTGCTGAACAGAATCTAAGTAACATAGGACAAGGGCAGGAAGATGATGATGACATTAGAAAACCAGTGTAACAAAAAAAATTGTCCGCGGTTTTTTTGGGATTTCACTCCAATATTCTAGCATTTCGTATTTCTAAGAGATTATTACTTTTTAAGCAGAAACAGTATCTGTCTGCACTCACCGGTTGCCGACCACCACGGCTCGCGATGGCCAGCCTTCGTTCCTCGAGGCTTGTTCTTTCAATTATCTCCCAGTAAGTGTGAATAGCAGAAAATTCTGTAAGGATCCCATAAGAGAATACTCAGATTTTCATACAAAGGTGTCTTTGTTTAGGGCTTGCTAGAATCCCTGGCTGCATTCAGGATTCTAATATTAACTTCTCGCTCCGGTCGGAAGTTACCTCTAGATTCCTTCATTATGCTCAGGACTCAATATGGCCCCTGCTTATTCTACTTTTAAATAATTTGTCTTACTATAACAAACCTGACGATGGATTTTCATCAATGATTTTATGATTCATTCATAAAAGTTCTCACAAACAAATACAAACCCGGATAAACAAACACTAAGACAAAGACAAAGGCGTTTGACTTCCACAAAGTATTAGAAAATCCATTTGCTAATCTTTACAGCTCTGATTGAACTTCAAAGAGCCGTCCTTTTATTATTTTTATATGATTAATAGTTTAACTATTGCACTCGAAACTTCGTATCTGATTGTAGTGATAAGGTTTTCCGGTGATGACTTGGTCCCACCGTATATATTGAAGAAATCAAGGGTTGTAGTCAGTTGGTGCCAATACTGTGTTGCGATTTCGATCGATATTTGGAAAGCTCTTTAAAAAAATAATTGTAAGTTAGATTTATTTTATTTTTGTAATTAAGGAAGAAATTCTGTAGAGATAGATATTTACTTTTATGATATTTATCGATTCATTTTCTTTATAATATCTTTTTTTATTTTTTTCTTTGTCAAGTTTATTTTATTTTATTCCGTGCCTGAAATAATGTTTATAGCAATTTTTACACCCGTAATTTCTGCCTGAAAACTTATGACAATTAACAATGAAATTATTCAAACCATTAAATATAATTATTTAGCACTAGCGGACGCCTCGCGGTTTCACCCGCGTAGTTCCCGTTCCCGTGCGAATACAGGGATAAAAAGTAGCCTATGTCACCCGGGGATAATGTAGCTTCCCAACGGTGAAAGAATTTTAGAAATCGGTCTAGACGTTTTTAAGTTTATTCGTTACATACAAAAATAATATCTTTCGTCTTTATTTATGGGCGTGTACATGTCATAGGGTCGTTGTCATCAAAAATAATAAAGCGAATACTTTATTATTATTTTCGCTGTCTCAAATGAGTCACAATAGAGAAATTTCCACGGTGTCGCCACATTTTTATTATTTGTTCGTTTCACATAAGTATTTATTCATTGTTTTGAGATTGCTACACTTGTATTGTCGTTGATAACGGTTATAAGGGCTTACAGGTGGATATAATTTGTCAGTATTTATTAGAGCCATTATTATTTATACGTTGGTATTGATTTTAAGAGGATTAGAGGGTCTTTGTGATACTGATAACGCACATTTGTGTTTATAATTGCCCGACTTAAACAGTGATTCCATTTAATCATTCTTCTAACTTTAAATATTTTGGTAGAAATAGAAAACTAAGTTGTAGAAAATCAATAACCTTTTAAAAATATAGGTAACTAGGTATCCTTTTTATGTTAAATATTTGTGATGCTGGTAAAGTATTCCTCTAACTAGCGATTGTTAAAAGGTACAGAATAGAGCATTTCCTTGTAACAGAACATCGAGCCGAGCATTCGCCATTTTTCACCGCATTTCGAACACGGGCGCTCGACGTTTTTTAACCGACTTCGCAAAAAAGAGGAGGTTTTCAATTCGACTGTATTTTTTTTATGTATGTTACCTCAGAACTTTTTATTGGGTGAACCGATTTTGATGATTCTTTTTTTATTTGAACGCTGATGCTTGTCGTGTGGTCATCATCTGATGAAGAACTTCGGAGATATACATCAGAACTCTTCAATAAATGACAGAAAATCACTCGGGATAGGTGCAATCGCAAGTCTGTTTATTGTTTACACCATTTCATAACATAACATCACACTGGTACGCTCTAAAGGGGTACGCAGGTGTGAACAGTTCACCCTGGTATACTCTAATTACAACGGTTTTGTTTAAGTTTCATGATATGGGGTTAATCTATAAAACTG
Source organism: Orthosia gothica (assembly GCA_949775005.1). Taxonomy (NCBI): domain Eukaryota; kingdom Metazoa; phylum Arthropoda; class Insecta; order Lepidoptera; family Noctuidae; genus Orthosia; species Orthosia gothica. The sequence continues at coordinate 12,902,578 of OX459067.1, forward strand.
GTCCATTATGTACTTACCACAGCTAAAAAAGTGAAAAATAAAAAAAAACTTTTTTACAAAAATTTGTTACAACCGACTTCCAAAAAAAAACACTACAAATTGAAAAATAAATTCAATTTCGGAAGTCGGTGTTCCTGTTTTCGTTTCTTTGTTTTTTGACACCGACTTCCGAAATTGAATTTATTTTTCACTTTGTAGTGTTTTTTTTTGGAAGTCGGTTGTAATTTTTGTTTACAAGTGAAGTTCTAGTCCATACTCACCTCAAAAATAACGCCGTCAATCAAAACTATTAATAAACCTTATCCAAACCAATGCAATTCCTATCTCAACTATTCCAAACAATCTGTCTATTCTGATGACGCTTTTGACGTATTGTACTTCCCCCAGATGGCGTGGAGTGCACTGATCACGCTGGCGTGCGTGGTGGCGTATGCGCATGGACACGGGCGACTGAACGACCCGCCCAACAGGGCCTCCATTTGGCGCTTCGGGTACAACTCCGAACCTAACTACGATGATGATGGTCTAAACTGCGGAGGGTTCTACCATCAGTGGTCGGTTAATGGGGGCAAGTAAGTATAACATACAAGCACATAGAAGGTTAACTTGAAGCTGATCTGTGTTTTATGAACAGTAAAAGAAAATTTGTGATGACTTGCATCAGCCTTTACCTTAGTCTTTATGATGCTACCAAACCTTCACAATAGAATAGAACTTCAATATAAATAGTCAAGATTCTACTAAATTATTCAACGATGACGTAGCAAATCAATGATCTGCGTGAAATGGTTTCAACAATGCAATTCTTTCCAGATGCGGCATCTGCGGTGATGCTTACGACAGCGCAACACCGCGGCCTCACGAGATAGGAGGCAAGTACGGCAAAGGGTACATCGTCGCTACATACGCACCTGGTGACATCATCACCTTCAACATCTACATCAGCGCCTACCACCAGGGCTTCTGGGAGTTCAGAATATGCACGGACCCCTACGATAACACACAGGAATGCTTCGACCAAATCCTCGTAGAACTAGAAGACGGAGAAACGAAATACTACCCTAAGGCGGGTAGCGGAACATATGAAGTGAAGTACAGGATCCCCTCCAACCTGGTCTGTGACCACTGTGTCCTCCAATGGAAGTACACAGCCGGTAACAACTGGGGAGTATGCGACAACGGCACTCAAGGTCTTGGGTGTGGAAACCAGGAGAACTTCTTCTCTTGTTCTGATATAGCCATCGAAGGAGATGCTTCTTCGAATACAGAAGGACCTGAAGATATACCAGTTGAAGTACCCATCACTAATCTGAATGACGGTGAGGACAATATGTTAAGAAAGTAAAAATGTGACGTTAAAGCTGTACTGTAACTGCTAGTTTTGGCTTCACTATGTAAATACTTAGAAACACTAAGAAATAATTACTTTGAAAATAAACTAACTAATAAAATAAACGAGACCTAAACTCTAGTCAATGAGCCAAAAAGCTATATTGCTACATGAAGTTAAACCGGCATTTATGGGATGGTTTTCCATGAGATCTCTTACGATGGTTGTGAAAAAAAAGAGTTATTGATGCCATAATTTATTAAATTCGAAACCCTACCGACTTCTTGTAATAAACCAGTTTATTGTAAATAAATAATATGTTTGTATATATTTTTTTCTGCCATGTTTTTCCTTCAGTCAGTCATCACTATGAATTAACTTTAATATAATAACTTATTATAGAAATGAAGATAGGTCGGTTTTTATTGTTACGAGAGCTGTTTTCAATTAAAAAAAAAACATTTCTTGTTAAGATTTCTGTTTTAATCCCTGAAAGATCACTAAAAATAGGAACCTAGGTATATACTAAGCTGGACGTAAAACCCTTAAAAAGAAAATAGAAGGAAATTGTATACCAATACCTGTACCGTTGTCAAACATTTACAAATACAGGATCTATAGGATTCCATTTTAAAGGATGTCAGGCTTTAACATAGTGCCAACGTAGAAAAGATCACTTTCACTCGTAAAGAAAATAAGAGAATAAGTACCTATGTGACTAAGAATGAACCCGAGAGCATTCTCCACCACAATTATTTTAGCTACAACTCTAGGAGCCCTACCATGCGGCGGGTTCGCGGTGAGTGCTATAAAACGCGTGCCCTTGCTTCCGCCATAAGCAGCACAAGAGAACACTGTGGCATTTTAGTGGGTTGGAGTTCCACATAATTGCGCTATCTCCCCGTGGTAGCGCAGCATGCATGAGCATATGTCCACGAGAAAATAGCCCCTACCATGAGCTCTTAGAGCAAAGTTATTTCCAAAGTTTTCAGGGACAGATGTCTTATATGTCACCGTATTATTGCAGACACAGTAATATTGTAATATCTCTTGAAAGATCTTCGATCGTCATCGTCTCTATATATTGTGATCAGATCATTTCGAAGAAAATAAATGCCATCCAAATTAGATAATTTTAAATATACCCGCTGCCTTTTTGAGACGAAAGAGTTTACAATATCACGCATTTCAATACATTATCACCGGATTAATGCAAACGTAAGTTTGATAAACTTACGAGGATTTTGCAATAGACCAGTGACATAATATATGCATCTGTCCCTTCCGAAGAATGGGTATACCCATGCTCTAAGAGCTCATAGTAGCGGCCCTAGAAGTTCAAAATAGCTTACAGCGATTACTATTATTATTACTTACTCACGTTTCCCATTGACATCGATGTGGACGAATTTTTTGATGCGCAATGAGCCCTTTTCCTTCTCCCCTTTGTATGTAATTTTGTTTTGTTATTAGTCATAAGATTAGAAATATTCAGTTGTATATATTATTTATCAATAAAGATAATTCGCTTACAGCACACTTGCCTAACATAAACCCGTTAAAAAATAAATAAAACACGTAAGAGATCCCAATTCCAGCTAATCCAGCACATAAGAATTTTCCAAGCCCCATGAAACAATGAGAAGAAGGGATGGTTAATAGCATTGAATCTTTTCCACTTGTTACGAAGTAGATCGTAAAAATTCACGCTCACATTGTAACTAGCTGATTCATTCCTTTATCTTGGTTCAGGACAAATATGACAAAAACAAGTATGGATGGTTTTATTAAAAACATCCATTTTTTTTTAACTCATAGGATATTTAAACGCACAAAGAAACGGATTGGGTTTAATTTAGATTTACAGGGCGTAACGGCAAAGTGTGGTCATAATTTGAAAGCTGCGTCTGCTCATGTAGGTAGTTTCGCAACTTTTTCCAAGGAAGTCACGGCCAACTCCCAAATTTTGGTCGGATGCCGACAACATTATTTATCCATTTTTTTTTTTTATTACTTTTGACTTCTTCTTTGGGGAAGTTGTTCATTTACATGGGCAGATGCAGTTTTTAAAACATGATCACACCATTCCGTTACGCCCAGTTGATAAAGGACTGTTATAATAATTCTATTCGACTATTTCTAGATCTCCTAAGACTGCTAATATTGACAAACGAGATACACGACGTCCGTCCGTCGTACGGCGACCCATCGCGGAATAAATACATGAACCGACACAAACGAAAGAAAACCAGCAAGAAGGCGAAACGACGAAGATATAAGAAGGTAAGACATGGGAATATAACCGGTCCGGGCAAGAGTTTTATACAAAGCCTTATATAGAATGTCTAGGTAGATGTTCTGGTCATGGTCTTCAGACTACATCACAATACTTCGAGCACTCGCAATTTGCTTCCTTGAACTTGATCATTCATACAAACTAGAAATAGATATGGTCCAAGAATTGTGCCCTGTGGAACTCCCAGAATGGCACGTTGGACCTGTCTTGTTTGCACATTTTTTTTATTTTCTTTGTTGTTCAGACCTCTTCCTACTGCGGATCCACTAAACCACTACCCATCAAGGTCACCCACCGTTGTGTTCCAACTCACGCAAGAGCCCAAAAAATACCGTTATGCGATCAATACTTTTCGCTGAATCCGAATTACCAATCACTGCTCGTCAAGATGCCGAGTAAAATTATGACTTACTTGTTTTTCTTTTTCAGATTTTATATCACCGATGACCAAGAAGACTTTCAGATATTCACAATTCCAAAGATTGCTCAATATATACCTAGAATTACAATGTGTGTATGTATTTTATATGTTTAGTTAGACATTTATCTTGTAAGATACCTTGGATCTGAATCGTCTCGCAAGGATTCTGTAGTTACGTCTTTTTACTTTAATATCACATAAAGTATTATGTATATTTTATATTTTATGAGAAAAGATCTTTTAAAAAGTCTGTGTATAGTGTGTTTTTATAAATGTTTAGGTAAGAGTAGCTTCTAAAATATTTGAAATAAAACAACGATTTTTTTATTTAATTTATTGCTTTTATTTACACAATAAATAAGTAAGAGTACCTAATATTCTTCCTTGGCAATAAAACAATAAAGCTGTTTGGCGCACATAAAAATATTAAAAAAACTTAAAGAACAAAGGAAATCCAACATATTTGTCAAATACTGGGCGCTTTGTGACACCTGCAGGCTTACTAACACTACTGTGACAAGACTATTCTTAACGCCAACGATCGTGACAGATTGTCATAAAATATTAGAGTGGGAGTGAAATATTCGTCTCGAATTTTGTGTGAGATTCGACAAAATATGAAGTTTTTCTTGTCACAGTTTTGCCAGAGCATACCAATTTGACAAACAAGGTTTAGGAGTCAAAGGGACATTAACACTTATTTGTCCGCGTTTTGCATGCATTACAAACATCTTTGACAATATTACGTTCATTAAACATCGTTGGTTACGGTCAGAAATCATTATTTATAATAAATAAAGCAGTTAAACCGCATCAACAAATAGTAACAATACAGAATACGAAACTAAATGTAAATAAAAACAAAGAAAATCTGTTATAACGGGCACAAGGAAACTTATTTATGTATAACAAAAAATAACCTACTATCAATCACTGTTTATTTCATTACAACTAGTTAAATCACCAGCTCTTTATTGCTTTTTGTGCAAAATCTAAAAAACTTAAAAACCGTGGTTTTCTACCTTTGTTATTAACTAACAGATAGTGATGTGGCAACCCTATTCAATGGACTGTATTATTTTAGTACTTGCACTTAATATATTTTAGGACTTGCACTCAATATTTTAGGACTTGCATTACATATTTTAGGACTTGCATTAAATATTTTAAAACTTGCACTAAATATTTTAATAACATAGACAGGATTCAGCAGGCGGAGAATCGGGTATTGTGGGGAAACTCGAAAAGACCAGCACACTTACATTGCTTATATTCGGTTACCATCTTCAGCATCTATCAGTTTCAAGTTACAAAATCACGATTTTTTACAACAATATAGTATACAAAGCGATATCGACAAAACAACGTTACATTACAATAAATTAACAATTTATCGACACAGCCCAAGCCTAACCCTGCTAACATACAATACAAAAAACTACAAACTATTATAAAAAGCCGAATAAAATGCACACAGTTATGGGTGAGCCGAGGGTTTTGTGCTACAATGCCCTGATTTGATTTGGCTCCTGTCTTAAACCCACCACGACTTAACCCATTTTTACTATACTCCTAATACATCCATTCTAGTACATAGTGCTCCGATGCCAATAGATATTTCGATATGTCTAGGCAAGTTCGATTGCAAGTTTATTCCCTATTTCAATATCAAGTATATGCTGATCAACTCTGGCCAAAACAATATGAATCTTAACATTGGACACAAACGGTCGCATATTCCCTTTTCCGTATATATCCATTCCCTATTCAATATATCAACTATGCACCGATCTAGTCTAGCTAAACCAATTTGAATCTTAACTTTCAAAACAAACGGTCGCTAATCTTTCTTGTCATCTTATCTATCGGCATCAACCATAAAATCGAGAAGCGTATCTACAGTTTCAACAATCAATAAATATATTTTTAATTTCCATCTGTGAATTGAACAAACTTTAGAATTTAAATATCTAATAAAGATTTTGGTGTTGCCATATTTTTCGTCTTTGCCGGCAAAATAGACCAGTAAAATTTGTTTGAAATCACTAAGGCCCACATGCACGAAAAACTAAACTCTAGTGCTAGTTGCTAATACGAGGGTAAATTGTTAATATTGTATATCAAACTGTCAATTTAACCTGGTGTTAGCAACTAACACTAGACTTAAGTTTTTCGTGCAAGTAGGCCTTAGAATTGTATCAGATGTGTGATTCGAAGAGTCGAAATAACGCGGTCTCTTACTAATAAACTGTTGTAGACAGGGACAGAAGATGTTTGTTTTCGCTTGCCTACCGTAAAATTTTATCCAATACGGGTCATGAGAGCAGCTCGTGGCTAAATAATAACAGCCGCACGGGTCGATCTTCAAGGTTAAGCAACGCTTGACGAGGTCGGTCCGTGGATCGGTGACCATTTCAACATAGCGAGTTTCTTCCGTGCCTCGGGAAGCACGTTGAGCCGTTGGTCCCGGCTGTCATTTGAAGATCTTTGACAGTCGTTACGGGTAGTCAGAAGCTTGAGATCTGACACCAGTCTTGCCAAGGGGTACCGTGTTACCCAGTTATTGGGTTGTGGAGGTCAAATAGGCAGTCGCTCCATGTAAAACACTGGTACTCAGCTGAATCCGGTAAGACTGGTAGCCGACCCCAATATAATTGGGAAAAAAGCTAGGCAGATGATGATGACGGGTCATGTTTTGGGCTGGAAGACTTTAGCATTGAGCTATGTGTGCCAATCAGATGTGATTACGTCATGGTGACCGCACATCCGATTGGTATGTTCAAAACTACCTACAACGTAATTAACGTAGAAGGGTCGCGACGGATTATTTCGACTCCACTGCCTTCATCATCTCTCAATCAGTTGAAAGTATAACAAATACGACAACACTAATTGATTGTTGCACTTTCTTTTAAAAGTGGAACAAATAATCGTTATATTTCGCCGTGTTTATTGAACTCTCGTCAACAAATTATTTGTCTTTAGCCCGGCAAATAAACGTTTTCGCCGGTCATTCAAATATAGCTTTATGGTCTAAGACGCGAGTAAGGAGCGTCCATAGCCCATATGTTTAATAGATGAAAAGGATTTTATATGAAATTTAATATGTTAAAAAATATAGCAGAAGTAGTGAGCAGTGGTGGCCCAGTGGTATCGGCCGCGACTTACAAGTTCTAGGTCGTGGGTTCGAGCCCAGGCAGGCGCTCTACTTTGTGTTAATTATTTCTTCACCACTGCTCTCAAAACGGTGAAGAAAAACATCGTGAGGAAACCGGCATGTCCTAGAACCAAAAATTCGAAGACATGTGACATCCACCAACCCGCACTGGGCCCGCGTGGTGGATTACGACCCATTTCCTCTCACAGAGAGGAGGCCTGTGTCCCAGCAGTGGAAACATTAATAGGCTGATGATGTGATGTGAAGTGAAAAAATATATCACGAGTGGGTAGTCTGAAAAATTCCTGTCAAGACATTATTCGACGAGTTAAGACAGACCGCATATCGAACAACAAAAAGGCTAATGTTTTCTGAAAGGCCTTCTTTATTTTATGCCATAGATGCTACCATTAATTGTAACAGTTCCGAAATATTAAGGTAAACACTGATTTCAATTCATTTTTGAATTGTTTATTAATTATAGCTTGACAGAATTTTTCAGACAAAAAACATACAGGATGGGCCAAAAATCGTGGGTCAAACGAAACACAGCGATTTTTGGGGCTATTTGGTCATAAAGTACACATTTTTTTTTATTCTTTTAGCACCATCTATCGCCCTAATTCGTCTGATCCACATTTTTTTTTTAAACCTTTGACAATTGTTTTGCCCATCCTGTGTATATATTATTAACATATTAAATTGGATATAAAATACTTTTCATCCATTATACAGATGGGTAAAGGTCGCTCCTTACTCGGATCCACTACTATTAATATAAATATCTAATTAATTTATTTGTATAAGAAATACTATTAATATATTATTTTATAAATATTTATTATGATTTCATTAGGTGTCCACTAAACTGTACATTTTACTTCCGCATTCTGATTTCATATAACCAAACTTTCTTGGATGTGGTCTGTATGAAACATGACGTTTCAAAATCATTTTTGCTTTTATTTCATAGAAATAGCCCAGTTTCTGGGAATTGAAACGCCATGTCTCACATTAGATAATTTATCTACATAACAAGATTTTTAATTTTATTATGTCCTAATATTACTTTGTTTCACTCGCACTTACTGCGTCAAATATCAAAAGAAAGAGACGACAGAACCGTACTTATTGAATACCGACATTCTTACGAAAAACAATGTACACTCGTTTAAAATGTATTCAATTTGGAACTTTATTTCTTAATACATATGGTGTAAAATTAAAAATACAGAGAAGAACAAAGGGATATTAAGAAAATTGAAGTATAATATCAATTATTTTGAAATGCTAAGACCTGCTTAGCAATCATCAACTTTAACTCAAAAACAATAAAGTTCCAAATTCAGAACATGTTAATACGGCTTTTTAACATTCACACAAATTTGCCGCACATTCCCAAACACCATAATATAAGTCACAGGAAATTGTTTTTAACTAACTATACTCTATAAAATATTTAAAAATTGTATTTTATTTTATATTGTCACCGAGTTATTGGCAACACTGTAACTACCACTTGCACGATAAACTTAACTTAGAGTTAGTTGCTAACACGATGTTAAAAAACCGGGCAAGTGCGAATCGGACTCGCGCACGTAGGGTTCCATACCATTATCGCAAAACACGGCAAAACATCACGTTTGTTGTATGGGAGCCCCACTTAAATAATTATTTTATTCTGTTTTTAGTATTTGTTGTTATAGCGGCAATAGAAATACATCATCTGTGAAAATTTCAACTGTCTAGCTATCACGGTTCATGAGATACAGCCTGGTGTCAGACAGACGGACCGCGGAGTCTTAGTAATAGGGTCCTGTTTTTACCCTTTGGGTACGGAACCCAAAAAACAATATTATATGACAAACTGTAAATTTAATTGTTAGTCACTAACTTTGAGTTAAGTTTTATATGCAATTGAGCTCAAGTTTATCAAATCGCGAGAGATAGTAAACTCTTTCTTCTCAATATAACATTGTTAACTATCAATTTGCATGGGGTTTATTGTATTTGATATTGTCTGTTCACAATATATCAGGGTTTTATGATGACCTCGTAAGATTTATTAAACTCACCTTTTTTCCAATAATCCGGTGACATTGACATATGTAAACCTCTCTTTTAGCCCGCGAAAGTTATATCCAAAAGGTATACAAAATATGTCATAAAATAAATACAAAATGTTTGGTCTGAAACCAACGTTATAACTAAACGAATAGGGTTGATTCTCGACTGTCGGGACACTCGAATATTTACAACATAATAATTTACAATATCATTGGTAACGGAATTAAATACAATTGTTAACGAGTAAGTAAATAGAGTGGGTAGATGAAAATTCAGTACATTTTCTGTATGCAATTAAGTTAAAAACGATGAAGGAAAACATCTTGAAGTAACCGGCATGTCCTAGAACCAAAAATTCGAAGACATGTGACACTCACCAAACCGCACAGGAACCGCGTGGTGGATTACGGCCCATGCCTTCTCACAGAGAGGAGGCCTGTGTCCCAGCAGTGGGAACATTTAAAGGCTGATGATGATGATGAATCAAGTGTCCGTGAGCTATACTAAAATGACTGACCAGCACACCTTGCATATGTAAGCTCCCATTTCGCTGATTGAAAAACAATTTTACAGCACAAACTCCGTATAAAACGTGTCGATTTGAGAGAAGAAATGGAGCAAGAATTAATATTTATTTTGTATGTCTTTGACAGTCGCTAGTCGTTACGGAAGTCAGAAGGTAATAACCCAAAGGGTAATGTATTATCAATTAACTGGGTTGTGAACGTCAGACTAAAATACCATTACACTGGGAGAATAGGAATGCAGGGATGAATGGGAACGAAACTTTGATTAAGATTTTAACTTTGATACCATTTTATTGGTTTCAAACAAAGCATCGGTTTTTTTTATAATTATTTAATATACATATACAATATTGTACAGAGGAAAGATCTTTTTGTTTGTTTGTTTCTACCGAATATACTCCGAAACTACTGCACAGATTTTAAAAATTCTTTCTTTAATAGGAAGCTACATTATTCCTGAGTGACATAGGCTTTTTTTAATCCCGAAAACGGGTCCTGTGGGTGGTACACGAGAGCGAAGCTGCGGGGAACAGCTAGTTTAATATATTGGAGTACCTACTAAAATGCTGCAAAATCATTTTTTTAAATAAAGTAATAATTCCTTTCAAGGTTTCGTTCTTTTCACCCCTTCCTATTCGCCCCGTTTGACGGTACTGGTATTTAGCTGAATCTGGTTACACAGGAAGCAACAACGTACAAAATGAGGAATATTAAAAAAAAAATTGGTTTCAGTCCAAATTTCAACTTTAAAGTTTACGGTATAGTCTCATCTGCAATAAACTTAAAAGGAACTCTTGAAAACATCACAAAACTCGTGATTTATTTATGGACATGCGCCTGCGCATACATGATATAAAGGTCTAAAATAAAGACACTAACGTCCAGAAGTTTAAAGAAATCATCAAATAATGTTAATCAAATTAGAAGCACCAATAAAAAAACTACATTTAAGTTAATTAGTTAGGTAATATCACATTTAAATACGTATAAGCATACTATGCCTTTAACATATTCCATCTAGCCACTCCACTCACCCCTTTACTACCCTTCTTATATATAAGACTAGATTCAGCCTAGACACAGCCATAGATCTAGGCAGATCTTATCTAAATATAGTTAACGATTAATACTATCTAGCGATCTTCGAGTCAATTGATTTTCGAACGTATAGTCAACGTTGTTAAGACGAAAGTCTAATGACAAATTCAATTTCTTAGGTCGTTCGTAGCTTCAGGTACTGAACATGCTCTTGCGCATGTTAAGAGGCGATTGGTAAAAGTAAATAATGTTAGCTGTTTAAGTGAGGTTTCAAGCGACTTAGACTTATAGCAATATCTAAGCTATCATGTTTGGCTCCAACTTTGGTAGATCCGACCTTTTCAAATGTTTTCGGCATATCAATAACAACACGATTGAGTTTCTTTTTTGTTGATTCTGACATTTTATTCACCAACTCACTCAACTTAGATGACTTACTAATCAATCAATATCTTGAGATTAACAGCGAAAATATTTCACCTCACTCCGTCCGCTGTCATTGGCTGTTGAAAATTAACTCAACCAATCACAGCAGATAACGCCCGCTTGAAAATTTGTCACATTAATTCTGCGATCATTTAGAGGTGAGAAACTCGGCCTACAACCAACAACAAACACATATTGGTTAACCAATCGTAGCTGTTTATTTTTCCATCAGAATATCATCAACCAATGACATGCCAAGCGTTGTGGTAAGGTATAGGATAAGCATTGATATTGACATTTTAATTATTTCAAACTCTCCATTTGAAATAACATTAGAATGTTAAACAATATTTTTTTACAATCCGTTCACCCGATTTTGAGTTCTATTCCATAAACATAAGGACATGCCAACTGTTTACTACAGCTGCCATTGGTCATATCACCAACACAATATAAGTCAAAATTGGTTAAACGGCCTGTAAAAAGGGATTATTAAAATTTCGAATATTATTTCGAATGAAGTATAGTTACAGGTACATGTCGAATAGTAATGTTGCTAGATAGCCCCCTTATGCAATAGCGGTTAACCGTTGCGGCGGCTAACCGCACGGCTAGCCGTTTTTCCATTTTAATATGCAACCGCTTGGTTAACATACGCACTTAACCGCCACAAAATTTCAAATCCAGTTGTTAGCGGCTAGGCGCCATCTTATACGCACTGGCGGTTCATGGGCAGTTTAGTTTGCGGTGAAACGCCGTTGGCGGTCAACCGCAATTCCAACCGCGTCAGGCGGCTGTCCGAACAAATGGACCTTCTAGGCGGCCAACCACTAGTGCGTAAGGGGGCTTAGGGACTTATTTATAAAAACTTCTAACTAAAGATTAGTCTAAATACCTACCAATTAGTTTCTTAATGTAAACTCACTACAATAAATTGAATTCAGAATCTGCTTATCAGTATATTTAATCCCTCAGGCCCGGCTGGTATCAGAGGGTACCATGTATTCGAACCATCTAGTACCAGCGTCCAGCCAGGCCTGTGCGGTTAAACTAATTATGTGCTTAAAAGTTTTTATAATTATGCCTGTATAAATAGCGGTAAGCCGCTCTTCAATAATATAGAAAAAAGTTCACGGAAGGTATAAGAAAGGCCTTAGACTTTCCGCAAGTACCCGCAATTTGAATCAACCAAAATCACAACACCTCACATGTCAAACTTCTGTCACTCCAACGCAATACAATAACTGTCCAAATTAAATTACTTAGCGAAACGACGCAGAAGTGGCGGACATCGATATCAATTGACGATAAAAACGATTTTATTTATATAAAATTATAATTTTATCTAACTATACTATGCAACCTACATTGAAATGGGAGGATCCACGGACCAGACGGATTTATGTCTGGTCTGGGTCACTGACCAACGGTTATTATCGGACTGTTGTATAATTGTTCCAATGGTACCGAAAACTCTGCTTGCGCGATGCAGGATAGTTCGTAAGTGGTGTCACAGATGTCGCTGTACGACGTCAGGTCATTAGTTCGCATGCAGCAGCATTGCTAACAGCTTAAGTAACTTGAAATTGTACTTTTAGAAAGTTTTATTTTTATCGTCAATACATATCGATCTCCATAACCTCTGTGGGATTTCACTAGATAATTTTAATCTGAATTTTTATGGCTACACTTTTCAAAAACGGAATTCCAGTCAATACCCTCAAGCAGATCGCTAGACAAGTCCTGGCGCTAGTCGAGCTCTATTCTCATGGACGGCGCGAGTGTGCCGCACTGGATCTTGGACTCTTTTAGCTTGTTCAGAGATTGACGAAGGTCGTCCATCGTGATGGGGCGCACCGCGTCTACGAATTCATCGTCTGAATCTTCGACTGAGGTTGTTGTGTCAGTTGTGTTGGTCTGAAAATGAGAGAAAATAATGTCAGAAAGCAGTTTTATTTACTGTTTTTTACAGACTTAAAAAAAACGGAGGTAATCAATTCGACATGTATGTATGTAATATTGTTGGAACTGAGCAATATTCACAAATGTTACTCTATGTGCCAAAGGAGATGTTCGATTTTGGGCCATCACTATGTACCTACACTACATAGATAAATAGGAAAAAAATAGGGGAATTCCATAAAAATACTAACAAATTAATTTGAATAAGGGTACAGGAGTAACAAAAATTATCATTTATAGTTTTTTAATTAGATAACCCTACTTTTAGGGCAGCCATGACAGTTGTGTTTGACATGACGTATGACGACTTTGACAGTTTTAAGAAGTGACTTCTTTGAGTCATTCTTTGCTTTGACTTTGAATTGGATATGTTTCGGAGTTTTTAGTGATTGTTTTACTACTACGGACATTAATTGATTGCTTCTCTATTGCAATTGAATTAGTGTTCAATATTCAATTTTTATGTTTATAGCTCCATCGACGAACATTCGATGATTTTGCCAATGTCAAGGTAGTTGGTGATAGTCGGTTTACCATTAAGAATACTTTATATAACTATTGATCAGTGTTTGTAACGTTGACCTCCATTGTTCACCATACTAAAAAAGGGGACAAAACATTTTTGGTTATTACATATAGTACGGAACAAAATAAATGTTAAAACATCAAGTATATATGCATAAATAGAAATACTATAGCTACAGTTGGATTTTATTAATATTAATAAATCTATAAAGCATTTTTACTGCGGGGGTATGGACTAAAGATAATAGGAACGGAATGTTAATTGGGCGGGGAATGTTATCAGGGAGTAAGTCATAAAGAGGAATAGTTAAACGAGGACAAGAAAAAAATAAGTGCTCCAGAGTACCCTCCGCTAGTCCGCATTCACACAAAGAATTGTCTCTCACGTGGATTTTGGCCAAAAAGACAGGATAAAGATAAAGATAAAGAGATAAAGATATATTTATTTGCTCAAACACGTGTATACATGCAGGCATAAATAATACGTGCATGCAGGATAACATAAAAACGTACAAAATGTTCGGACATGTTTGCCACATTCTATGGCGTGCAAATATTTTCAAAGTAATAACTAAATAGTATAATGAACAATTACAAAAATAAACTTTAAACACAATAATTACAAAAATGTCAACAATACAGATCTGAAAATAAATAATAACTGTGTCAAAATATAAATGGAAATATCAATTAATAATATTAACTCATAAAAATATGTAAAATATCAAAAAAAAAATCAAATAAAATGTATGTCATTATCTGTGTCAATGCTAATAATATCATACAAAATTAGAAAAATGAATTTAACCAAAATGTAAACAATCAAAAATTAAAATAAAAAATTACAATGTCAAATATCAAGCAAATGCCATATGAAATTTATGTCAGATCTATATAGAATATCAATAAAATGTCAAATAAATATTATTAAAAAAAAAAAAAACTACTCATGTCAAGGATATGCAACATTCAGCAAAATGTCAACGATTAATAATAATCTATGTCAAAATAAATGATTCCGCCAAAAATTCGCTAATAGTGTAGTAAGCCTTTTTACTTAAAAACATTTTTAATTGTTTCTTTAATTTGACGTTATTTAGCTCTCTCCAACTTTTGGGTAACTTATTATAAATAGTAGGAGCCATGCAGAAGACACTTTTGCGCATAAGTGCCGTCCTACTTCTATGTAGACAGACTTGACTCTGATCACGCCTGTTTCTAGGAAATTTATCCGCCATTCGGGGAAATAAGTGATTATTCGTCCTAACAAACATTATCGTTTCTAAAATATAAAGGGATGCCAATGTTAATAGTTCATATCGTATGAAATAGGGCTTACAACTATGGGTGGTTTTTAAATTAAACATAGCTCTAAGACATCTCTTTTGTGCTTTGAAAGCAAATTCCCTATTAGTAGAGTTTCCCCAAAAGATAACCCCATACCTAAGAATTGATTCCGTTAGCCCGTAGTACGCGGTTATTCGTGCATCTATGTTAACCGTCCGTGAAAGAATGTACAAAGCGTACGCATTACTGCTTATTCTTTTAGTCAGGGCCTCTATGTGCGCCTTCCAGTTTAAATTCCTATCTATAGTCAATCCTAGAAACTTAGTTGTATTCACTGCGTCAATTGTTATATTATTGTATGTTATGTCAAAATTGGGAAGAGTCAGTGCGCGTTGGCTAAAATGCATTAACATAGTCTTATTTAAATTAATTTTTAAATTGTTATTGTCTAACCATTCTATAGTTTCGTTTAATGTTTTGTTTATATCTTCTTTATAAAACTCTTTTTGATTACACGGTATTGTAATTGTACTGTCATCCGCAAATAGTGCAATCGGGTGTTTGATTGCCATTGGAATGTCATTAATGTACAGTGTGAAAAGCGGTGGTCCTAGAATGCTTCCTTGTGGAACTCCGTATACCACATTACGTTCCTCCGATTGAAATATTTCTTCCCTTTTAGTGTTTAGATTTATTTTGCTTATTTCTGTTACTTGCTTCCTGCCAGTTAGGTACGATTTTAAAAGCTCAAGCACATTACCTCTTACACCATAAGCATCAAGTTTTTTAAGTAAAATATTATGTTGAACGTAATCAAAAGCTTGGGTCATGTCACAGAATATAGCACACACTGGAGTATTTGTGTCCATATTTGTCATGACAGTATGCAAAAAGTCATAAATGGCCATGTTAATCGTTTTATTTTTCCTAAATCCCTTTTGTTCGTCACAAAGAATACTGTTTGCGTTTAAATAAACATTGAGTTCTTTATAAATGTATTTTTCAATAATTTTTGAGAATATTGGTATCAGTGATATTGGCCTGTAGAATTCCATTAATTCTCTATCTTCTTTTTTGAACAATGGCTTTATTACCGATTTTTTTAGGGCATCTGGAAAAACACCTTCGCTTATACATAAATTTATGATGTAACTTAAAGGACCAGAAATTTCTTCGGCTACCGCTTTGATTACTTTGGTACAGATGCCATCATAACCGACACTGTTCGTATTTTTTAGGGCTAAAGTTATTTTTAAAACGTCGTTTGGCAAACATGGAGGCATAAACATAGATTCCTTCCTGTTTAAAATATGCTTAGTGACTCTGTCGCCCGAATTAGTAATGGCCTGAATTTTATCAATAAAATAATTATTGAATAGATTTGAAATACAATTTGGATCCGAGATAATGTCATTATTATTAATTCTAATTTTATTAATGTTATTTTTAGGAATATTTAATTTTGATTGATTTATGATTTGCCATGTCGTTTTGGATTTATTATTTGATGTTTTTATTTTATGATTGTTTTGAGCCCGTTGAGTTAAATTAATAATCTTTTTAAATCGTTTTGTATAATTTTTAAACAACATTTTATTATGTTGAGTAGGTTTTATTCGGAACTGCCAAAGTAATTGTCGTTTTTTCTCGCTGCATTTTTTAATACCACGGGATACCCATTTTTGTTTTCTACGAACGTTTACCGAAACGATATTTTCAGGGAAACATTGTTGGTATAACAATTCGAAGATCTCTGAAAACGTGTTAAAAGCTACATTGGGATCATTTGCTTCATAAACTGCTGAAAATGACAGACTCCGCAGATAGACCTTAAATTTATTAATGTTATCGTTATTATAGTCACGCCTTCTCCTACTCCACCGATTAATCGTACATACTATGCTTATTGGACATTTCAGTAATTGAGCTGTGTGATCCGATAACGCTAACTCTAATACTGAAGCCTTACAGGACCTTTTGAAGTTATGCGCAAAATTGTCGATGCATGTTTTGCTCTTAAGTCGAGTCGGTTCATAGAGTGCCAGTTTCAAGTTAAAGCTTAATAACATATTTTCGAATTCTATTGTTTGATTAGTTCTCTTAAGTACATCTATATTAAAATCTCCCGCTAAAACAATATTTTTACAATTCTTTTTATTTAAAATATGTAATATCTGTTCTAATTTACCAATACATTCATTTAAATTATTGGTGTTTGGTACTCTATAAATACAAACACATATTATTTTATGGGTAATCAATTCAATGGCGCAACATTCAAAAACACCACTTGTAGATATTTTAGCTATTTTTGGCAGTTCTCTCCATTGATGCCCATACCTCACTAGTATGCAAGCACCACCTCTTTTGCTTTCTTTGCGACTGAAGCAGGACGCTAAGCAGTAATTGTTTAAATTCAGGTGTTTTTCATAACTTGCCATCATAAAGTGCTCCGTAATGCATAAGACATCCACGCCTATGTTTTTATCAGTTAACTCATTGAGACAAACTGCCAGAGTATCGCATTTAGATAGCAAGCCTGCAATGTTTTGGTGCATAATGTATAGATGTTTAGTCAAGAAAAAAATGGTCTCCAGTATTATCAATTTCATTAAAATTGTGATGTATGTCAACATTTTTCATAATAATTTCAGTTACTAAGTCCAGTAAATCCTTAAATATAGTACGTAGTCCAAGTTTATTTATTTTTCCAGAATATAGGAGTGCAAACAAACCCAAGTCGGAGTCGAATTATAACGGAGGTAGCTACTTTATTTGAAAATTTAAGTTTGCTGAACCAGCATTTAGATGGAATGTATGGTTGGATAGAGCCATAAAATTTTCCCTTCAGTACTCGAGTCTTTTGCCAATGGGTATTCCAACACTTCATCATCTCTGGTTTAGCAAGGCAGCGCAAATCACGGGGGTAACAAGATGAACGAGATTCGATCCCGTTCCGAGTAGCCGACTTAGCAATCGAGTCCGCATTCTCGTTGCCAACGATACCAGAGTGACTAGGGATCCAAGCCAGTGCAATCTCTATGCCTAAACAATGGCATTTATACAGAAGTTGTTTGATCTGTAAAACAAGGGAAAAATTGTGACGAGAGCGAAAAGGCGATTTTAATAAATCCTGAAGGCAGCTTAGAGAATCCGAGAGAATTAGGGATTTGTTGAGTCCATGCGATTCAATATAGGAAACCGCTTCCAGAAAAGCTATTGCTTCCCCGGTATAAATAGAGCCAAATGGAGAACTACGAACATTTAGAATAATTTTGAATTTAGGTATCCACACAGCAGAACCGACATTGCTATCATCTGACAACTTAGAGGCGTCTGTAAATATCGTTAGCCAATCGTGCCAGTCTTCAGCTAGAATTTTATTGAGTTTATCATTGGCAGCAGGGTCATGTTTAGATATACTAAAGTTAAGCAAAATTTTTGGTTGGAAGAGTAAGGAGTCAAAATCCACTTCAAAGATGGGGTTTGTTTTTGACTGGACTAAAGAAATGTGCATATTATTAAATTTCCTGAAGCTAATAACAAGTAGAGGAGGATTTTTATGGGTCCAATAGGGGGAGGTTGGGATTAGCTCACAAAGTCTATGGAGAAGAGGGAGAAGAGGATGGGATTTATTCTGAATGACTTTATAAAAAAATCTATCACAGAGATATTGTCTACGTAGGTGAAGTGGGGACTCTAAACATTCTACCTGAAGGGCATTAATAGGTGAGCATTTCATAGCTCCTGTGATAATGCGCAAACACTTAGACTGGATCTTTTCTAGTTTACAGAGGGCTATTTTGTTGCATGGTTCCAGAAGAAAGCTACCATAGTCAAAGTGACTACGAACTATGGCATTATATAGAATTTTCTGGGAAGTTGGATGAGCTCCCCAGCGTACTCCAGAGAGGGCACGTAGGACATTTACGCCTTTTTCACATTTTTTGGAAATGTAGTCCAGATGATAGAAACCAGATAATTTTGAGTCAAGAATGAGGCCAAGAAATTTAACTTTGTCATGGATCAAAATGGGTTCGTTTTCAACTAAAAGGTTTATAGGGGGAATATTACGTTTGCGGGAAAATACAACAGCGTTACACTTGGGCACTGACAGGCTTAGGCCGTGGTCAGTTAACCATTGATTTAAATAATGAAGGGCAGAATTTAAGCGAGATGCGGAATCAGAGAAGGAAGTTGAAGTACAGTAGAGAGCGATGTCGTCGGCGTATTGTAGGATTTTACAGAAGCAGCTCACTGAAGACTCTAAATCATATGTGTAAAGATTATAAAGAATAGGGCTTAAGACCGACCCCTGAGGTAGTCCCTTCCATACTAGACGGCTTGGAGAAAGGGAGTTTTGATGTCGAACTGAAATAGAGCGGGACATAAGGAGATTACAAATGATGTTGACCATCCTCACAGGGATACTCAGCTGTAGCAACTTTTGCCTGAGTATTGGAAGTTGGACATTATCGTAGGCTGAAGCTATGTCTAAAAAAACACCAAGAACACTTTCATTTTTGGAGAAAGCAATGCGGACATCAGAAAGAAAAATGCTAAGGCTATCCAGAGTGCCCATACCCCTTCGAAAGCCGAACTGAGATCTGGATAAAATGCCTTTGGTTTCTAAGATCCATTCAAGCCGGTTCTTGATGAGATTCTCCATGATTTTAGCCAAGACAGAAGATAGAGCGATAGGACGATAAGAAGCTGAGTCTTTTGGGTCTTTTCCAGGTTTTAATATTGGGATAATTATTTGGGATTTCCAAGACTCTGGTACTTGGCCTGTATCGAAAAAGAAATTTATTAGTTTAAGAAAAAGTAGTTTACAGTTAGAAGAAGATTTGGAAATGAACGAGTAGGGGATTCCGTCGACACCCGGAGCAGAATCACGAAGGTGATCTAAGGCACATGTTAATTCTGAATAAGAGAATGGGTCATCAAATCTATCAGAGGGAGAGGGCGAAGGAGGATTTATAGTGGGAAGGCAATCAAAATTAGGAACAAAGGGGGGGGCTAATTTAATAATAAAGTCTTCCAACCAGGAACCTGTGTCGTTGGTTGAAATGTCAGGAGGCTGGTCACAAGCTCTGCGGAAGATTTTAATTTTTTTCCACACTAGGGAAACTGGAGAGCGTGGAGAAAGAGACTCACAAAACTTAAGCCAACCACTTCTTTTCTTTTTAGCCAATAACCTACATGTATTTGCAGAAATCTTCTTATAATTCAAATAATCGGTCATGTTTAGACTAGAGGAGAAAGTGTTTTCTGCTACTTTGCGTTTACGAACACTATCCGTGCACTCAGCATCCCACCAAGGTGGAGAAGGTAATAAGTGACGGGCGGAGTTCTTCAAGGGGATTGAAAAATCGGCCGCTCTCACTAAACAATCAACGAAATCGTTGTAGAGTGCAAGGAAGTTGGAAGAATTTATTTGGGGAAAGTTTTGAAGTTCGGAGTCCAGATGGGACGAGAACTTAGGCCAGTCAGCTTGGGGAAGGCGATATTTTTGTAGAGGTTGGATTGGAGGAGTACGAGGATGAGAATTAGGAAATGAAATTAGTATAGGAAAATGATCACTACCGAAAGAATTAGGAAGAACAGACCAGGCAGCAGTTGAAACTAAGGAAGGAGAACAGAAAGAAAGGTCTGGGACACTAATATTTTGGGTAGGGGAAACCCTACGGGTGGCAGATCCATCATTAAGAATGCAAAGATTGCGGTCATCTAAAAGATCTAACAAAAAACTGGAAGCGGGGTCATTACAGTGAGAGCCCCAAAGAGTGTGACGGCAATTAAAATCACCTAACACAATCAATGGGGATGGAATAGAAGAAAGGATAGAGTTAAATTCAGACAAAAGATTAGAGTTGGGGTGAGGAATATAGGCAGATACATAGGATATGTCCATGGCTCTTACTGCAACTACATGAAGACCAGGATCATGACGTGGTAGAGGAATTTCGGAAAAAGAGATAGCTCTGCTAACCATAAGGGCGCAACCCGCCCATCCGTCATCTCTATCGTCCCGAAGACATGAAAATCCAGGAACCCTAAAGAGAGATCCGGGACTGAGCCACGTCTCCGAAACGGCAAAGACGACGGGTTTAAATCGATTTATAAGATAGATTACATCGTGTTTTTTCCTACGAATGGATCTACAGTTCCACTGAAGAATTTTT
Organism: Orthosia gothica; assembly: GCA_949775005.1. Classification (NCBI taxonomy): domain Eukaryota; kingdom Metazoa; phylum Arthropoda; class Insecta; order Lepidoptera; family Noctuidae; genus Orthosia; species Orthosia gothica. Next base: position 12,923,799 of record OX459067.1, read on the forward strand.
CCCCCCATTTTGGCGAGTCCAGGCTTTGAGCAGCTGTTCAACTAATATAACGACATTGTCCGGTATTGAGTCACTAAATTTAGATAATATATTAATTAGAGAGCATGTCAGGAGCTCTATTAGGTTGTCATTAGGAGTGGGAAGAGGAGTAGTTTCAACGCAAGAAGAATTGAGAGCACAGCCATTAGGCTGAGAGGAATTAGGAGTATAAACCATTGACCTATGGGCTTGGGTGTCATACGACTTACCCAATTCAGGTCTCGGCTTAGGAGAACGGTAAACAGTCTTAGAGTAAGAGGTTTTAATGGGGGACGAATATGGAGATGAAGTTGGAGTAATGCGTGGGGGTGATAAGAGAAAGGAAGAAGCTTGAGGTGAAAAAGTTTGGGAAGGGCCTGCTGCTACATTAGAGTAAAGTTTTTTAGGATGGGGAAACCTAACTGAAGCCTCCCGATAACTTAGATTCTCCTGTGACATGACCATTTTGATTGATTTCTGTCTCGAGTGTTCAGGGCACATGTCATCCGTAGCCTTATGGGTTCCACCATTACACAAAATACATGTAACATGCGAGTCTGGGACTTTACAGCTATCACCAGGATGTGGTTGCGCACAACGATAACAGCGGGGGTTAGACCTGCATTGCGAGCTAATGTGGCCAAAACGCAAACAGTTACGGCATTGGATAGTGGGGAGATGATAGATTGTGACAGGCAGAGATGCATTATAACAGAAGACTTTCTCTGGGAGTACTTGGCCAGAGAAAGTAAGCACTACAGTTGTTGAGGGTGACCATATTACCATGTCCTCTTTTTTATTCTTAAAATTAAGTCTTCTAGCCCTAACAACTTCACCACAATTATGAGGGGTTTCCAAACCATTGACTAGCTCCTCAAGAGTCCAGTCAGTAGGGTATATTCCTAACAACTCCCATGCGGGTTACATGGAAGCGTGGAATACTTGCAATATATTTATAGTCGCTTAATATGGGGTTGCTGACAAAATCGTTGGCATCTTTGAATGTCACAAAATCAATGGACATCCTGTTACGTCCCATAGATTTCACACTTCCTTGTACAATACCCTTAAAACCCTTGTTGTGAATAAACTGTGCAAACTTAAGAGAATTCAACGTAAGGCCCTGCTTTGGGTCCGCTTCCACTTTTGCAACAAATACAGTGAAAGGTGCTCTGTCGCTCTCACTATATAAAATCTTGGAGTCACTCTCAAAACCTGGCTTTGTATACACAGACTGAATCGAGTTAGACGGCGGCTTATTTCTTTTAGCGTCAACCAGAATCTCAGATTCTCTGGGGCGCTTTCTAATTTCGGCTCTATTGAGACCATCGTCGGAGATCTGAGAGCAATCCATCAGTTCTAAATCTGGAGGTGATCCTCCTCCCCCGTCAGGGGGTTCTTCGGCACTCATTTCCTAAGGAAATGAGTGCCAAAATAGATTAAAATACAGACCTTAACACGGGGTTCCTCCACCAGACAACACAAAACAACAGATACAACACTAAAAACAGATTTTGTTATCAAAATAAGCTGTGAGGTTAAGAAACGCGTGCTTAATCTCACCTAGACAATCGAATTAGTGTTGTTTTTATTGACGCAGATGATGACACGTCAAACAAATGTCATTGTCAAAATGACATTCTGCGCATACTGTCATTGTCAAAATGTCATTCTTCGCATACTGTCACTGTCAAAATGACTTTTTTCGCCTACTGCTGATCTGACCAACCATGTTTAATTGTAAATTGTGTTGCTCTACTTGACAAAGTTAATTTGAGTTTACATTGAAACAAAGTGAAATTAAAGAAAATTAACAATAAAAAACAGTTACTATAATATACAGCAATTTTTACATAAAGTGTACATAGAGCTGGCCCAGGCTCCATACATTTCTGGAACATCTCCTTTCATAAGCGTATGTTTGTCCACGCATTTCTCCGAAACTATTAATCGGATCTTAACCATTATTTTTTATTGGATGAGGTATCTCTCATCTTAGAAAATAGTGCAAGTTTCATCAAAATTGGAACAACAGTTTTCAAGATATGGAACATACAACCTAACTCCTTACCAACAAACAGCATGAATGTTTAAATTGATTTATCATGGGTATTTTGTCAGTCCTTTAGGTACCATAACTATAGAACTTGCTCACTTTTTAGTGTTAGTTTACTAAAACTGAAAAGAATGACAAAAACTATATTAAAAAAAACTGCCTTTAAAACCAAAATAGGTACTAAAAAGTGCAAAATAACTTTCGTTTCAGAAGTCGGTGTCGAATAACCATAAAAAAAAATCTTACCAAAGACACCGGCTTCCAAAACAAAAGGTGTTTTGCACATTATAGTTTTTTTTTTTTTTTAAGTTGTTTTTTTTTTTTTTTTAAGTCTTTTTGTTCCTAGAATCCTTGTTAACCGTTCTACTGTGTAGGTTTTTGCTAGAAGGGGATTGCTTTATAAAAGGTATTACGGAAATGGGTAGTCATATTTTTTTTTAAACTGCTTCAGCCCATGGAAATGAACCACTTTCGCTAAGGAAGTTATAGCCAAAAGAAATTGAGCTGCCCACACAAAGTTATCATCAGCTGATCAAAATTTGTATGGGACACAAATTCTTCTCAGTTACAGCCCAAATGCGTAGAAAGCAGACATCAAAAAAAAAAAAAAGTTGTACCTATTCTTGAAGGTTTTTTTTATTACATTCTGTTTAGACTGTTTTCTCGTCCAACTTACCACAAAGTCTCAAGACAAAAGTCTATGACCAGTGTGTGTCGCCAGTGATGACATATGGCTCTGAGACGTAGTCGCTTACAATGGACCTCATCAGAAAGCTTACAGTCACTCAAAGGGCTATGGTCGGTGTTTCCTTGCGTGATCGAATCAGAAATGTAGAGATCCGTAAAAGAACCAAGGTTACCGACATAGCCCGAAGAATTGCCAAACTTAAGTGGCAGCGGGCAGGGCACATTGCTTGCAGAACGGATGGCCGATGGGGCCGAAAGGTTCTGGAGTGACGACCGCGAACCGGAAGACGTTGCGTTGGAATGCCTCCCACCAGGTGGACCGATGACCTGGTGAAGGTTGCGGGGATCCGCTAGTTGCGAGACGCATGGGACCGGTCAATGTGGCGACACTTGGGGGAGGCCTATGTCCAGCAGTGGACGTCTTTCGGCTGATATGATGATTCTGTGTAGATTAATCCGGTGCATTGCATGGCAGCTAGCAGGTTAACCGACGTCCAGTTTTATTCAACGTCGACCAACGATGATGCTCAAGGCGAGAAAGTGTTTCAAAAACTTTAGGACTACACGATATCGACCAACCGCTATCTACTTTCACGTTTTAGATAGCTTCTCTTCATGTACCTATCTTGACTGCGCTTAATTTAACATTTAGGAAGTCTGCGGAACAGGGGCACAGTAAAAATATACAAACAGTATGGAAACTACTTAACGGCACACTAACACAAAAATAAGTGACCACTCGTCGCGACGCGGCACTTAGTACTGACATTACCTTGAAAGTGCACGAGCGGTCTCGTCGGTGCGTACGTTTGTGTGAGTGTGCCGTTTCGAGCGTTTATAGGTAGTTTCCATACTGTTTGTGTATGTTTACTGTGACAGGGGGTACTGCCCGACGGTTGATTTCGGACTGTTGTAAACTCTGCTTGCACTATGCAGGATTTTATGTGACGTCAGGTTATTAGTTCGTATGTTGCGACCAGCGTCAGGCAACTCCCAGTTGTCTGGCATTTTGCTGAACTGGACCTTTTTGGCGCAGCCGCGGGGCACACTATGTATGCAATTGTTTTTTTAAATTACGTTTCCTTTTATTTGTACCAACATTGTGTGTATCTGTGTGTGCCAAATAAACTGGTTTTCTTACTTTCTAGATGCCGCTACACACAGTTAAACCTACCTTGTTCAGTTCCCGAGCCATCTCCTCCCGGGCGAGGTCCCTGACGCGGTACACGGCCGCCTGTCGACACAGCTCGTGGAGGTCCGACCCGGAGAAGCCCTCCGTCGAACCCGCTAGCTTCTTGAAATCAATCTGTTAACAACATCAGACATATTAAGTCATTCATCAACATCAGCCTTTTAGTGTTCCCACTGGCTAAATAATAACAGCCGCACGGGTCGATCTTCAAGGTTAAGCAACGCTTGCCGAGGTCGGTCCGTGGATGAGTGACCATTTCAACATACCGAGTTTCCTCCGTGCCTCGGCAAGCACGTTAAGCCGTTGGTCCCGGCTGTCATTTGAAGATCTTTGACAGTCGTTACGGGTAGTCAGAAGATTAAGATCTGACACGTCTTGCCAAGGGGTATCGTGTTACCCAGTTACAGGGTTGTGCGGGTCAGATAGACAGTCGCTCCATGTAAAACACTGGTAATAAGCTGAATCCGGTAAGACTGGAAGCCAACCCCAACAACAATTGGGAAAAGGCTAGGCAGATGATGACTGTTGGGACACAGGTCACCTCTCTTTGAGAGAGGGATTGGGGCTTATGTGAGAGAGGGATTGGGATTCCTATTTATCAAATGAAGGCATTTACCTGTTAGTGCTTGTAATACGTTATACCTATACGCATAGTTGTCGGCACTTAACTTGTCAAGAGTCGTTAGAAGCGCACAAGTAGTTTTTAGGGTTCCGTAGCCAAATGGCAAAAAACGGAACCCATATAGAATCTATAAGGGTTCCGTTTTTTGCCATGTCTGTCTGTCTGTCCGTCCGTATATCACAGGCACTTTTTTCTGAAACTATAAGAACTACGCTGTTGAAATTTGGTAAGTAGATGTATTCTGTGAACAGCATCAAGATTATCACACAAAAATAAAAAAAATAAAAAAATTTGGGGGTTCCCATACATGAAACTTAAACCACAGATAATATAATACTAGCATACAGATGCCTCATCCCATACAAAGAAACCGTGCCGACGTAACTAGCGTTTTTCATCTGATTAATCTTGTTATTTTTGTGAGTACATCAATCGCGTTCGATCCCATTTCACGGCAATAGATGGTGTTAGCAGTGACTTGCAAGTAAAAGGGTTTACTAGGTTCGTGAGTATTTTTTTCGTTAAATACAGTGAAGGTTCGTTTGATAGTATTTTTTTGCACGTTTTTACAGTTTTTTTGCACCAAAATGTGTTACAATGCAAATTTTAACAATCGAGTGGAATGCCTCAGAAATTTAAAAATGCGCCATCTACTGGCATCAATTTTAAATGATACGTTCAAATAATCATTGAAATGTGAATTAAGAGCCCAATGTTTCATAATTTTATACGTAGGAGAATTGGTTAAACAAGAACATAATTTTTTTAGGGGAATTTTTAACTGCACCTCTATTTAGAAATTTAAGCAAACAAAATATCTCCACTAATAACCTACTGCAAAACAATATTACTCACCGTAAAACAAAAATACTGATTTGCACACAAATTATTCAATTAAATATAAAATAAATGTGAATTAGTCCAAGAGCGAGCGAAGCGAGCTCGGGAGCTTAGGGCACTCCGACACGGATAGGTTAGGTTCGAAGGAGATGACGGGAGCTGAAGTGAGCGAGCAAAGCGAGCGAACTCAGCTCCCGTCATCTCCTTCATGTTAGGTTACTTTAGACCCTGCAGACAGAAATAGGAGCCCTGCGCAGCGGGGCTCCGTCGACTTTGTTTCGTTTCCCCCCCTCCCTTAAAACTTAAATATTGTGTTGCACTCGAAGAATTATTAGATTTACTTTTAGTTAACAGATAGTTATTCAGTAAAACAGTTAAGCTTTAAAGATCTAGCAGTATAGTATAATTCATTTATTTGATGAGCAAATTTAGTGTGCAATTCAGTATTTTTGGTAGTAATTTCGAATATTTTGATTGAAAAAAGGGGAATTACAGTTAAAGTATTAAATACCACCCATTTTTTTATGTTCATTTCCAGAAAACGTTAATTTTACACACAATTATTGAATTGAGTGTACATGTCGCGCCATCACTTGAGATTTATTTGAACCAACTTTTTTTCTTAGCAATGAGACCCCGTGCTGAAACTAAAAATATATTTTTTCATCAAACCCATACGTGTGGGGTATCTATGGATAGGTCTTCAAAAATGATATTGAGGTTTCCAATATCATTTTTAGGGTTCCGTAGCCAAATGGCAAAAAACGGAACCCTTATAGATTCGTCATGTCTGTCTGTCTGTCTGTCTGTCTGTCCGTCCGTATGTCACAGCCACTTTATTCGGAAACTATAAGAACTATGCTGTTGAAACTTGGTAAGTAGATGTATTCTGTGAACCGCATTAAGATTTTCACACAAAAATAAAAATAAAACAATAAATTTTGGGGGTTCCCATACTTGAAACTAAAACTAAAAATATTTTTTTTCATCAAACCCATACGTGTGGGGTATCTATGGATAGGTCTTCAAAAATGATATTGAGGTTTCTAATATAATTTTTTTCTAAACTGAATAGTTTGCGCGAGAGACTCTTCCAAAGTGGTAAAATGTGTCCCCCACCCCCTGTAACTTCTAAAATAAGAGAATGATAAAACTTAAAAAAATATATGAGGTACATTACCATGTAAACTAACAGCGAAAATTGGTTTGAACGAGATCTAGTAAGTAGTTTTTTTTTTAATACGTCATAAATCGTAAACCGCAATTTACCTAGTACGGAACCCTTCGTGCGCGAGTCTGACTCGCACTTGGCCGGTTTTTTCTAAACTCAATAGTTTGCGCGAGAGACACTTCCAAAGTGGTAAAATGTGTGTGTCCCCGCCACCTGTAACTTCTAAAATAAGAGAATGATAAAACTAAAAAAAATATATGATGTACATTACCATGTAAACTGCCACCGAAAATTGGTTTGAATGAGGTCTAGTCAGTTGTTTTTTTTTAATACTTCATAAATCGTAAACCGCAATTTACCAAGTACGGAACCCTTCGTGCGCGAGTCCGACTCGCACTTGGCCGGTGTTTTAGGACTCTTTGTTTACCAAGCGGGGCGCGAGAAACGTGTAGCAACGTTCAGAGCCCGCGATTGGTTGGTCTGTTGACACAAGGATCGACTGACCAATCGCCGAGCGTCCACGTGCCGTTCGCTCTACGGGCTCCCACACATAACTGCGATGCGATGCGATATCTATATATTTAGTACGTGCGAGCTCGCAGATATTTGCGATGCGTTGCGAATTCGCAGTTATGTGTGGGAGCCCTATATGGTGTTTGGTCAGTTCGCGCACTATGCGCTATCTTACCCTAATCCAAAACCTTGCCAATTTGCATGCCGGGAATTATAGTACCACACATATTAAATTCATACCACTCTGATTTATCCAATATTAGCAATATATTATTCTATGTATTATTTTCGCCAGGTTTATTTACACTTATTCATTTACACTATTTCATAACATAACTTACATAACATTTTTCTTTTGACAGCTGACCATAGATTTCTTCCGTATTTAATAAGTCACTCTTTGGTACGCGCGCTCTGTCGTTTGTCTATGGTTTCGACAAATGATCATTGAGTATTGCCACGGTAAAGATGGTATTGCGGATGTCGGTTTCTAGGTCTACCTATATTTAATATGTTTTATTTATATATTTGTATTTGTATTATACTTGCACATACTTTGACCCACCTTAAGTGTTTTTTTATTCTATTTTGTTTGTTATTTATATATTCTTCTATTTTATTTTTTATTATTTAAGTCCCGTTTCCGTAAGTGTGTCCGTGGCATCAACAGTGGGCCCTATCAGAATATCAGCGCAGCGTTATTACCTTTTTTGGATATCGCTGCACATGCTGAGATAGGAGCCTTTTTGGTCTCGCACGGGGTTTTTATTTTATTATTGTTTAATTGTATGCTTATTTCTCGTGTCTCCTGTGCGGGTCACAAATAAATATTTTTCTTTCTTTTCTTTCTTTATAGTAGAGTAGTGCTGGGTGCATCGTCCTCACGTATATGAATGTATGTATGTATATATAAATGTTGTGAAACACTTTTTTTAAAAGAGTAAGTGTTGAGTTTCTTGTCCGCTCTTCTCCATAACAAGCTATTTTTTCGAATGGACGGTAAAATCTATTATTATTAATTTATATTTCTGACGTTCAAAAGTGCCGCTAAATCGCCTAGTTGAAATAAATAATTTTTGATTTTATTTTTGAGAGGATCTACTTACGTCAGTGGCAACAGGTTCAGAACGCAGAATGAGCTGTAGGATCCTCTCGCGCTGCATCTCACTGGGCATGGGGACGTGGAAGGTGGCGGGCATCCGACGCTGAATGGCCTTGTCTAAGTCCTGCGGCCGGTTTGTGGCTCCTACGGACAGTTTAATAATTTTAAACAATGCTTAAGGTATTAAACATTCACATTATAATGCAAAAATAACCAAAGATATTATATAAAAAATTATTCAAAATATCAAAAACCCGACTGCTACAGAACAAAAAAGACGTAAACAAAACGAAAATCATGATGTGCAGTCGGGGGATACAACATACATATTCGCGTGCTGGCTAACCAAAACCAGATGTATTCTCGGAGTTCGGTCTGCACAGCATGATTTTCTTCTTGTTTACGTCTTTTTGAATTAACATATAAGTGCTTTCTATTTTTGAAATCACCTCTTAAAACCCTTTATTTTGATACCGGGGTATCAAAACACCCCACACGATAGGGTGGAAGAAAAATAACTTGGGCCCCCACAATATGGCGCCCAAAAGCCTCAATTTTTCTATTTTCCAATTTCAATGTAGCCAGTGACACTCGCAGGGTTAAAACAAATCGAGTGAAGTAAGAATCATCAAAATCGACCAACGCGTTTGGTCTCTAGAACGCCACATAGGAACAAACATACATACATAAATATAGACTGATAAACACATAAGCCTCCTTCAGCAGTCGGGTAAAAACAATAGATTCAAATAATAAAAAAGGACCGATGAGAGTGGCGACGCTTGGGTAAGGCCTATGCCCAGCAGTGGACTGCTATAGGCTAACGATGTTGATGATCGACTTACCCATAATGATGACAGTGCAAGTCGGTTCCGTGATGAGTCCGTCCCACAGCGACATGAACTGAGTCTTCATCATGGCGGTCGCCTCGTGGTCGTGTTGTGTGCGCGTGCGCAGGAACGACTCGATCTCGTCTGTCAAAGTGTATCGGTACGATAAGTTCATGTATTCGATGAAAATTTGATGTACCTAGATGTTTCTATGGAGAGGTATTGTAATATTCCGCTCCTTTTTTTAATTTGTCAAACTGGTCGGTTACATTATTAAAATTTTCAAATTTCGGTTGACAAGAAAAGAGAAGTAAACTAAGTAAACTAAGTACTACTGAAAGAATGTCATTCACAGAAAATTCGTGGCATAGAAATCTTCAACCAAAGTATTGATATTCTTATAGCTAAAAGCGGTGATATTATTAGAAATTGCGAGCGATGTGATTTGAGGAGGGTCAGACAGTTTCTAGACATAACCCAGTTTCTCTGGGCTAAGTTTAACCTTTCGTTTAAAACTGGCATGTATTATGATTTCTTACAAATTTTTCTTTGGAGTTTCGCTTTCTCTGATATCTCAATCTTTTTGTAAAATGGTTTTGATTAATCATTTCTTTTTCTGTAGATATCAGTTATATTTTATTTTAGTTTTCTGTAGATATCAGCCGGAGTCCGGCTAACCCGTACGGGCAGAACACGTGACCACTTGTGTGCCTGCAGCCTTCATGGTTCCGTACATTTTACAAAAGGTGCTGTACATTTTTTTTTACGGCCTGAGTTTTGCTACGAGAAATAAAAACAATTTTTTGACCATTTGCATGGCTTTGGGTTAACAAGTTGCTTATTCTGTAAAAATTTTAAGACTGTAGCTCCAACCGTCTGGCCGTAAAAACGCGTGAGACAGACGACGGACAGACACGTGAATGACAGCAATAGGGTTCCGTTTGGACCCTTCGGGTACGGAACCCTTAATAAAAATAACAAGAAAGAAAAGCTACAAAAGAATTGAATTAATGTAAAATGTACGTGACCAGAGAGCTGGACTTTTCCTTGGCCAGAGAATTAGCATTGCCATCCAACGTGGCAATGCTGCCAGCGTTCTGGGCACTTTTCAAATTGGCAGCAATGTGGATGAATTTTTTGTCACCCTATGACCCCTGCCCTTTTATACGCGTTCGTAGTTTTATTTTTATTTAAGTGTATATGTAGGTAGTTATTGTTTAAAATATGTAAATTTATATATTACTCCATCAAGTGAAAGCAAAATGTTGCCAATAATAAAATAAATATTCTGATAAAAAAAAATGTAAAATGTAGTAAAAGAAATATATGTACCTATAAAGACGATGCAAGGCTGTAACTTGACTGCGAGACTGAACACAGCAGCAGCCAGCTTCTGCGTCTCGCCGTACCACTTATCAGTAAGTAAGGATACGTCCAGGTTTATGAAACTCATGTTTGCTTCCTTCGCCGTCGCCTTCGCTATGAGGGTTTTGCCGCAACCTGTTCCAAAAACATACCAAAGTTAGTGATCGATCATAATTATTGTGGTCCGGGTAAATATTGTTACGTAAAAAGTCGATTAATAGTAGTTTATGAAACTTGAGTGTGTGTTTAAAAAACGAGCCGTAGGCGAGGTTTTTAACCGACTTACCAAAAAGGAGGAGGTTCTATGTTCGACTTCTTGAAAGTTTTTTTTTTTTTTTTTTTTTATGTATGTTCACCGATATCTCCGTCAATTGTGGACCGATTTTGAAAATTCTTTTTTTCTTTGAATGAGTATGTTTCGAAATTGGTCCCATTTTAATTTGGTGAAGATCTGATAAAGAACTTCGGAGATATACAACAGAACTCTTCAATAAATAACGGCAAATCATTCGGAATTGCTGCAATCGCATGTCTGTTTATTGTATATATCATTTCATAACATAACATCACGCCAGTACGCACTAAAGGGGTACGCAGATCTCTCATTTCACTGGTTATTTTCAAGTTTCATGTTATTCGGGTGATCTATTCTGGCGTTATAGAGTACCTTATTAAACAACTTGCCTATTTTAGGTAGGTACCTACCTAAAAGTAAGGTAGGTACAACTAAAAAGGGAAAAATAAAAAACTTTTTTGCAAAAAAATACTACCGACTTCCAAATAAAAAACTACAAAGTGAAAATTATTTAATTTTTGGAAGTCGGTGTCCATATCGCAAAAAAATGGGAATAAAGAAAGACACCGACTTCCAAAAATTAAATTATTTTTCACTTAGTAGTTTTTTATTTGGAAGTCGGTAGTATTTTTTTGCAAAAAAGTTTTTTGTTAATAGTATCATACGAATGATTTAATACGAAAAAAAATGTTTTGTAGCATTATTTTGTTAGCGAAAAAGTGTTATAATAAGATTCTATTTTAAATTTCGGTATTGTTTTTATAAAGTACATATGTCAATATAAACTCGATTATAAGTTTATAATTCAACAAATACTACGATATGAGAGTAGATAAAAGATTTTTCAATGTCTTCTAAGAAAATAATGTTTACGTAGCCGATCGATCACGATTGGTCCCGTGGTTCCAGAAAATAATAACATTACAGGACTGATCAATCACAAAGGTACGACTACGTCGTCCCAGAAAATAATTATGTACAGAAAGATCATAGAACGTGGTCCAAACAATAATTGTTAGGGTCCAAATAGTGAGACTGCATATGAATGCCACACCAGTTGAAAAATTGCAGTTTAGATGCAGTTTTAGTGCAGTTAAAATTAGTTAACAGAACCCTGACTCAGTTATGTTGCAAAAAAACTGCATCCAAACTGCACCTTTTGCATGTGCAGTTAATTTATGCAGGCCGTCTGTTTAGTTGAGCCACGTACCCGATCGATTATACGAGCTTGGTTCAAATGAAAAAGAAAATCGTAAGCTGTCGACCAAACGCAAAAAAATATCAAAATTAGTAAGTAACCGATCGATCATAAGAGCATGGTCCAAGTAAAAAAATATTAAGCAACTTATCGACCAATCGAGAGTGGTCCGAGTTAAAAATTAGTAAGTGATCGATCGATCCTAAGAGCATGGTCCAAGTAAAATAATTTTAAGCAACTTATCGACCAATCGAGAGTGGTCCGAGTTCAAAATTAGTAAGTGATCGATCGATCCTAAGAGCATGGTCCAAGTAAAAAAATATTAAGCAACTTATCGACCAATCGAGAGTGGTCCGAGTTAAAAATTAGTAAGTGATCGATCGATCCTAAGAGCATGGTCCAAGTAAAATAATTTTAAGCAACTTATCGACCAATCGAGAGTGGTCCGAGTTCAAAATTAGTAAGTGATCGATCGATCCTAAGAGCATGGTCCAAGTAAAAAAATATTAAGCAACTTATCGACCAATCGAGAGTGGTCCGAGTTCAAAATTAGTAAGTGATCGATCGATCCTAAGAGCATGGTCCAAGTAAAAAAATATTAAGCAACTTATCGACCAATCGAGAGTGGTCCGAGTTAAAAATTAGTAAGTGATCGATCGATCCTAAGAGCATGGTCCAAGTAAAATAATTTTAAGCAACTTATCGACCAATCGAGAGCGGTCCGAGTTCAAAATTAGTAAGTGATCGATCGATCCTAAGAGCATGGTCCAAGTAAAAAAATATTAAGCAACTTATCGACCAATCGAGAGTGGTCCGAGTTCAAAATTAGTAAGTGATCGATCGATCCTAAGAGCATGGTCCAAGTAAAAAAATATTAAGCAACTTATCGACCAATCGAGAGTGGTCCGAGTTCAAAATTAGTAAGTGATCGATCGATCCTAAGAGCATGGTCCAAGTAAAATAATTTTAAGCAACTTATCGACCAATCGAGAGTGGTCCGAGTTCAAAATTAGTAAGTGATCGATCGATCCTAAGAGCATGGTCCAAGTAAAAAAATATTAAGCAACGTATCGACCAATCGAGAGTGGTCCGAGTTCAAAATTAGTAAGTGATCGATCGATCCTAAGAGCATGGTCCAAGTAAAAAAATATTAAGCAACTTATCGACCAATCGAGAGTGGTCCGAGGTCAAAATTAGTAAGTGATCGATCGATCATCTGTTACGTAACATTTACACACCTGGGGGTCCGTGCAGCAGCACACCTTTAGGCGGCTGCGTGAGCCTGCTATCAGCGAACAGCTCTCGCTTCTGGATTGGCAGGATAACGGTCTCGCGAAGCTCCTGGATCAGGTTGTCCAAGCCGGCTATGTCCTTCCAATTCACCTACACCAAGAAGAAAGGAATTTAAAAAGAGTAGTATGTACCGTATGGGTGGTGCAGGTTTTGCACAGTTACACGATGGGGGAATCGATGGGGGACGCACCGCTGACGGCGACAGGACCGTGCGTTTGGACCACCATGGCGAGATATACGACGAAAGTTAAGCGTTAATCCCGATTTTAAAACACAAGACTGATTGATTCAAAAATGACTCGCGAATTTATTAGGTATCGACTGATCATCGCGGCTGCCAAGGTCTAAGAGCCGCAGCATCAGGGCGGGCGGGCTAGTGTTTTTTCTACGGGTTATCCCACCGCACTATTACCAAATCAATGCAAATCTTGAAAGCCAGAATCAACAGTGGCGATGAAGCTCGACGAAGTCCCGGAGAATGAATTTAACTGTCTTGGATCGCGCAACGAAATTAATCAGAAAAGAATAACGGAAGAGAAGTTTTCACTTCCCTACGTACCAAGCAGGCAACAGAACAAACAAGGTCAATAGAATAGGCGGACGGGCTAGATAAATCTAGGAACTGCGTAGGACGCAGAAGCTAGCTTATTGTTTAGAAACACCTGATAAAAGGAGATAAGTTAGTCTTACCCCGAGTTTCTCAGCTCTAAATTATCGCAGAATTAATGTGTCAAATTGTCAAGCACGCGTTATCTGCTGTGAAATTTAGAGCTGAGAAACTCGGGGTTAGAGTCTTAAAGCACGAATTTTCGTACCACTAAACTAATTTTTTAATGTCTGTCGCGTGATTTTGGGCACTTTTCATTTAGATTTATTATTGTAGCTGATATAATATTAGTAAAGTAGGCCTCTGTCGAGATTCAAACGTACCTAACGAACAAGAAAGAGCCCTAAGTACTTATTCTATTTTATGTTTTGTATAACGGGCTGGTCTCCCCAACTCCAGGTCCAAGTCCGTATTTTGCTTAGTCATTGGCATTCATACTCGTAAATAGGTCCGTCCTCCGTGAAATAGTCAGTACTAATTCTAACTTCTATGATAATTTTGAGTGCGAATGATTAGTTGGCGGTTGTCCACCATGAAATGTAGTCAATGTTAAATTGTTTACGGCTTTACACATATTCGCGTGCTTACTCATACTTTTGACCTCGTAAACAATCACAATTATGAATGACATGAGTGCGAATCGTAACGATAGCCGTACATTCTATAAAAAGCAGCATGAATATCAGGGTTGGAAAAAATTCTAAAGAATCATGATATTTTTGTATTTTTTTTCATTTTTTTTTTTTTTTTCCCAGTTGTTAAGCAATTGTTTGGAGCGATAGCTTCATCAGCAGCTGTGGAAATAATGTTATCCAACTTTCGAATTGTTCATAGTAAATTAAGAAACCGACAGGGAATTGATAAGGCTCGCAACATAGTTTTTAGGGTTCCGTAGCCAAATTGCAAAAAACGGAACCCTTATAGATTCGTCATGTCTGTCTGTCTGTCTGTCCGTCCGTATGTCACAGCCACTTTTTTCCGAAACTATAAGAACTACGCTGTTGAAACTTGGTGAGTAGATGTATTCTGTGAACCGCATTAAGATTTTCACTCAAAAATAGAAAAAAAAATAGTTTACATGGTAATGTACATCATATATTTTTTTTAGTTTTAACATTCTCTTATTTTAGAAGTTACAGGGGGGGGGGACACACATTTTACCACTTTGGAAGTGTCTCTCGCGCAAACTATTCAGTTTAGAAAAAAATTATATTAGAAACCTAAATATCATTTTTGAAGACCTATCCATAGATACCCCACACGTATGGGTTTGATGAAAAAAAATATTTTTAGTTTTAGTTTCCAGTATGGGAACCCCCAAAATTTATTGTTTTATTTTTATTTTTGTGTGAAAATCTTAATGCGGTTCACAGAATACATCTACTTACCAAGTTTCAACAGCATAGTTCTTATAGTTTCGGAAAAAAAGTGGCTGTGACATACGGACGGACAGACAGACAGACATGACGAATCTATAAGGGTTCCGTTTTTTGCCATTTGGCTACGGAACCCTAAAAACCGAGAATTTGTATCATTGTTTGGTGAGACATTTTTGTGGTTGATACCACAGTCTGGATGTAGGCACAGCAACGTCTTTACTGCCAGTAAGTAAGAAGGAAAGGAACGCACATTAATCACAGGAGAGCTAAAGTGATTTATTCTTCGTTCGGCCCACTGAATTTCGTCCTATATGACAAAATCCTGGTTCGTCCCAAACAATATGCTTCCTTCGTCCCAAAATATAATTGTAATTATTTTATGCCTGCTTCGTCCTATTTTATATTCCTTCTACGGCCCATATCTTTTTTGTATGTACCAAACTTACTTGTTTGTACAATCAGCTATTAAAAAGGGTTACGTATTTTTAACCGACTTACAAAAAAGGAGGAGGTTCTATGTTCGACTTTATGTTTTTTTTTTTTTTTTTTTTTGTGTATGTTCACCGATGTCTCTGTCAATTGTGGACCGATTTTGAAAATCCTTTTTTTGTTTGAAAGAGTATGTTTCGAAATTGGTCCCATTTTAATTTGGTGAAGGTCTGATGAAGAACTTCGGAGATACACAACAGAACTCTTCAATAAATAACGGCAAAACTCTCGGGATTGCTGCAATCGCATGTCTGTTTGTTGTTTATACCATTTCATAACATAACATCACGCCAGTACGCTCTAAAGGGGTACGCAGATCTCTCATTTCAACGGTTATGTTCAAGTTTCATGTTATTCGGTTAATCTAGTCTGGAGTTATAGAGACCTTAATAAACAACTTGCTATTAGGTAGGTAAAACTAAAAAGGGCAAAAACAAAAAAATTTTTTGCTAAAAAATACTACCGACTTCCAAATGAAAAACTACAAAGTGAAAAATAACTTAACTTTTGGAAGTCGGTGTCCATATCGCAAAAAAATGGTTCCTACGAAAGACACCGACTTCCAAAAGTTAAGTTATTTTTCACTTTTAGTTTTTCATTTGGAAGTCGGTAGTATTTTTTTGCAAAAAAGTTTTTTATTTTTTATATTCCTTCTACGGCCCATATCTTTTTTGTATGTACCAAAAATACTTGTTTGTACAATCAGCTATTAAAAAAGGTTACGTATTTTTTAATATTTAACATCTTTGTATGTACCAAACTTACTTGTTTGTACAATCAGCTATTAAAAAGGGTTACGTATTTTTAAATATTTAACAATGTAATCCTTAAATTAACAAAGATATTCAAGACAAAAAGTTCAAGTGAGAAGGAACACACATTCATGTGAGACCCCGTCTGCTTCGGCCGCAAGGCCACGTTCACACCAAACCTAATGCCTCACTTAACCGACAATATGCTATCACAGAAATCCCATGTATCTCTGGAGCTCATAGTGAGTCTACTCCCAATATTCAGCTGGCTATTTGTTGTGAACACATCCTAAGCACTTAATTTATTTTTCACAACTTTCTGCACACACTCTAAAGGTACAATTCCGTGCATCGTGGCCGATTACAGAATTTTACCTTTAACTAAAATAAGTACAAAATATACTCACATTGATCTCATCCGGTACAACCAGCTGTGAAGCGATGATCATCTCATGGTCAGTCAGCTTGTCGAGCGCGATGGAGTGCTTGTTGCCCAGCCCCGCTCTGCAAGACATCCTTAACACATGCACGGTCTATACAGTGGCTGTCTTTGTATACACTTATGTGGACAGTGGACATCACACTCATGCAACTACTAAAGCCAGATTTATTTACATGGTTAACTACAGATGCTTGCCAAATTTGTGTTTTTTTAATGTCATGTTTCCTTCTGATCATGATCTTAACTCTAGGATTTTTTGCTATATATTCTTTTTATGCAATTGTATATCGAGATTAGGTCTGCAAAAAATCAGAGACTCCTAAATAAGGAGAATGCAAAACCGCATCTGTCTGAAAAGTACTGAGAAGGAGACAACCATAATCCCCCAACAAAAATGCAGTAAATGAAGCTTTAGATAATTTTGTTATTTGAATGTATATGCTTTCATAATTGCTGTTCCATAACTGGAATATGTTAAGTAGTCCTCAGGTTTAGTTCAGCTCAAAACTCGGAATTATACTTATACAGAAATTTATTTACTATGGATCATATTATAGACTTTCTGACTCTTTGACAATTCAAAAGTGCCTGTAATGGCTTGAGTTTGAAATTTCTAAACCAACATCATAAATAAGTAAAATAGTTTGTTGTATTATTATTGTATATTGTTCGAGAAGTACTGATCTGATTAATATTATCTTGTACTGAGCTGTGATTGCTTGTGGTACATTAAAAATATGATAAAAAATTCGTCATATCAGTCTGTGAGAATAAATACATTTTATCTCCTTTTTTCTAGTCCTTGTTGGTTGCATCTGCAGTTAAGGCATGGGGGGTTAAAGCCACATCATAGTTAAAAACAGCCACATATAGAGAACAAACGTGGATAATGAGCCCATAATAAGACAAGATATTTGCTTCTGTTTAAGAATAATTTTACTTCAATCAGATTGGCTAGAAGCCTGTTGAATACACTGCATATTCTGAATACACATAGACAATAAATTCATGTGTTTTATGAAAGTAATCAAATCTAAATATCCATAACGACTGATCAAAAAAACTATTGTCGTTTTCCTTTATGTAAAAATTTTACAATATCCATGGGCGCTGGGTGAGGGGTCCCTACCTAACTTTCAATAGTATGTACAAAAACATAAAAATTCAATAGAATATATTTAAAAAAAAACATAGGAAATCTGAGGGCAAGTTAGCTATCAAGCTTACTTTGCTTGCTCTTGCGTCCTTCTGTTAATCAATGATTTCTGCAAAAGTCAACAGTTAGCAGAATCTTTATATAAAAAAATCAAAAAACTGGCCTAGTGCGAGTCGACTCGCGCATGAAGGGTTCCGTACCATTATTGCAAAAAACTACAAAAAAAACACGTTTGTTGTATGGGAGCCCCACTTAAATATTTATTTTATTCTGTTTTCAGTAATTGTTGTTATAGCGGCAACAGATATACATCATCTGTGAAAATTTCAACTGTCTAGCTATCACGGTTCATGAGATACAGCCTGGTGACAGGCAGACAGACAGACAGACGGATGGCGGAGTCTTAGTAATAGGGCCCCTTTTTTATCTTTTGGGTGAAAAAACCTATCCTATTTGTGGTGGGATCTTGAAGATGCATCCACTTATGCTGATGAGATTATTAAGTCTTTCATGAATAGGGTTTATTTTGAAATTTATTCACATGAGTTGTACAATAATCTACTGTTCAGGTTTACAATAAGCGAGTGACATCATGACAGTAATTAATTAGTGTATACAAAAACACCCCTTATAAGCAACTTAATCAACTGTCAAATCTCAAAATAAATTATTTTAGTGTATATATATACTGCCATTGGATTATCCTGTTGTAAACTATGGTGTCCCAAGTAAAACTGTGATGGGCTGACATTTTTTAATAAATTACATGTAACTTGTAAGTAATAAAATTGAATAACTTTAAATTTTCATTGCCATCCACCAGATATAGAATATGAAATGATGCAAAGGGAGTATGTAAGGATCGCAATACATGATATTCTGCCTACTGCCAAGGGAAAAAGTCTTGTCAAAGTCAAAGTTTTTCAGGCTTGACAGTTTCATCAACAAGGCAGGACAGGCTCAACGACTATTAGTAAAATTCTGGTCACCACTTTGATTTCATAATGTGATCCAAAGTCTCACAAACTAATATCAGACATGAAGCTACAGATAAAAGTAAGGAAACCAAATATTTATCAACTCAATTGAACATTAGTGAATGTATGAGTGAATGAGTATGTAATCTTAATTTATGTTAATAATGTAGGAAAAATGCAACTGAGTTCTCAACTATGTATTATCTCCTGATATTCATATCAAATTAAACCACAACAAACATTATGATGATGAGTTTGATTAACAAGATTATTTCAAATTGAAATGTTTCAAAGATGAAATGTAGGTTAGCCATCACCCAGACTAAAAAGTATATATAATTATGGTCTAAATAAAATGCTCTGAACAGCTACAATACGCATTCCAATGGAATTCTAATAGCAAATAGGAAATATATGCGATTAAAATTCAGTGTTATGACGTAAAGGAACCGATCGATACTTACTTGCGTAACTGTTCACGAGCTCGCTCCTCCGCCTTCTTCCGACTCTTAGATGTTGGATCTATCTGGTTCACGAGCCATTTGATTGAAAAATAAGTCACAGCGGACACAAAAGCAACGCGTATTGCCATTTGGAACACATCGTTCCGCGTAAACGCTGACCCTTCCACCATCATGCCGTAGGATAAATAAGTAACTTATCACAAATAAACAACGTAGTAGTCGTTAACACCCGTGTGCTCTTCGATTTATTAATAATTTTAGAATTTCTTCACAAAAAGGTAACAGCCGTCATGCTTTTGTGAATTTTCGTCATAGACAATTTGATAGATCGGTCGGTGTTGTTCCATTCCTTTTGTGAAAGACTGTACAAACTTTATGCCCTAACTAACAGTGTCTAAATAATATTTGAGCCT
This sequence comes from Orthosia gothica, assembly GCA_949775005.1. Classification (NCBI taxonomy): domain Eukaryota; kingdom Metazoa; phylum Arthropoda; class Insecta; order Lepidoptera; family Noctuidae; genus Orthosia; species Orthosia gothica. The sequence continues at coordinate 12,943,660 of OX459067.1, forward strand.
TTCCAAAAACAGAACCAGCATACCTACAAAACGTGTCTTAATCTTAGCAATCTAGCCATTATTTTGACTGCATAAACAAGTTTTACGACAGATATCAAATAAGTTATTCGTAAAATGAAACGTGATAAAAATAGATAGTCTCGTTCTGAAACTATCCTTCTGGCTCTACTAGTAAAAATCATAATAATTCCTCTTCAGCTTGCTTTATTACTTTAGGCTTAATTAACAGAGTTTTAGTCCTAACAAGGTAGAAATAAAAAGTTATAAACATTTTTCAAAAGGTCACAAAACGTGAAAAGATAGCCGGATAAACGTGGATGACATAATAAATATATCTGGACGTGATAGCTTGTGTCAAACTAAAGAAGAAAAAAAACCTATCTGTCAAAAACAAAAATCGCGACTTCGGGTCTTCGGGAGAAGTCAATCTCTGACTAATATATAGTTATCTGTGGAAGTCAAGGAGAAGTGCTCAATATAACCTCCAAATAACATGTTAAATTGTGATTTCTTAAAGTTTAAGTAAATAATTATAATAGAAAGTATTTATATAAAACACACAATGAAGAAAAATAAACCTGGTGCCCGTCCTAAGTTTGAAAATACGAGGAAATTATTACGCAAACAAAAAAGGCAACAGAAGAAAGTACATCGCCAGGAACATTATCTCAAGAAAAATGATGAGAGGCATAACAGTAATAATAAACCAGTATATACAGCCGGCAGATTTGTTAAAAGACCTGCCGAATCACCAGAACCAGAAGTGGAAGTGAAGGTAAATAATATTTTACAAAACTTTATTTTGTAAACAATGAGCTACATGACTGTAACAGGTGGCTTCTTAGCATTATTTGAATTATAAAAATAATATGTTATGACTCTAAAGGCCTTGTATTTTAATTTGTGACGATTAGCAATTATTTATTTTAATTTAATAACACATGATAAAATACCATGTGGTTCCAATATAAGGTAGGCTTCCCCCTATACCGGGTACCATAATAGGCAATTTTTTAAAGCTCAATATCACATTTGAAGGCAGCACTTCCTGCAAATAAAAACAAACCTTATGGGTGACAGTGATCATTCAGCATGAAGTCTTGAACACATTCCTTTTTTTTCTACAAATATCACACTAATTTTACTGTTTAATTCCAGAAAAAGAAACCAAAAATAGAAACCCCACTAGACATCCTCAACAAAGAGCGACAGAAAGAGAAGAAAGTGGAGCAACAACTAAAGAACCAGATCGATGAACAGAGAAAGAAGATGTTGCTGCAAGCCAATGACGACGAGGACAAGATCATCAAGAAACTGGAGAAGCAACTAGGACTGAACAAAACTAAGAACAAGAATAATTTCTTCTCTGATGATGGACTGGACTGTAAGTATCTATATTAACTTTTATATTTATTTTCATTTTCCTTTTGACTAGCAAAACCCACCCTTCTATAGTTAACCATATATATCATCATCAGCCTTTTAATGTTCTCACTGCTGGGACACAGGCCTCCTCTCTGTGAGAAGGAATGGGCCATAAGCCACCATGCGGGCCCAGTGCGGGTTGGTGGATCTCACATGTCTTCGAATTTTTGGTTCTAGGACATACCGGTTTCCTTACAATGGTTTCCTTCACCGTTTTAAGAGAAGTGGTGATGAAATAATTTACAAAAAGTAAAGCGCCTGCCTGGGTTCAAACTCACAACCTAAAACATAGATGCAGCCGTTACCACTGGGCCACCACTGCTCTCACCATATGTATAGCATAATCAGCCTATAATGTTCCCACTACTGGGACACAGGCCTCTCTGTAAGAAGGAGTAGCTGTAATCTACCATAAAGGCCTAGTGTGGGTTGGTGGATGTCACTTGTTTTTGTTTTTTTTCATCTAAGACATATGAGTTTCTTCATAATATTTTCCTTCCTGGTTTTGACAGTAGTGGCAATGACCAGTTATATGATATTTATTAAACAAACTACTCATTCACCAGGGTTGCTAAGGAATACAATTTAAGTTTATACCTCTCAATCGGACGGATCATTGAAAAGAATGAGCCTTATTAAACTTTAGTCATTCTGATCCTGTTTCAAAGGCTATTGATTAGAGAGCCAGATTACGTTTAAAAAGTTCAAAAAGACTCATAACGATTGTAATGATTCTAATCCCTTAAACAGATCTTCTAGAAATATGCGACAAATCAACAACTGAACAAATAGTGGCGGCTGAGAAGCATCTTGCTGAAGTTGAAGGTGATTCAGACTTTGATGAAGACCTAGCAGCAGTCACGGGCAAAGAAATAAAAGATAAGACGAAAGAAGATAGGAAAGTAAAGAAAAGTAAAAATAATAGTGATGATGAAAATGAATCTGATGAAGACTTTGGCTCAGATATTGATGATGAAATGGACAGCGAAGAAGACTCAGGTGATAATGATGACATGAGTGATGAGGATGGAGATATGACTGGAGAAGATGAAGAAATAAGTGATGGAGGTAGTGATATAAGTGGAGGAGATGAAGAAGTATTATTTAATGTTGATTCAGATGATGCACCTGAAGGTAAGCCTAGGTTCCTATTTAATACAAAATAATAAGCAATGCAAAGATTTACAGTCTCATCGCTATAAATTTTTTGTTTTTATGATTACTTTGTTACTTTAACCCAATGATCCGCATAATAACTGTGCATAATTTAATAATGTGATTACAAAATTTAAATTATAATGAACTCATTACTGCGCAGCTATCAACAGTTAAAATTTTGGTTTACTAATGATAATACTAATGGTTCTTACATCCATTTTGAGGGTTAAAATTAATAAACACATTGATGATAACTCCATCATGTCGGTCTCTCAGAGTTGATGTAGGAACGGGTCCCGCGGTACTAAGGAGCTACTCCTTATAGATATGGCCATTAGCCAACAGGTTCGGCGTTCCCGAAAAGAATCTGTCGACATGTTGGATAGATTATAAGAAGGCCTATGAATCGGTGCCTCATACATGGCTCATGAGGGTGCTAGAATTGTATAAAATAGATACAACTATACGCTCCTTCCTGATGTCGTGTATGAGGCAATGGAGCACAGTCCTTCGCTATCCAGGATATCAAAATATCCAGAGGAATAGTGAACCTGTAAGGATCGAGTATATTGCAGGGCGATAGTTTGAGTCCACTTTGCTTTTGCCTAGCCCTGAATCCTCTAAGCATGCTGCTGGAGAATACAGAAAAAAACTGGTTATATCCTGCAACAACCATGCAATATATTGTAGCTATTAGTATAATAATGAATTTTCGTAAATGGATTGGTAGCTACAAACAAGCTATTAATTTAGATGTTATCTTTATTATAGAAAAACCAACAAAGACATCAAAATCTAATTCCAAACAGAAATCAACAAAGCAAGAAATAACCAAAAGCAGTAAAAAAGAGACAAGACCCGAACCAAAGTCTAACAAAAAAGAGAAAATCATTTCTGAAGATGATTTGAGTAAAGTTTTCAGTGATGATGAAATCTCACATCTGTCTGGTGATGATGATGACGAAGATGATGCATTTGGTGAAGAAGAGGAACCTGTTGTGGAGAAGAAAGAGAAACCTGATGTTTGGGAAGATATTTATGGAAGGAAAAGGGACAAGGAAGGGAATATCATTAAGGTAGGTGTTTCATGTTGAAAATCTAAATATGTATATGATACGCCTTCATGATCTGATCGAAAATTCTTAGTGTGTAGATATGCAACAAGTAATTAGGATTTTTTACATTATTCTGTTGGTTTCACAGGAAGAAAAAGGCACATACGTTCCACCACACCTCAGAAACAAAGATTCCAGTACAGACAAACAACTACTGCAACTGAAAAGACAAATTAAAAGTGAGTCTTCTCAATAGATCTATCTTTTAAGTAACAGTATATTCCAATTCAATGTCCTAGTTATAAAGGAACCCTACTTATTATCAATACAGCTTTTAGATATCAACCAATGACATGTCTTTCCACAAAAAAAATAATAATAGAAAATTGACCATATAATAATATGTACAGCCCTCTTAAGGTTGCACTAGTCGAACATTCTTCCATACAAACATACATAGTCTGGCGATTACTCGAATTTTTGACGGTGTACATTCAAAATAAAAAAGTTACATCAATTTGCCCTATCATTCAGTCCTGTATGGAAACAAAAAAGAAAGAAAAATTGAAAGTTATGGGCGTCGAAAGTTCCATATTTCAAACACGCAATTTTAACGCATCTTTGGGCGCAAACAAATACCGTAAGAAGAAGGAAAATTGCAAAACAGTCACCATACATATAAATTATTTGTATAAATTATTGTTGTAATTATTTGTAAGATGTAATGACTAAAATTGAAAAGAGTATGTTAAGATGGTTTGGCCATGTTGAGAGGATGAATGAAAGGCGACTAACGAAAGGTATTTACAAGGCAGACGTGAATGGAAACGCCGGGAGGGGACGCCCTAGAAAGACATATATAGACCTTATAGGTGATGTTCTTCAGAAAGGCCAAGTGCGCAGTACCCATAACCGGCGTGTGTGTATGACTAGATGTATGAATGTGTGTGAAGCAAAAGAAGTATGTAAGGATCGTAGCAGGTGGCGTTCTGTAGTTTCTGCCTACCCCCATGGGAAAAAGGCGTGAGTTTATGTATGTTATTTGTAATTATTAGTAGTTCAACAATGCAAAAAAAAATATTTTGAACAGATACATTTAATAGTTTTTTATGATATCCTGGCTCCCAAAGGTCTGTTTATAAAATTTCGCGCGCTCGTTTTCGTCCTAAAGCATCATCCATGTTGCTACAAATTTGCAAAAGTGTGTATTCGTACGCGAACTAGCTTCTTACTGCTCATCACAGCATCTATCTCTTTCACACGTGTTGTCGGATGAGATAGCATGCATTTAACCCCGCGCACAAAATAGTTCGTGCCGTTGACTAGGGCAACCTTAATACACTGTTTTGCTCATGTTGCATTAAGTGATCATTAAAACAAACTAATTTAAGTTCTTTTAATCCTATTTCAGGTGTACTAAATAAGCTAGCCGGTACAAATCTCCACTGGGCGTGCACTTCAATAGAGAACTTGTACCAGTCAAACAGCAGAAACTCAGTTAATACAGCAATAACTCAGTTGTGGTTGGATGCGACGGTGTCAATCTCGAGTACGCCTGACAGGATGGTTGCTGAACATGCAGCGCTTGTGTCCGTGTTACACGCTAATGTTGGCTCTGAGATAGGTAAGTTGGTTATAACTTGTACTGTAACTGTATGAATACAGTGAACACAGCAGCAAGATTGTAGTTGGATGCAACTGTGTCGTCTTAGAGTACATCAGTAAGAATGTTCGCAGATTATAAGGCCAGTGTTACATGCTAAATTTGGCTTGGAGTCTTGTAGTGATGTGGCTCTGGTAAATGTTAGGCAAAGAGAAAAAGTTAAAATTAGTAAAGGAACAATTAAGAAAAAATCATTATACAAACATACAAACTTTCGCCTTTATAATATTAGTGTGTATTTGTGTGTGTTATTGGAACACACACAAATACACACTAATATTATAAAGGCGAAAGTTTGTATGTTTGTTACTTCTTCACGCTCTAACGGCTGGACGGATCTGGATGAAAGGAGAATGACCAAAAGTGGTACCAAAAAGTCTCACGCATCAGGACCAAAATTTTATAGTAATTATTTTCATAATTTTTTACGACTACGCATCGCGAATTTGATTTTTGAATAGGGAATTTACTTTTAAGTTTAAAAGTATGGATATTGTTTTACTCTCTATACATGACGTTCCGTTTCACATGATAAATGATTAACGTAACCTTTATTTGAAAGTGTCATGATCACTGTAAAAAAATATGCGTTCCCAATTCCACAATAATTAAAAAAAACTAGAATAGAATCTTATCATTTACTCTAAAAGATTAGGTATCATTATTTTATCTATGGTTAATTGGCCGTTCACAGCAGCCGGTCATAAAGATGTAGAATGCAATAGAATCGATTTTTGATGAATCTACTAACCAGTAATGGTTTCTTTTGTTTAATAAATAACTATAACGTTCATGTATAACGTGTCTATAATAAAATACGTCGTTGATAGTGTCGAACAAAAGAGCCCTAGTTTTTAGGTTATTTCCGATTTTATGAAATAACTCCAAAACCCGGGTTTTGTTTTCAAAAAGAAGTTTTGTAGGAGTTAACATGGTCAGTGTAGTATATAAAAAACAAAGTTTGATTTTGATGCAGCTTGGTACGGGATTCCATACATCGATGAGCATTCTCCTTTATCAGGTTTGAATAGGCTTGCTAGGCAGCTCCATGCTCAGGTTTGAATAGGCCTTTAAGGCCTATTCAAACCTGAGCGATATTCGCTGCCGCTGTGGGTAGAGGTACATACCGCGCGGGTTTCGCTCAGGTATTTAGTATCAAGTACCGCGGCTAGAGCGACCTGAGCGATATTCGCTGCCGCTGTGGGTAGAGGTACATACCGCACGGGTTTCGCTCAGGTATTTAGTATCAAGTACCGCGGCTAGAGCGACCTGAGCGATATTCGCTGCCGCTGTGGGTAGAGGTACATACCGCACGGGTTTCGCTCAGGTATTTAGTATCAAGTACCGCGGCTAGAGCGACCTGAGCGATATTCGCTGCCGCTGTGGGTAGAGGTACATACCGCACGGGTTTCGCTCAGGTATTTAGTATCAAGTACCGCGGCTAGAGCGACCTGAGCGATATTCGCTGCCGCTGTGGGTAGAGGTACATACCGCACGGGTTTCGCTCAGGTATTTAGTATCAAGTACCGCGGCTAGAGCGACCTGAGCGATATTCGCTGCCGCTGTGGGTAGAGGTACATACCGCACGGGTTTCGCTCAGGTATTTAGTATCAAGTACCGCGGCTAGAGCGACCTGAGCGATATTCGCTGCCGCTGTGGGTAGAGGTACATACCGCACGGGTTTCGCTCAGGTATTTAGTATCAAGTACCGCGGCTAGAGCGACCTGAGCGATATTCGCTGCCGCTGTGGGTAGAGGTACATACCGCACGGGTTTCGCTCAGGTATTTAGTATCAAGTACCGCGGCTAGAGCGACCTGAGCGATATTCGCTGCCGCTGTGGGTAGAGGTACATACCGCACGGGTTTCGCTCAGGTATTTAGTATCAAGTACCGCGGCTAGAGCGACCTGAGCGATATTCGCTGCCGCTGTGGGTAGAGGTACATACCGCACGGGTTTCGCTCAGGTATTTAGTATCAAGTACCGCGGCTAGAGCGACCTGAGCGATATTCGCTGCCGCTGTGGGTAGAGGTACATACCGCACGGGTTTCGCTCAGGTATTTAGTATCAAGTACCGCGGCTAGAGCGACCTGAGCGATATTCGCTGCCGCTGTGGGTAGAGGTACATACCGCACGGGTTTCGCTCAGGTATTTAGTATCAAGTACCGCGGCTAGAGCGACCTGAGCGATATTCGCTGCCGCTGTGGGTAGAGGTACATACCGCACGGGTTTCGCTCAGGTATTTAGTATCAAGTACCGCGGCTAGAGCGACCTGAGCGATATTCGCTGCCGCTGTGGGTAGAGGTACATACCGCGCGGGAGCAGCGGCATGCATCCCGCCCCTCACTCCGCAAGCGGGGTTAACATGACAACAGTTACCGCAATATTACCGCATACCCACTGGGTTTTCTCTGCCGCAGACGGTAGCGAATACCGCTTAGGTCTGAATAGGCCTTTAGCACTGAGATAGATTATAGTCCGCAATAGGACAAAGGATACGTTTTATCCCGGGCAAATGTTCCGTCGGGATAATTTCCGACGTTCAGGCGGGCGAAACCCTGGCAGATGCCAGTCATTAGATAATAATAAAAATAAACTAATATTATAAATTTAATAGGATACTTTGTACCCCGGGAATATATTCCATCGGGATAATTTTCGATTTTCACGCGAGTGATGCCGCTGGCAGAAGCTAGTACGAAATATAATGACCTAAGAGAAAACAGCTTTAACTCATTTGTATCAGGATTAAACATTCGAGCATATATCTTCTGATCAGTTTCATGCCCAAAATTGTGACTAACATACTACATTTTATTTTCAGGCGCCCATTTCTTACAAGATTTGGTTAAAAAGTTTGATAACATGATGGAAACGCCACAGCCAGTTGGAGACAAGACTCTTGACAACTTAGTATCGTGCTTGGCACATTTGTACAGCTTTAAGGTATGTATTACAGATCTAAATGCATTTTTTATATCACTCTTTGTTATCATCGGCTCATTTTGATTGTTGTTTGTGAACGGTGCCCGTTTTGCAAGGCTGGGACTCACCCCATCCAGCTTATTAATATCTATTGTTGAATGTGCAAACCGTACCTTAATGTTGCATGTGTTTATAACTTTAGAATGCTGCTGCCTCATCATCAGCCTTTTAATGTTTCCACTGCTGGGACATAGGCTTCCTCTCTGTGAAAGAGAGAATGGGCCTTAGTCCACCACGCAGGCCCAGTGCAGATTTGTGGATGTCACATGTCTTAAAATTTTTGGACGATGTTTTCCTTCAACATTTTTATTAGCAATGGTGATGAAAGAATTTACACAATGTAATGCGCCTGCCTAGGTTCGAACCAACGAGCTACGACACATAAGTCGGGATCGTTACCACAGGACCACCACTGCCACTGCTGGCTGCTGTCTACCTCCTTGAAATAATTACTTAAGGTTACACTAGTCGAAAATTCTTCCATACAAAACGTAGTCTGGCGATTGCTCCAATGTTTGACGATGTACGTTCAAAATTCTATTTTTTCATTATTTAGTCCTGTATGGAAACAGAAAAGTAAAAAAAATGCAACATTTTAAAGTTATGAGCATCGAAAGTTCCATATTTCAAATTAATGTTTGACGATGTGCGTTCAAAATTCTATTTTTTCATTATTTAGTCCTGTATGGAAACAGAAAAGTAAAAAAAATGCAATATTTGAAAGTTATGAGCGTTGAAAGTTCCATATTTTAACACTAATTTTAACGCATCTTTGGGCGGAAATAAATACCATAAGAAGAAGGAAAATTGCAAAACGGCCTCCATACCGGATAGATTCGTAATTCAACAATGCAAATATTGTCATGTTATTTTATAAATATACATATAGTTGTTTTTTCATGATAACTAGACTCCCAAAGGTCTGTTTATAAAATTACGCGCGCTCGTTTCCGTCCTAAATCATCATCCATTTCGCTACAAATTTGCAAAAGTGCTAATTAGTACGAGAACTAGCTTCTTTCTGCTCATCACAGCATCTATCTCTTTCGCACGTGTTGTCGGATGGGACAGTATGCGTTTTAACCCCGCACACAAGATAGTTCGTGCCGTCGACTAGGGGAACCTTAATCTGTCTTTCAACTACTCGGTAACAGTTCTTATTCAATTCCAGATCTACCAAGCGACTCTCCTCTACGACATCCTAACCCGCCTCCTTGACACAATATCGGAGAAGAACATAGAATGCGTACTGGTAGCTCTTCGAAGTGTTGGTGGTGTACTACGCAAGGACGAGCCGCTGGCTTTGAAGAACTTCATTCATGATACGCAGGGTAGAGTTGCTAAGCTGAGCAAAGATTCTGCTGCTGGGTGAGTGACCTTTGATCTCAATTCTTTATTGGCCAGGAGCTATAGTGACCTACTAATACCAGTCATACAGGTCGATCTACAAGCTTAAACAACCCTTGCCGAGGTCATTCTGTGGATAAATGACTCCATTACACATACTTTTCGAGGCACGGAGGGTGTGCCTTGAAAGAAGTAGTTTAAACCCTTGATTGCCTGAAACGTGGATCCACGCGAGACACAATAGCTTTTTAGCCACTGCCGAAGGAGGGTAATGTGTTTATCAGTCTATGTATGTATGTTTTCTATGAGGTGTTCTAGAGACCAATCGCTTAGTGCGACTTTGATGATTCTTACGTCAATCGATTCGAGTATCACTGGCTACATTAAAATTTCAACACATAAACAATCCCTGTTTCGCGAACACAGCGCCATCTCTGATACATGACATAAACAAAACACGGACCAAATTGAACATAGCGTTGTATACTGGTGCCGGTAATGCCAATAGATGGCGTTGTCGATTCAATAGATGGCGTTGTCGATTCAATAGATGGCGTTGTCGATTCAATAGATGGCGTTGTCGATGTAAAAGATGGCGTTGTCAATTCAATAGATGGCTTTGTCGATTATTCTGAAAATGAAAACAAAGTCCGGTTTATTACACCATTTTCCCATACATTTGTTTGAGGTTACACAAAGTTCGTCGGGACAGTGTTAAGATTAAAACAAAAGCACTTATTTTTGATTTCTTCCAGGTCCCGTATAAAGTTCTTACTAGAAGTGCTTATGGCCCTGAAGAATAACAACTTGATGAAGATCCCCAACTACGACCCGTCGTACTGCGAGGAACTTAAGAAGATGACCAGGAGCATCGTCAGGAAGGGCAACTACATCACACCGTTGAATATCAGGCTCGAGGATCTTTTAAAAGGTATGATTTTGTGGTCACAAGGGCTTCTGCTAACCTAGAGTTCTTGGGTTCGGTTCCTAGGTCGGGCAAACTGTTGTTGTTTTAGTTTGTTTTTATTTTATTGGATTTTAGCCGACTTTCCAAAAACGAGGAGATTCTGTGTTCGAATGTGTGTAGGTATATTTTTGTTTTTGTATCTGTTCACCGATTTCTCTCTCAATTGTGGACCGATATTGAACATTATTTTTGTCTTTGAATGGGTATACTCCCGAAGTGATCCCATTGTCACCAAGTCAGAATCAGATGAAGGAATCCCATGAAAATCGAGGGAACTCCTCAAATATTATATGCATACATATAGCGATTTTGGTATTTTAATCAACAATCATTTGCACTTAGAAAGTATCATTTGGTGAAGTGGAACTGATGAAGACCACAGATGGCCACTGGAACTCCTTAATTATTATAATTAATATCTCGAATAGTTAACCGACTATGATGAAGCCAATACTTATAAATAAATGGTACTGATGAAAATGGTACCATTGAACTGATCTGATGATGACGGCAGGAAGGCTGGACTCGCGCCCTGTTGATGACAATATTTTTAAACATGTCGCATGGCATCGCATTTTTTTGAACCCATTTACAAAAAAAAGTTATTTCAAAAAATCAAAACCCTGACTGCTTAAGAAGCAAACTAAAAAGACGTAACAAGAAGAATGTCATGCTGTGCAGTCGGAGAATACATATTCGCGAGCTGGCCGATCAAAACCAGATGTAGCCTCCAACTGCACACTTTAAAAAAATGCAGATTTTTAACCAACTTATTATTTATTTTACCAGCGGACGAGCGCGGCAAATGGTGGGTAGTGGGCTCAGCCTGGGCGGGCAACATGACGAGACCAGAAGAGAAGCCCACCACCAAGGTGCTGCCATCTGCCGACCAGAAGCTGTTGGAACTGGCGCGCAAGCAGAGAATGAACACCGATGTTAGACGGAGTATCTTCTGTGTCATTATGTCGGCTGAGGTAAGAAGACTTCTTATTTACGAATTACAATAACAAAGTGCTGCCATCTGCCGACCAGAAGTGTAGATTTTTGAAATGATACTAAGAATTTATTAATAATAAATCGACACGAGTCGGGAATCATCTTACGTACGTGTATCATACAACATTTTACTATGCATTGTGCGAGGAAATAAAAAAAAATATCTGAACCAAGCAAGAAATTAATAATATTGCGGGCTTATTCAAGCGCGGTCAGTATAATTTGTGCTCAACTAATTTGTAAAACTTTTCTCAAATAACAAAAACTCTATGCGTCTGGCTTTAAAAAAATATATATATACAAAAAAGTAAAAAAAACTAGTGAACAAAAGTGACACTTGCCGCAAAGTTTGGCTGCTTGGAAAACGCTCTTTTCAATGCATGCATTGTAAAATAAATATTATGTTTTCTCTTCTCAGGATTATATGGACGCCTTCGAGAAACTCCAACACTTAGGTCTAAGAGGACAACAAGAAAGAGAAATCATACATGTACTCTTAGCATGCTGTCTGCAAGAGAAGACGTATAACCCGTACTATGCTGTGTTAGGACAGAAGCTATGCGATACTGACCGCAAATATCAGGTGCGTAAGGTTTATTATTGAATGTCAATCATACATTGGTTGTTACCGCAGAAGCTATTCCATTCTGATCATAAATACTAGGTACCTAAGGTTTAATCATCATCATCATCAGCCTTTTTTAATGTTCCCACTGCTGGGACACAGGCCTTCTCTCTGTGAGAGGGAATGGAACGTACTCCACCACGTGGGCCCAGTGCGGATTGGTGGATGTCACATATCTTCGAATTTTTGATTCTAAGTCATGCCGGTTTCCTCACGATGTTTTCCTTCACCGTTTTGAGAGCAGTTGTGATGAAGCATTTACACGACGTAAAGCGCCTGCCTAGGTTCGAACCCACGACCAACAACTTTAACTCGCGGCCGATATCCCAGTGATATCGGCCACTTCCACTGTTCACTGATCTAAGGTTTAATGGCAAAGAAACGTTGTAAACGTTTTGCCTGGTGAAGTATAACTTTTACTACGATGCAGTGATAGTGCAACAGCTATGCGATACTCACCCTAAAAAATAGAACGATGAGGTTTAATACCGTATGTCAATTATTAAGTGATTGGGGCTATAGGCAGAAGTAACTATGTAGTACTGACCGCAAACATCGGTGGCGTAAGGTTGAAAGTTGAATGGTACATTCAGTTATAAAATAAATATACGCAGTATTCGAAAGCTTAGAGAGAGCTTTTGGATAAGACGACTTTTGTTGTTTTTAAATAGAGGGAAATAGTGCCTTAACCATTAAATTCTATCTAATAATGAGAAAGAGTGTGCAAGGTTCGTAGCAGGTGGTGTTCTGTAGATACTGCCTCCCCGGGAAGAAGGTTAGAGTTTATGTTGAATACAGGCCTGCGGATCACAGCCAAGAGGCAACGTTGGGGCCCATAGCAACGCTGCGACTCTTGGATCCAACCAGGTCTATACCCGCGACACTGCGATTGCGCAGCAGCGGAAAGCTAGGGGTCTGTTCCTTAGAGATTCTGGTTCCTGTCAGGCAGGTGGGAAGTGGTACAATTGGTCAAACTTACCTTGGTCTTCGTGGTGATCTTCTGTGCTCGCTCAACCCCTTGCCTGGCCGGGGGTTTTAGGGATAATATATATTTAATAAAGGACAATACGGGGCGTGGTCTGTTGGTATTCTCTGCAGACTTCAAGACACGCTCCCGATAAAAGGACCTCGCTGCGCGCGAAATATACATAAAAGCGACTGCCCGGGCGAAGCACTACACCACCCGCGAATGGTGGACGCAATTACAATTACGATGGGTTGATTATTTAACAATTACAATATAAACAAAACGAGAACCCGGTATCGCGTCCAGCCATGACGGTTACATTTTTACGAGTCAAGTGTCAACTGTCAACTCAAGCAAAAGCTGTCAAATCGAATGACAGCGAACTGACACAAAGTTGCAACAAATAACAGAGGATCGAAACGTTTTGTTCAGAACAGTTTATATATCATGTAATATCTAATATTGTTTTTTTATTGCAGCTATCAATCCAGTTCTCAGTGTGGGATAAGATCAAAGAGCTGGACAGCATATCTAAAGAGAACTTGACGAACCTGGCGCAGTTCCTCATACATCTCATCATGGAGAAGGGCCTACCGCTCTCTGTGTTGAAGGTAAGAATCATCAGAAATAATGAATCCATTCATCATTGCGAAACGCAAGAATCTAAATTCTAGTAGTTAATATCTATGTGGCCCCTAATGAATTGTAAATTATGTGATATTTTTAACCCCCGCCGGGAAAAGAAGGGGTGTTATAAGTTTCACGTGTGTTGCTGTGTATCTGTGTATCTGTGTGTCTGTCTGTGGCATCATAGCGCCTAAACGGATGAACCGATTTTGATTTAGTTTTTTTTGTTTGAAAGGTAATTTTGTCGAGAGTGTTCTTAGCTATGTTTGAATAAAATTGGTTCAGCCGTTCAAAAGTTATGGGCATTTTACTGTTTGAATCGGGGTGTTTTCGCAAGATAAATGCGTCGGGGGTTTTTTAAATTGTGAAATTTTACTTGTTGTAGATTATGTTAAAATACCATAAAATCCTTAACTGGACAGCCTTCTTGGTATAGTCACGCACGGGGTCCCGACGCTAAAAAAGAAAATTTGTTTCAAATAAATATCACTAGATAGCGCGATATGCATCGATTTGTTATTGAATTGTGTGTTAAATTAACATTTTCTAGAATTCATCATAAAAATTGTATGTTCTTGGTTAATCAAGTCTCCTAAACACAAAATTATGAAATATTGGGCTCATAAGTATATACATTAATTATAGATGGCGCGGTTTTAAATTTATTAGGCATTCCACTAGATTGTTTAAATTTGTATTGTAATCCATTTTGTTACCATGAAACTGTAAAAACGTGCATAAAAATAGTATGAAAAAACACGAATCGAGTAAACCCTTTTATTTGCAAGTCCCTGCTAACACCATCTATCGCCGTGGAACGGAACCAAACGCGATCGATGTACATATACAAATAATCACTTTAATCAGACGAAAAACGCTAGTTACGTTGGCATTGTATGGGATGAGGTATCTGTGTGCTAGTGTTATCTTATCTGTGGTATAGTGGTCACAGGTCCGTCCCATCAAGGATTTCTCTGGAGTATGCTGAACTTTGTTAATGGCAATAGGCTTGTCTCATAATTATAATGTTTACTACTGTCAATCCATTTGACAAATAAAAACTTGATAATTTATAGAAGTTTGTAAATAAAGGCTACTGTTTTTGTGACCACCAGTTGGCGCCACTGGTGAGTAAGGTCCTTGTTACTACGCGCATGGAAACGAAGTTTGAATTAAATTCGGCCCCTTATTAAAAAAAAAAGGATAAAATTTTCCGATACAAACTCTATTAAAGCCGTTTGGTAAAACTCGTACCTACCTTAATCTGAACAAAAACTAAAATACTCAATAATAAAAAAACCGGCCAAGTGCGAGTCGGACTCGCGCACGGAGGGTTCCGTACCATTATCGTAAAAAACGGCGACAAAATCACGTTTATTATATGGGTGCCCCACTGTTATATTTATTTTATTCTGTTTTTAGTATTTGTTGTTATAGCGGCAACAGAAATACATCATCAGTGAAAATTTCAACTGTCTAGCTATCACGGTTCATGAGATACAGCCTGGTGACAGACAGACAGACAGACAGACAGACGGACCGCGGAGTCTCAGTAATAGGGTCCCGTTTTTACCCTTTGGGTACGGAACCCTAAAAAGTAGTTAATAATTTACATGACATTTTGAAGACCTCACTCTACACCAGCGCCCCTAGCGGCAATTTCAAACTCGGTAGCTCTCATTGAATGTGATATAGATAGCTAATAAAGAATTTTTCTCAAAAATGGTATGTAATGTTGACATAACATCTCTAAAAAGTATCCAGAAAGTGAACTCTACCGGAGACTATTCACAACTGTCCGGTAAGAAGCGAGATTTTAAATTTGGAATCTCCTACTGTCCAGTAAGTAAGTATGTAATTTACTTACTGGACACTTGGTCATCCTTCATCCCTTTTTTTTTTTATGGCTTCGCACGGTTTAGGTCATCCTCTTTAGATCTGCTTAGAAAAAAAAAACATAGTACCAGACACAGATTAGAGTTTAGCCATTATAACATGGTTAGAGGGAGGCTCCAAATATATATCTATCTCTTTTTGGTATGACATTTTATGAGATACATAATATATTTTGGAGCCTTAAACATCCATTTTATTGTCTGTGACACTTTTTTTTTTTTTTTTTTTATGGGTCTGTGACATATAACGCGACGCAGAAAAAGTATGCACGTTGCGTTTTGTACTTAGTAATGTTGTAGAAGTATAGTGTGGGATTTTATGTTTGTATTTAGTCATTTCAGTTTATAAATCATGTTGGATTAAAGAGTCCGTTAATCAAGATGTACAACAAACAAATATAAATGCCCCCGGTAAATCGATCACAATATCTATCAGTAATTGCCCTAATATGAATGTAACCTTCAATATTAATTAAACGAATTTGTTGTTAAACTTTCTTTCATTTTTGAGAAAAGCATTATACAAACCTCAACCAGTAAGAAAGCCATCCTGGCCTCGTATATAACCGGACCTCACCTGCGGTTCGGTCCGGTTAACTCATACTCGGCCAGGAAGGCTTACTTACTGGATTCTGCTGTAATGTACTATTGATTAATCCAATGTGTCTATCTCCAGATAATCCAATTCTCCGAGCTCAACAAGCACTCAGTGCGCTTCATGCGTCAGATCCTCCTCTCCATCATCATGAATACCGACTTCCAATCATCGCTGGAAGTCTTCCACCGCATCTCGAAGCCGCCCAAACTCCACATGTTCAGGGAAAGCATACGACTCTTTATACAACACTTCTTGCTCAAGAACGCGGGCAAGAAAAGTGTGGTTCTGTCTGATGAAGAAATGGTGACGTTGAAAACAAGAGCTCAAGAAGTGGATAAAATATTGACTTTACATGAATCTAAGTTGAAGTTTTAAATATATTTTTGTATATTGTTTGTAGGTGTTTTATTTATGAAGCTTGGGCCTCGTAGTTAAATTTAAGGTAATAACAGCCGCAACTCCGCAAGAGTTGGTAACGCTGGCCGAGGCAGGTTCATGGATCCCACCCGGCCCGCAGCAGACACACCGGCGTCGGCGGAGGGTGGACAACGCTCTTTTCAAGCCCCCGTAAATGAGTCCAGGGTGACTGACTCGGGGAAGTCATGTGCCCCCCCCCCTACCCTCCTCCCACACATCAGGACCCGAGGTGGAAGCGCGTAGTGTTCCACCTGAACACACCTCAATTCCATCATCCCGATGTCGAAGCCCGCAGATGCGGGCCGGCACCAGCCCCTGCGGAAGGATCGTACCTTTTGCGACCCCCGGCGTAGGTGGGAGATGGAACAACGGGATTGTTTTTAGTCAGTAAGAGTCTGACAGACTTCCGCCCGTCATTCCAGGGCGGTGGACATCCAATGAAGATTTTCCAAAACGGAAAAAAAGAAATGATATGGTCCGTGGTAGGATCGACCCTAATATATCAAGACCGGAGCGTGCTGGTAGACCCCTTTTTTTGTTGTGGGCAATCAGCCAATGACTTCTCCCGCTCTGGGTGAAACGGGAGGACGTGTCAGACTTTTACTGACTAAAACGCACCCGTTTTTCTTTAGTTGCTTGAGCCAGGGCCGCGGTAACTCTTTTTATCCGCGATCCAGACAGGCAACGGTCCTAACGGACCCCGTCAGTTTTTGCTGACATCTCTTTAAGGCGCGCGTGGAACACTACGCGCCGTTGACTCGGGCCTGGTCTTTATCGGACGGTGAGCTACCTATTATCGCCGTCCGCAAGCCCGCGAGTGGTGGTTGACTCCTGTCGTTGGTTCCGGCTGTCCGGGTAGTAACCTAACGATTGTTAAAGATCTACAGATGAAATGTCAGACCAGACAAGCGATAAATTCGACTTTTCGCGATACAAAAAGTCGTTTTTGGGAAAGAAACTGTTTGTTTCCTTTGCCGAATTTACTTACACAATTAGGCTGCGGGTCTCCGACGTGACTTGACCGGCAAAGCATTGCCGCGTTGCGCTGTGCCTCGAGTTGTATTCGATTTCTCTCACTGAAATGTGGACTTATTTGTGTAGTAATTAAAGTGAATTTATTTGTCCAAAACATGAGAATACGTTCCTACATGGCATGCAAGATGTTACATTAAATTATATCACTGTCATGTTTTGTCTCAACGGTGGCGTACAAATATAAACAAGTAAACATCAAATAATTATAAAGGGCTTGGCGGGCTCTGGGACGAAGAAAGTGCTTGGCGGACCCTAGGACGAAGCAAGGTTTTGGCGGGCTCTGGGACGAAGTAAGGGCTTGGCGGACCCTGGGACGAAGCAAGGGCTTGGCGAACTTTGGGACGAAGCAAGGGCTTGGCGAACTTTGGGACGATTTAAAGGCTAGGTGAACTCTGGGACGAAGCAAGGTCTTGGCAGGCTCTGGGACGAAGTAAGTGCTTGGTGGACCCTGGGACGAAGCAAAGGCTTGGCGGACTTGTTGACGAAGGAATGGTTGGCGGACTCTGGGACGAAGCAAGGACTTGGCGGACTCTGGGACGGAGCAAGGTCTTGGCGGACTCTGGGACGATTTAAAGGCTAGGTGAACTCTGGGACGAAACAAGCTCTTGGCGGACTCTGGGACGCCGCGTGTCCGACGTGACTATACCGGCGAAGCGATGCAATCAATTATAAACTTTATCACATCAAACACAGCGTGTATTATGCACCGTACAACTTACCCACACAAAATCTTCTGCACAAGCACATACCCTAGTCACTAACTCGTCGCAAGAAGCAGCGGCCGTAATACGTGATGCATCCGCTTAAGACGGTACCCTGACCAAAAAATCGGCATGAGATATGAGCATTCCTATTGGTCTAGCGGCACTGGTGGCGCATGAATTACAGTAGTGAATACGCCCAGATTTTTTAGAATAAAATCTTTATAAAATCGAAATTTGGTCTTTTGAAAAAAATAATTCTACAAAAATGTTCGTTATTAAATTGTCTATCCATTAGTGTTAGTACAAAAAATAATTAATGAACACTTTACGAGGAGATGCATAATATCGATAATTATTTCTCATTTTTATGTTTTTTTGGAAGGAGATTAGTGAAATATATAGAACATTTAAAAAAAAACTAAATCTACCATTTTAGAATCTATATTATGTAGAAATTTAATATATTTTTATTCATTGATATTTCTTTTTAAATAACGAGTAGATAGCTCCTAAAAACAGCACAAAAAACGGCTTGCGCGGCGTTTTGCTCGGGGTACCGCCTTAATAAAGTATTGTTTAGTTTTGTGTGAATTTTTACATTGCTTGTTCAGTCACTAAGCGACAAACTTAGGTAAAGGTTAATGAGCAATGTACCTATTTATTGCAAAAATATTACAGCCACTGTGATATTTGAAAACGAAAATAATTTAATAACGACCATTTGCCTAGACAAGATTTGACAAATGGTCATCACTGTGACCACGTCGTGCGGACACCGACTCGTGCCCTTTCCACTTCATCTGTTATTTTTTATATTTCTATGGATCGATATGTTACAGACTGTTACAGTCCCCGGCATGTAACTTGGCAAGATTTTGGCGTAGTGGGGGTAAGTTTGCACATAGAGCGCGAACTGGCCAACCACCATATAGAGCGAACGGAACGTGGTCGCGACGCGATTGGTCAGTAGTCCTTGTGTCTACTGACCAATCAATCGCGCACTCGGAACGGTGCTAAACGTTCCCCGCGTCCCGCTTGGTAGCTAAAGAGACCTGAAAACGACTTGTACGCATCTAACAACTCTTCCGTTCAAATTACGTGCCGAAAACTTTAAGACCCTAACCAAAACACCGACGTGATCATTCCTAGTGCCCTAGCGGCACACTGGTGGTGCATGAATTACGCCCAGATGTTAGAATAAAATCTTTATAAAATCGAATTTTGATCTTTTGAAAAAAAAAAAACTTACAATATATTCGTTATTTAATTGTCTATCCATTAGTGTTAGTACAAAAAATAACAAATGAACACTTCACGAGGAGATGCATGCTATCAGTCATTATTTCTCATTTTAATGGTTGGAAGGAGATTAGTGAAACATATACTTCATTAAAAAACCAGCCAAGTGCGAGTCGTACTCGCGCACGAAGGGTTCCGTACCATTATCGCAAAAAAACGGCATAAAAATCACGATTGGTGTATGGGAGCCCCACTTAAATATTTATTTTATTCTGTTTTTAGTATTTGTTGTTATAGCGGCAACAGAAATACATCATCTGTGAAAATTTTAACTGTCTAGCTATCACGGTTCATGAGATACAGCCTGGTGACAGACAGACGTACCGCGGAGTCTCAGTAATAGGGTCCCGTTTTTACCCTTTGGGTACGGAACCCTAAAAAAAAGAAGTCAAACAAGAAGTTTGGAATCAATATTATGTAGAAATTTAATGTATTTTTATAAGTTGATATTTCTTTTTAAATAACAAGTAGATAACTGCACAAAAACGGCGTTTTGCTCGGGGAGGCGCCTTAAACTTGCAGTTGAGTCGTTAGCGAGGGAAAACAACGCGGTCTCAAACATACACGCTATTGTGTGCTATATACAGTCGGTTAATGTTATTATGTGGCTATACATATCTACAATAGTATAAATCATAGGCACTTAGGTAAAGACCACATGTTTGAGAAGAATAATAATAAGGTACGGAGCTACCCACGTACTGCAGATTGTGCTGGTACCTAGGACGTATATCGAGGAAACTGATAAATAAAGTGTACATGCTGCAGTGCATGGGAACTGCGAGCCACGTGTAACGATAACTCTTTTATTGGCACAGGAATATCATTGTACATAAGTACTTAGGTGATAAAAAACTCAACGAAATTCCGTTGCAATTTTTTAACGTAAACATTTCGTCCAATATAAACATTTCGTCACATACTAGGAATTTCTCCGTAAGGAAAGGAATCGGAATTATTTAACAGAGAAGCCCATCTCTTAGCCGCTTGACCTAACCGTTCTGGTGCGACTGCCGAGCCTCGGTCCTTGGTTTGATGCCCAGCTCGGGCAGTGTTGTTGGATTTTTACAATAGGAATTACTCAGTTTTAAATTATTTATCTATTTATTTTATTTACCAAAACTTCATGCAACATAAAGGTACATAGGCGGACTTAATGCCTGAGGCTTTCTCTACCAGTCAACCAAGGGTGGTGGAGAGATAACATGGCAGGTGCATAGAAAAAGATATTAATGTAAAATGGATACAATAGTGGATATATATATCTAAAAAAAACATACTTATATGTTTACTATAATAAATACCATAAATATATATATACACTAGCTGACCCGGCAAACTTTGTTTTGCCATAAAAAGACCAAACATTTATCTACCCTACCCTACCCTACCCTACCCTACCCTACGTACCCTACCCTTCCTAATAAAAAATAAAAAATAATAGATGTTGAAATTTTATATGTATATTCATATAAAATTAATAATATACATATAAAATTTCATCAAAATCGGTCAAGCCGTTTCGGAGGAGTTTGGAAACGAAAACTGTGACATGAGAATTTTATATAGGTATATACCTATCTAGTAATAGAAACGCGTTTTATTGAGACGACTCTGCTAATCGTGTAGAAAATAATTCAGCAACTTCCGCTTAAATGCATGCGCAATGTCTGTACCTAAACTTTCAACATACCATAATAGTACAGGTAGATTCAAACTTATTGACGGCTCTGAACACGAGGCGACTGGTTATGCAATAGTCAATTCATGTGACAACTGGGGTGAAAAGGGAACTTTACAGCTGCCTATAAATTTAAATCGACCAGTGGAATCTCCTGAAACTCTTAAAAAATTTGGGTGATTAATTTATTCCCTTCTCGTTTTCGTGAAGGTGACTCTTTGGGACAAAGTGTCAAATTCATTAAAACTCACGTTATCATTCATACCTAATTTGAAAATAACATAATTAATCTGGGGGCAATGACATGAAACTGCAGTAGGAAATGCATTAAATAACTCCAGTTTCCGAGTGCAAATTAACGATTGTTATAAATTATAACAAAAACAAAAGTGGTTGCATCTAAAACTGGACACTATATTAATAATGAGCTTTTCTTAATAGTTTCCTGTTTCTGAGCGGTATCTACGTGTTTATTTGACTGTTTTTTGTGTTCTGGAATTGTAGTCCAAGTTTTAAGACGTTGCGACAACCTCCAAGTTTATTCTAAATCAAGGGAAACATAAGTAGTTATTATGTGCTATAAATAACAAAAATGACTGATCAGAAATTGTAATTTATTGTTTAATAAGTTTTAACCGGCTTCTCAAAAAGGAGGAGGTTATCAAATCGACTATTTTTTTTTTGTTTATTTGTCCTACCTCAGAAGTTTTTAGTAGGTGGACCGACTTTGATGATTCTTTTTTAGGGTTCCGTACCCAAAGGGTAAAAACGGGACCTTATTACTAAGACTCCGCGGTCCGTCCGACTATCTGTCTGTCTGTCACCAGGCTGTATCTCATGAACCGTGATAGCTAGACAGTTGACATTTTCACAGATAATGTATGTCTGTTGTAGCTATAACAACAAATACTAAAAACAGAATAAAATTAATATTTAAGTGGGGCTCCCATACAACAAACGTGATTTTTTGCCGTTATTTGCGATAATGGTACGGAACCCTTCGTGCGCGAGTCCGACTCGCAATTGGCCGGTTTTTTATTTGAAAGCTGGTGTTTGTCATGTGGTGAAAAATAACTTCAATTTCGGAAGTAAGTGTAAAAAAACGAAGTAACGAAAACAGAAACACCGACTTACGAAATTAAAGTTATTTTTCACTTTGTAGTGTTTTTATTTGGAAGTCGGTTTTTTTTTTTGTAAAATGTTTTTTTTATTTATTTAACGATAGGCTCGCGTTTGACCACTACCTCTCCTGATGTGGTCGATGGTGAGCACGCTTGCCTAGAAGTAACCTGTTCACTCTTGACTTAAAGACCCCTAGATTGTAGCTATCAGGAAACAAATATCCGGCAGGGAATATATCCGCTATATGCGTATGGGGGGGTACCGATGGCGCATTGCCGTACGCGTAGGCCGTCTTCTAAGCCGATGATGGAAAGGGCTAGGCGGAATCGTCATGTGTATTGTAATCCTACAACTAATGAGAGCCCTACCTAAAAGGATTATTTTTCCGGTGCAGTTACTAACTAATACATTCTTGATTCTGGTAAACCAATAATTAACTAACTCTTGTAATTTGGCTGGATCAAATTGAAACGTTTTTCGAACCCTTTTCAATACTGTAAAACCCCGCTCTCGCTAATGATTCCGCTAATCGCTCATAACTTGTGGTTCACTGACCACTGCTTGAATTATATCACCGTTGGAGACTTAACTAGATCGTTATTAGGAAACATAAATTCATTGCTGTGCACATAAGTAATCGGGATACTAATTTCTTATTTTATTTGTTCACTGACTATGCTACTAATAAATTAATAAAAAAAAAACTAGGAGAACTTTTTAAATGATGCGGTGGATGACACTTAACAAACAAGCGGTCTTTGATGTTTGATGCAAGTAGGAAACCAATATTTTTAATTAATGTCGAGTCGACCTCGATTAATAATCATGCTAGAGGTTTAAACGTGAAACTTATTACATCAAAATTATCATTTTTAGGGTTCCGTAGCCAAATGGCAAAAAACGGAACCCTTGTAGATTCGTCATGTCAGTCTGTCTGTCCGTCCGTATGTCACAGCCACTTTTTTTACGAAACTATAAGAACTATGCTGTTAAAAGTTTGTAAGTAGATGTATTCTGTGAACCGCATTAGGATTTTCATACAAAAATACAAACAAAAAACAATAAATTTTGGGGGTTCCTATACTTGAAACTGAAACTATTTTTTTTTTTCATCAAGTTCATACGTGTGGGGTATCTATGGATAGGCCTTCAAAAATGATGTTGTGGTTTCTATTATTTTTTTTTCTAAAGAGAGACACTTCCAAAGTGGAAAAATGTGTGTCCCCCCTCCCTGTAACTTCTAAATATATGATGTACATTATCATGTAAACTTCCACCGAAAATTGGTTTGAACGAGATCTAGTAAGTAGTTTTGCTTACTAGAACTTTGTTTTCCGAAGTCGGTCTTTACATGGTACCTATTGTTTTGTGTTTATCGATACCGACATCGGAAAACAAAGCTATTTTTAGCTTCGTAGTGTTTTGCTTTAGTAGTCGGTTATTTTTTTTTGTTATAAAGTTTTCTTCACAAAGAGTTTTTCTACGGTAAAGATATCTAACAGTATTGTGACTCGGCCCTGACCTTGAAATAAGTGCCTACAAGCGCTCGTCGCCTAAACACGCGTTAGGGCCGCCCGCCTCTACCTACTTAAGTTTCTTTCTAGCTTTGTGATTGTAAATATCTCAGACTCTTTTCTCTAATCTGAGGTAAATATTATATTTTTTTATTAAACTTATTTTAAATCTTAGGTACTAGGTAGATACCTACCAATTATTAATCTCATAAGTAATCATTTCATAGTGATATTTATTCTAATTCAATAATAATGTAAGTAGTTAAGTACATAAGTAAGTAGATAGCCTAGCCTGGGAAACTACCTACTAGCTTTTTTTTAAACCGAGCCTGTGCCCGAGCGTAGGTAGGTGACTCGTGTGTGACTTTATCACCCTATCCACTTATTTATATTTATTGATCCAGGTATTTTATTCGGTGGAAAAAGCGAAATACCTACCTATTAAAAAAATAAACAAATTAACTACGTATTATTAGGTTAGGTATATATTTTATTTTATTGTCTTGGCTTTCGGTGGTTCCAGGTAATTTAATAAATGTTATCTCTGGGTGCGTTATAGAAGAATTCAAGCAACCAAAAACAGCACAATATAGGCTATTGATTGCTCTCTGACATATTAAGTAAGTATTTGAATAAAATATTCACAAATCGCACGCTTACTTACAAAACCAGCACCCCGTTCGTTCGTCACAGCGGCGCGTCCGCGACTGGTAGTATAACGAGTGTGGGCTGAGCTCGAGTCAAGTAGACATTACTCGCTTTCCGACCGTTTGTATGAAGATAGAATACTGTATATATTTTTACCGTGGTTTTTCTATGGTGTAGCTGACCTTGACAGCAATTATATCGAATGCAACATTGATAAAATAAGTTGGAACCTCATATTAAAGAGTCTTTAATCTGAGGTTGGAACAAGTTCACACACAAGGGAAGCATAAGTAGCATCGAGGACTTCTCTTCCTTTTTCTATAGACAGGTAGATTATTACCTAGGTTAGGTACACTTTCTCACTGTACCACGAGTCGAGAAGACGCTATATCTTATCACAGCAACCGTCTGTCTAACGACTAGGGCTTATCTGTCCGATGGCAATGTTGGCCATCTCCTGATAACGTTATAATATGCACATTATGTCTGCTGATTGTGGGGATAATAAGGCTTCTTTGTGCTTGGTTTGAGTCAATATCAGGTGTTTCTGATGGGAATAATACGGGCTAGGTAAACACTGGGTACTACATAAGGTACAAGACTTTGTGATGACTGCACGCCCTGTCTGTTTATTTGTATTTATCTGCGATATCGTCGAAAGACGCGATGAATACTTCGACGGTGGAAGTGTTCCGTCCTATGCCTCGTGATTTTCGAGACTTGAATTGACCTCGGATCATCTTCTGAGAATGGAAAGGACAGGAGACCATTATAATTTCACTCGCTGTTGGGTCTACCCATGTTTGTCCCTTGTATCCATTGAATTCTTGAGCGAAAATAGACATGCTTGTAACTTACATAAAAGTGGGGAATAGTAGCTTTGCCATATTGTGAGTTGTGACTTCACCAATCAGAAGTTTTTATGGCGCAATAAGGCATGCAAGTGACAGGCATGACGTGTAATTTCGCTTAAAAGTGAAGCGCTTGCATTGTGGTGTCCTAATTTATTTTTATTAATAAGATTTCGTGGATAAAAACGACACAAATTATGAATAGTGTTTTGTTACACCATAATAATCAAAATCACGTAAATTCTAATAACTTGCATTTTCTTTTGTGGATTATCAGTCTTGTAAATAAAAAAACTGAAATCTCTATATAGGGATTCCAGTGCTTGTATTAGGATTAATGGGGCGTATACGGACTGGTTTTCCATTTCAAGGGGTGTTAGACAGGGCTGTGTAGCGTCACCGTGGTTGTTCAACTTGTACATGGATAGTTGTCTGATAGGTTTGAAAGAGCATGAGTGCGGATTGAGGATGAATGAGTTGTCTGTCAAATGCCTTCTCTATGCAGATGATCAAGTTCTACTTGCATCGTCAGCAGAACAGTTGCAAGACATGGTGACTGTGATGAATGAAGCTTTTAAGTTAAAAGGGATGAGTATAAATGTGAACAAGACTAAGGTAATGGTGTTTGAAAGAGAAGAAGATGTATCGAAGTGTGAAGTGAAAATAAATGATAAGAGTGTGGAGCAAGTGAACGAGTTTGTATATCTGGGAAGTATGTTCACAAGGGATGGAAAGATTGAAGAGGATGTGGAAAGGAGAGTGAATGCAGGGAATAAAGTGAATGGTGCTATGCATGCAGTTGTGACCAGCAAGTCGATGTCTCCGGAAGCTCGACTCGCCGTTCACAACAGCGTGCTGGTGCCTACACTTATGTATGGAAGTGAAGGCTGGGTATGGCAAAAAAGACATGAAAGTAGGATTAATGCAGTAGAAATGCGCTCCTTGCGGAGTATGTGTGGTGTAACTTTAACTGATAGATTGAGGAATGAGGTAATAAGACAACGTTGTGGTTTAAAAGAAGATGTAGTGACTAAAATTGAAAAGGGTATGTTAAGATGGTTTGGCCATGTTGAGAGGATGAATGAAAGTCGACTTACGAAAGGTATTTACAAGGCAGACGTGAATGGAAACGCCGGGAGGGGACGCCCTAGAAAGACATACATAGACCTTATAGGTGATGTTCTTCAGAAAGGCCAAGTGCGCAGTACCCATAACCGGCGTGTGTGTATGACTAGATGTATGAATGTGTGTGAAGCAAAAGAAGTATGTAAGGATCGTAGCAGGTGGCGTTCTGTAGTTTCTGCCTACCCCCATGGGAAAAAGGCGTGAGTTTATGTATGTATGTATGTATGTAAATAAAATAAAAATATCTATAAAAGTCGTGGATGAATTCGACACAAAATATTTTAGAATAGAATAGAAAACATTTATTCGACATAGAAACAACACAACAACAACAATCACAAAGTAACAGAAGAACAGTAAAAAAATAAAAGTACAAACAAGGTTTAACTGTGATTGCGCCGAGCGTGCCCATACCGAAAGGGTTACCAACTCAGCATTTGCTGGGCGTCAGACACCCAGCGCTGATTTTCAGTTGGCACCCCGCTAGTGATACACGGACGTAGGTAAATAAATAGATACTTAAAATAATGTCATACAGTGGATACGTGTGCTTAACTTATAAATTGAAAGAATATGTAAAATAGATAGTATAAAGTAATGTTAAAAATATATAATGTAATTGTTTAAAATTGTCTCAAAAACCCCAAAAGACAGTGTTGTAAGACGCAACCGGCCTATCACATTCAGCCAATCTCTGCCCGACTCATAACCTAGAAATAGGCACACCACTGGATGGATTAAACTTAATTTAACCAACAGATATCAGTACTCTAAAACGCGTAACATCTATTTAACCTATTGTAATTTTCTTTTAGAGCTAGTTGGGTGAGGTGTTAGGTACTGGTTAAGTATTAGGATTCTCGTGGACAGAGATGACACAAAATGCCTATGTACATCAGTTACTACTTCGTTAATATCGTGAAAGTAAAATTTTCATCTCTAATATTCTTTTCGTCCAATACTGGTCGAAAAGACAAATACATAATTTCTACCTATGCAGATACCTAGGATGACACAAACTAACTATGTAGTACTACTAGGTATTAGGTTGGGCAAATGGTCCGGCAACTATAAGCGAAACACAAACAACTTTAATATTTTTGAAACCTAAAAACCTAGCGCTATCGGTCTAAATAGCAAACCATCAAACGCTTGATTAATATGAACAATCCCACAGCTTACGATGGTGTACGATTGCCTAAACGTTCTTGTCCTGCTAAATAGGTACGCATGATTCATAACTACATTTAAATTTAAAAAAAAGTTAATAAAATCAAAAAACCCGACTGCAAAGATGTAAACAAGAAGAAAATCATGCTGTGCAGTCGGAGGATACATTTTCGCGGGCTGGCTGACCTTAACTATAAATATCCTCCGACTGCACAGCATGATTTTCTTCTTGTTTACATTTATGCAGTCGGGTTTTTTGATTTTATTAACTTTTTACAACTTTTTATTACTTAGTTATAGGTACTTTTTTTTGTAATCACCTCTAAAAACCCTTCATTTTGATACCTCAGTCGATGGGCTTCGAAGAAAAATTGCAACCCCTGCTACAATGGCGCCCAAAATCCTACATGTTTCTTTTTTTTAACTTCACTTCTAAGAAGACTTGGACGGCCAAGACCTATCTAACGATGTCTTCTTAATTATAAAAATCCGTATGGAATTATTATGGTTACGAACGTAATGGTTTGAAAGATACGAGATATTATAGAATATTAGATACATACATACATACAAGATACGCGCAAAACACAACCCTGTCACGGTAAAGATATCTAACAGTATTGTGACTCGGCCCTGACCTTGAAATAAGGGCCTACAAGCGCTCGGCACCTAACAAAACACGCGTTGACCCGCCCGCATCTAACTACTTGAGTTTCTTTCTAGTTTTGTGATTGTAAATATCTCAGATTCTTTTCTCTAATCAGAGGTAAATATTATATTTTTTAAGTAATCTTATTTTAAATCTTACTAGGTAGGTACCTACCAATTATTAATCTCATAAGTAATCATTTCATAATGATGTTTTTCTAATTAAATAATATATGTAAGTAGCTAAGTACATAAGTAAGTAGATAGCCTAGCCTGGGAAACTACCTACTAGCTTTTTTTTAAACCGAGCCTGTGCCCGAGCGTATAAAGTCACACACGAGTCACCTACCTATAGGTAGGTGACTCGTGTGTGACTTTATCACCCTATCCACTTATTTATATTTATTGATCCAGGTATTTTACTCGGTGAAAAAAGCGAAATACCTACCTATTCCAAAAATAAACAAATTACGTTTTATTAGTTTAGGTTACTTACAAAACCAGCACACCGTTTGTTCATCACAGCGCGGCGCGTCCGCGACTGGTAGTATTTCGAGTGCGGGCTGAGCTCGAGTCACGTAGGCATTACTCGCGTTCCGACCGTTTGTATGAAGATAGAATACTGTATATATTTTTACCGTGACCCTGTCCTTGCAGCCGGGTAAATATAGGTACTAGATAGATTCACATTCCACACCTTCTTGTGTCATGCCTACATAACTATATAATACCTAGGACTCATATACTTTAGTGTGTATAAGTATATACAATAGTATTTTACGGTTGTTAACTCTACGAGAAAGTCAATGAGGTAGATATCATATCTTCGAGGCGATGAATTGTATGCATTTATACAGATATGCATGTCAAATGAAATACCTTACGTACATAGGTACTTGATAAAAAACTGAAAATCATCTTGTCGTTTGCCCAAAACACCGTCTTGTCCAGCAGCCATTTTGTTCATCCGTCCAGGAAAATATATATGAAGGCCTATTTTGCTAACCGTAAGTTTTTCATCTGGTGGACGAGCTTTTTCCGTTTGCTTGCTTTCATTGATACTCTTTTCGAAAAGTCCATTAATTTTTGATTAATAATAATTATTTTATTTCATTATGCACTTAGTATTAAAACAACACACCATGCTTTCCTATAACGCCGAATACATAAATAATAAGAGACGAAATGACATTGTCTGCGATTCTAATGCATCCTCAAAATATGTATTTGTAAATAGATTCTTTACTTTCTTAGGTCGATTTCTGTACAATAGATTAAATAGAAAATTAAGTATGTATAAATTAAATTATTTTAGCTGTAAAAAGACTATCCTTGAACATCTACTTGGCATCTCTTACGGAGAGACAGAAGATCTCCTGGCTGTAACAAAATAATAATTTTGCTGTGTCTTTAATTTAAGTATTCATATACCATACTCATTGTTAATTTATAATTATAAGTTTTAAGCACTTTATACCCTGAAACACAGGTTCAACCTAGTTCAGGCAAATAAGAAACTGTCTTCTTTTATATGTTTAAGATATTTTAGTGTAAAATGTGCCTTATGTTATAAATAAACGATATTATTATTTAAAGAACATTTGTCATACTCTTTCTTTGTCTTGCTGAATTCTCTTACGCAATTAGGCTGCAGGGCATGTGGAAGGATCTTTCGATAAGCCTTTGGTTTGTTAGTATAGGCCACGCGACACGCACGAGGTAAATGGGTTCAAATACAGATAACTTATATTTTTCAATTCATAGGTTCTGAAAGCAGTGGTGGCCCAGTGGTAGCGGTCGCGCCTTACATGTTGTTGAGTTCGAACCCAGGCAGGCGTTTTACTTTGTGAAAATTATTTCATAACCACTGCTCTCAAAACGGTGAAGGAATACATCTTGTAGAAACCGGCATGTTCTGATGAACCAAATATTCGAAGACATGTGACATCCACCAATGATTACAGCCCTTTGCTGTCAGCTTCTCACAGAAAGGAGGCCTGTGTCCCAGTTCAGTGGGAACATTAAAAAGGCTGATGATGATAAGGTTCTAACTTCTAAGTTTATCTTATACATTACTAACATCGGTGGAGAAATCTCTAGGACTTATCAAAGACCTTATACGTATTTCTTACTACTAGACTGTGCACCAAAAATTTTTGAATAGCTAAAATGAAATCTATTACCATACGTCTAGGTTAGCTATTCCCTCATAAGCGGTAGCTAACCAAAAGCGGTCCTGAGCGAGAGGGTGCCCGCTGGTAGTGTGTCCTTGTCTGACATCTTGCCAGCTCAACTAATCATTGGGTTTGCTAGAAATGGTAGAAAATTTTATATTTTCTTTTTTATGTAATACCAAAACGAGCGAATAAAAAATATATTTAAATACGTTTCAAAGTCTATGAAACTTTGAAGCGTATTTAAATATTTTTACAGTTCCTTTAATTCATCAATTCATTGTATTTAAAAAATAATTCATTAATACTGAGTAAGAGTAGTACTTTTAAATGTTTGGGCCTGGTAATACTAAATGTAGGACCACCAGGTTTGTGGAGTTTTTGGCGGGTTTTGTTCGAGTAAAATTCAGCGGCTGTTAATATTATTTGCAAATTGATTCCTAGTGGAATAAAATTGGTGAAGTTAAGTTTCTCAACTGTCTACGCAACTGGACATTAAGTGAAATAATTGAGATCCTTTCGGGTATATCAAAGCATCGTCTGAAGACTGCAGGATCACCTCACGCCTCTCCTTCATGAGCTTGAGAGTAAGAAGAGCTTTTTGTTCCTATCTATACGATGGGTCTTGAAGAACAAGACTTATCCAGACTTGGGATTTGAGGGTTATCGAGTCCCCCTCCCTCTCTTCGAACTTTAGATAACCCTATAATACTCCATCGTAAACTGCTCAATTCCTCTTCGAGTTCGGTGATCTTATCGTCGGTCCGGAGTCCGGAGTGTGCACGTGTTGTACGTTGCCAGTTCCTGTCGTCGGTATTTGTTGGGGTAGCCGGATCTCGTCCGGGATTCTTTGCACCCCTTGCCATAGCTTAACCTAGATCGCTACCGTAGTCGAGGGTAGGCAGGCTGCCGGGCACTAAGGGCTATGTTTTATTTGTGCTATTCATGGGGAGTGCTTTGCAGGCGGGTTGGCGATCCCAGTATGGTTGTTACAAATGCACAGAGAACGCTGCTGTCCATTCTCTGGTTTGTCCCTTAGTCGCCTCTTATGACGCCAATGGAAAAACATGGGCTGTTGAAATTCTTTATGCCCGACACCATACGGTAAGTGATGTAGATTCCAAAAAATATACACACGTTTCTTTTTTTTCCTTGAATTTGGTAGGTTTAGGTAGCTTACTTAGGTAGGATATATACATATATCGGGATACTTACACCATTGTTTTTACAATCAATTTGTCCCTTGTTATGTTTGGTCATGGTCACCTCATTAGAAAGTGACACACTACCAACGGGAGCTCTCTCGCTCGGACCGTTTTTTGCGCCATAGTGCACAGTCTAGTAGTAAGAAATACGTATAAGGTCTTTGGGACTTATACCTAATGGAGTATTGAGCACGCGTTTTTAACCCCCGCCGGAAAAAAGGGGTGTTATAAGTTTCACGTGTGTTGCTGTGTATCTGTGTGTCTGTCTGTGGCATCATAGCGCCTAAACGGATGAACCGCTTTCGATTTAGTTTTTTTTATTTGAAAGGTATTTTTGTCGAGAGTGTTCTTAGCTATGTTTGAATAAAATCGGTTCAGCCATTCAAAAGTTATGGGCGTTTTACTGTTTGAATCGGGATGTTTTCGCAAGATAAATGTGTCGGGGGTTTTTTAAATTTTGACATTTTACTTGTGATTAATGCTGTCTGTCTGTCTGCCTTCTCTGTAAGAGAAGCTTAAACGTCGAACAAAAACAAATTATATCTACCTTCAAAGGCACGAGTACATGGCAATATCATTTATCGTGTTACTGTGTACTTAAATCGTTGTACTGAGCGTGCAGCCATTGATAAACAGTTCCCAGGCCTGATAAACTGCTATTTGACAGTGTATAGGTATTTAATGCAATATGTAAAGGCTTTGATGCTATACGTTCTTGTACCTATATACATATTTGCGGAGATTTGACTACAGATATTGTACGTGAAAATCGTTTATCACTAAAATGTAGGCTGGAAAGCCGTCATGTAAAATAATGAAGGAATTCTCTATTCGCTAAAATCTAGTAAAGTGGAATGGTTTGTCTGCTCTTCTCGACGGCGAAATGGGCAGACAACATCGTTGCAATCGTGAGTAAAAATCCAGGTTCTAGATCGGAGAATCAGAGGCTGGCACAGGCACGCTGGTATTGGCACAAGAAAATATAGAATCCTTCGCTCAGCATTGGGCGAAGTGAGCTTAGCAGCAGTGGCAATCTTCATGTTTTGAGAGACTGACTGTGAGTCAACGACCACACAGCCGCGGCACAGCTACGTAAGTAGCCTAAATGATTAAGTTGGTAAATGGAATTGCATTATTGCCTCCCAGCTGTTGCACAACATTGTTAGAGGGCATTATTATATTCTACTAGCTTCTGCCAGCGGCTTCGCCTGCGTGGAAGTAGAAAATTATCCTGGGGGAACATATATTATTTATGGAATAAAGTCCTACTTTGCCAAATTTCATCCAGATCCGTCCAGCCGTACTATCGTGATTGAGTAACAAACATAGAAATATTAAATACAGGAGAAGTGGCTGAACTGGGTCCATATTGGCTCACCTAAAGTTGTTTACCCGAAATTGTTCTTCCTAACGATTTGTAATCCGAATGATCACTCTTCCTAAAAATTTTAATCCTAAAGTTTTCATTCATACTATTTGTAGTGCTACCGGCGATGTTCATAACACTCGTGTTTCCGAAAGTTGTAATTAATAATATCATTAAGTAAATATATTTAAACTCCTACTGTTTTTTATCATAACGCTTTTATCCCTAAACATAATTACCATAATATTTTCACTCATACTCAGAAAGAAACATTTACCAAGTGTAATAAAACATATATTTGGTTAGAAGATGATATTTATAGTTTTAATTTGAGGGATGATTATTATTTGGGGTATACATAGCGTACTGAGTTGTGTCTATTGTTAAGTTCATGTCGGTGTATTATCATTACGAGCATGTTTGTGTTAATGCTTTATTAATATAGAGAAAAATTATTTAAAATCATTTAAAACCAGTCGCGGAGGATTAAAATTAGACGTACATGGATTTACATATGAAAAAAAAACAAACAAAACAAACAAACAAAACAAAAACAAAACAAACAAACAACAAACACAAACAACACAAACAATATTGGGCGTGTGAATTAAGAAGCAACAAAAAGTATAAGTGTAAGGTTAAAATTTCGATTATATGCCGTTTATTTTTGGCGCGGTTAGGGTAGAGGAGGGATGGGGGGAGGTTTGGCTACCCCTCAGTACCACACCAACCACTCGGAGCCCTATAGTTATGGAGATATCCATGGTTAAAGTTTTCAGGTTAGAATAAAAAAATCCATAAATTTCCATCGATTTATGGATTATAGATGACGGGAGCTGCGTTCGCTCGCTTTGCTCGCTCACTTCAGCTTCCGTCATCTCCTTCGAACCTAACCTATCCGTGTCGGGGTGCCCTAAGTTCCCGAGCTCGCTTCGCTCGCTCTTGGACTTTTTCACCTCACGAAAAACATACAAAAAAACATAACATTGCCGAGTCTTGAAAATTTTTATAAAGCTTTCTATTTATGAGTACTACCTACAAAAATAAAATGAACTTCCAAATCAACGGCAAATATGATAGAATTAAATATATATTTAATTTTAAAGCAAAATACACCAATAAAAGTATATTTGAAAGCTATAGCCGCTATTATTAAACTAATTTAATTGAAATGTGTATATGAAAACATGTATTTATTTGAATACTTTTACCATGGTACCTGTTATTCTTATAAGTTATACATGTTATGTGAAAATAAAGTTACGCAAAATTAATGTATATAATACTGATTATTATGAATAAAAACAAATCTAAACAAAAAAGATATGACTTTGAATAATAGTGTAAAAGATAGTTATGTTGAGAAAATATAGGAAAACAAATAAAAGTATAATAAATGTTTATTGCTACTGACATTATGAAGTTGAATACTTCTGAATTATGACATTAGAGACAGAGTAGTTAGGAATTGTGATTGTTAGGATGAAAAATGTTAGGAAGAACATTTTCGGATTTCCAATTATCGGAGTTGAAAATTTAGGTGAACTTTGGCGCACCCGGCTGAACTGCATGTGTAGTAGTTGGCGTGTGGTAGGGGCAAACTGGAGACACAGGGGCATATCTCCTTGTTTATTATATCTATGATAACAAACATACATGAATCCAAACTTTCGCATTTATAAT
Source organism: Orthosia gothica (assembly GCA_949775005.1). NCBI lineage: Eukaryota > Metazoa > Arthropoda > Insecta > Lepidoptera > Noctuidae > Orthosia > Orthosia gothica. Next base: position 12,978,608 of record OX459067.1, read on the forward strand.
ATTAGTAGATATAATAAGATAGAAAAAGAAAAGAAAGAAAAAGTATTTAATTGCCACAAAACGATATAAATTACAAGAACAAGAACAGTGGTAGTAGATTTTGAAAACTAAAAACGACGACCTTAGTAAGATGCCATGATATATTTAAGACTAGCTGACCCCCGCGGCTTCGCTCCCGTCAAAATTATAGCCTATATGTTCATCATCAGCCTGTAGCAGTCCACTGCTGGACATAGGCCTCTCCAATTACACGCCATTTGGTTCAATTTTAGGCAACTGTCATCCAGCTGCTACCAGCCACCCTGCGAAGGTCGTCGCTCCACCTAGCCTGAGGGCGTCCTACCTTACGTTTACCAGTTCGCGGTCACCACTCAAGAACACGTTTACCCCAACGGTCATCTGTTCTACGACTTATATGGCCGGCCCATTGCCACTTCATCTTACTTATTCTGTGAGCTATATCGACAACTTTGGTTCTCTGCCGGATCACCTCGTTTCGGATTCGATCCCTCAGAGGGACTCCGAGCATAGCCCTTTCCATAGCTCGCTGGGCAATTTTGAACTGATGAACCAGCCGTATTGTGAGTGTCCACGTCTCGGCACCGTAGGTCATAACAGGTAGGACGCACTGGTCTAACTAAGACTTTAGTCTTCAGGCTTGGTGGGAGACTGCAGAGTTTGCCCGAGGTAAACATATTCTTGAAAAACTTTGAGCGCAACGCCATTGACCACAATCAGCTAGGCTATCCAGCATCTGTTGCAAGTCGTGCAGCGACTCTGCCATTATGACGATGTCATCCGCAAATCTCAAGTGTGAGCTGTACTCGCCGTTTATTAATGCCGCGTCCTTCCCAGTCCAGCGCCTTAAACATATCCTCCACCGCGTTACTAAAAAAAAAATAGGTAAATACGTCCCCTTGTCTAACCCCTCGACGCAGTAAGATAAGTCTAGTTTGCCTGTCCTGACTTTGGACGGTCATTGTTGCGTTTTCATAAAGACTTCTCAATACTTGGATGTATCGCCAGTCAACTTGGCATCGCTGCATAGACTCCAAAACAGACCGGTTTCGATCGAGTCAAAAGCTTTCTCATAGTCCACAAAAGCAAAACACAGGGGCCGATTATATTCTTCGGACTTTTGTATAATTTGCCGATAGCCTATGTTACTCGGGAATAATGTAGTTTTACAAAGGTGGAAGAATTTTTGTAATCGGTCCAGTAGTTTCGGCGCCTATTCGGTTCAAAAAAACAAAATAAACTTTTTTGCTTTATAATATTGGTATTGATGACCTAAATGCAACTGATATTGCTCAACATCAAGGTCGATGATCCTGCTGGCCGTGTGCGTGAAAGTCCATGTTCCGACAGGTAAATCCTGACATCTCCGGACATGCCAATAATGCCAATCAATGTAATCATTATGAAATTTTCAACCCATCTTTCACCATGATTTTTCCCATAACGTAATCGCCTTAACGTACACCAGGTGCGAGCTTGGAACTGCCTTCCTTGACTAGGTGGACACTGTTATCATCTCAAACCTAAGTTTCTCTTGAATAAAGTCTAGACCTAGACACTTACTTCATCACTGATTAAGCGTTCTCCTTTCCATAACTTTTGAGTAGGTAGTGATAGCAAGTAATATTCATTGATTTTAATAACCAACCGATATCCTTCTAGCTGAGAGGGTACTTACCTTTTTAATAACTTATTGATTAGATACTTGACTAGGCTGTCCTAGTGTCCCTATTAATAGTAGACTCGACAAAGTCGCATTTAGGCCAGACAATCTGTTGAACGTTAGCAAAGGGCTCGACATTTTTAGACATGTTGCTATGAAACGCCTTTGTTTAACTGTGGCTAAAGACTGATGATAATACCGATGATTCAGACGTATTCTCGACGATGACAAATTTCTTTTCTTTGTCCAGTTTCGCCAGACACAACTGAATTGCCGGCACACCTGTTAAAATGCGGCAATCAAAAATAATTACGAGTATTTATACAGGTATAAGTTTAATTGTTCACCTGCTGCTTCTACCAAGTACAATCGGCACTTATGCAGTAGATTATCTAGGTAGGTATATACCTGGTGGGGAGTGAGACACACAAAGAAATATGTAGGTAGCACGTGTAAGCAAAGAGGTTGCAGTACTCAAGGTTTAATTTTCTTTGAACACTTGTTCTTTGTCGTAAAGAACACTTGGAACCTGGCACCATCTGTTGTATCGATTTCTACCCGATGTTCTCATCTGTCATCATTTCACAATCATTACTCTGCTGTAAACTGTAAATGCCTACAGCGGATGATGAATTATTCCACTTCGTTACTCACCAAGGTCATCACTAATTGCTTAGGCATATGAATCATCTGTCACCGTGCGTATTTTATCTGTACATCGATATCGGCGAGGTGCGACCCGACTGTTGTAGCGTAGGGTTGTCAAAACGTGGACTTATCCGATAATCTTGATAAGGATTATGGTGATCAGACGGTCGTGAGTTTAAAGGCTAATGACGTCATTAGATTCGATAGGATCTCGATAGAATTGGTCGGTGAATAGAAGGAGGGCTGCTGGTATCCACCATAACTGACAAGAGAGCTGATATCTCGAAAACAATCAAGGCTAATCGGCTTTGCTGGTTAACTATCAGTACCGGCTCATTTGAAAAGCAACAAACCAATCGAAAGAGATTTTCTTCATCAGGATACTCTAGCCAGCTCCTGATATGGTTCGGGCTGCAGCACATTGGGTGCTGTTGTTTGTAACATCATATTTGGAAGAGGATTTCTTCTAGGATAGTCGGAACAATCGGTTGCAGAATGAAGTCGGTTTCAATATCAAAATACTTCGAGTACTTTAAAGATTTCCACCAATTCATCATCCAAACATATATTTTAGACAAAAATTTAAGTAGGTACTTAGTAGAATTTACCCTAGATACTTACTCCAAAACAGGGTTGTAGCGACAAAAAAAATCTAGGCAGTTGTTACTACCCAAGATAAAGCTAATAAAAAAATACACCTGCGTACAATTGCACAAAAAACTGAAAATGTAGATATGAAATCTTTATTCTAACTGCATAGTCATCAATGGCAGTTCTTAGAATCTGATAACTCCTAACAATAAATAGGGTTGTAGCTTACAACACGATTTTTTTTTAAATAAAATAATTTTGGGAAAACTTATGGCACTAATTAGGTATGGGATGAGAGAGCTTCGATCACTAATATAATATATTTGTGATAGAGTCAAAGAAATTAGGGTACAGGAGAAAAGAAATCGCGGCATGTGAGCCGCCAATTGTTTGTTTGATAGTATATCATAAGTATGAAAACAATCGCTAATATTTGATTCCTGACCAGACCATGAATACTTTTCTAGCCCATTTCTAAACAAACAAAAGCTCATTAATATGCCCAGCACAAGAACCGAAAACCAATAACTCAAAATCCTTAATAGACGCCGATAACATTATAATTCACCAGGTGTTGTGTTTTATAGGTGTCAAAAACTTATCAGGGACTGCGTTATTATTATAAGTCACCTTCATTTGTATGACAATGAGTCCGCGACTCCGTGAACGGGGCAGCCCTATACGTATCGTCAAACATCGTGCATTGCGTGCGCGCCAGCCGGGTGGCAACAAGCTGTCTACTCGCTACCAATTATCTATGCCACTATAATAGATACAGTAAATTCGTACTGATATTATTATGTGGGTGTGGGTAATATAACAATAAATATTTGCAATTGAGTAATGCGTCAATGCTCCCAAAGTTATCGAGCAAATATTCTTGAACAATGCAAATACGAGTAAGTGGTGCACTCGGGAAGGTCAAAGTACGAGTCCACGAGTTGTGTGTGGTTTCCCAGAAATGAGAAACTCATCCTAAAGTCAAGTCAACCAACATTTGGTTCCAGTGCGTCACAGAGTTACCTGCTTACATCAGTTACCACTAACCAGTTACACCGCGTTGAGGAATAATAATTCCTGTCAGTACCTATCATATAAAAAAATCTATAAATGTACACGGTGTAAACGGAAGCCGGACCCCCAATTAGCAGAGCATTTTATCTACACATCTATCTATTTTAAGGCATACTTAAAACTACTGAGCCGTGATACGTTTTGAAGATAAGATACTATACTTTATTGTGTTGCGTCCAATTAGAAAAGAAGTGAAATATTTAGACTAAATCTTAGCTTTAATTTGAAGTTTGAATATTATTTTAGAATTCAGAGTGGTTTAAGGAAACCTACAAGAGTAGCGAATAAAATGATTATAGAAGTGGGCCACAAGTAGTTGAAGATGTTGGCATAGCTCTCACTTTGTTAGAATTCGTCACTATTGTCGCAAAAACTTAAAAAAAATACAAAATAAATATGTACAGTGCAGGCAAGGAATTTCTTATATTAGGTATTTGCATAGCTGCACAATGAACAAATACTTATGTAAATTAGTAACTCTAGCCACAATAATTTATTGTACCTCGTGTTGCATTCAATATCACGTTCTAAAAAATGTTGTTTTTTTTCTATTGAATAGGTTGTAAGTCTATCTACTCGTAGCCGACGTTGTCTAGTTTTCCTTTAAATTTATATGCAAGGACGATGTCTGTGACTATATTGCAAACTCATTGCAAAATGATTTGTACTTATTGTTCTAAACGGAGTCCTTAATAAACACTGTGTACCAGTACAGTTATATTATAGAGGGATTAATAATTCACACAAAAACAGTTCTGTAGAACTTGGATATTATAAAAAAAATAATGTTTGAAATTCTACTGGCATAACATTAGAACGATTTTATGTAATTTACTATTTGATAAAATAAAACCGTAAACAACCAGTTTTTAGGAGTATTTCAGTATTCAATTTTATTATGTTATGAAATCCAATTTCCTTTATAAGAAAAACTTTTCAAAAGTTACCGCGCCGAGGCGCTCAGCGCTGTCTATGATTCTACTCTATGCTACAACACCACACCGCCATCTGTCGTGAAGGTGTAAGACGTGCAACCTCATTAGTTTTCTTTACTTAATTTATAATTATAGTTTTAAATGCAAATGACGGATTACTATTCATTAGAAAATATTAAAATTACGTTTTAATATTTCTCAGCTGATGATTTTAGAAAAATACGGATAACCCAGTTGATGGGGTGTAAAGATTTGAAAAGTGGCGGTAATAAGAATACCAACAGCGCCACCTTGCGGACCTCAATGAGAACTGTAATGAACAAAGAGAGCTAGCTAGCAACCACTAGAAATTAAGGTTGTGTGACTGACTGTGTTATCTTTATCATACGAGCGCGGACTGCGGTTGTGCGAAAGAGACACGCAGTACACTTTCGGCCATAACCATCTTTCTTTCTTGTGCAACTGTTTCTCTTCGTCCGTGTACTAGTGCAAACGCAGGATGGACGCCATTCGCGCGAGTTAATTTTTTCACCGCTTGTAAAGCGAGATTTGAACGCGTTCAGTGCCGGGCGTGGAGCTATGCTATAGTGAATAAAGTGTGCGGTGCTTTCGGTCTGGCGGTGCGTTGTGGAAGTGCTCGGTGCTGGTCAGAGCCGAGGCTCGGCTGGAAGCAAGGCAGCTCGGCGAGGCGCGTGCAGCGCTGGACATGGCGGGCGCGAGCTGAGCGCCGGTCGCGGCCTCCGGGTTCAGGCCGCTCGCTCTCCGCCGCCGGCCCGATGAGCGGGGCACGTTCTACGCGGCGGAGGTTATTTTATGGGGATTTGTGTGAGCTGCCGGCGCCGAGAGCGGAAGGCACCAGAGAAGCGGTCGGTGCCGGGAGCGGGCGGGCCCGCTAAGGGCACTGCGGCGGCTGAACTGCTGCCGCGCCGCGTCGAACAACTGACAGCCATGGCCAACTCCATGTCCAACATCAAGATGACAAACCCTATCAAGGGCATCGTTAGCAAGCGCCGGAAGCGCTACATCAAGGACGGATTCAACCTGGACTTAGCCTGTATCCTTTTATGTGCCCTAGTGTTGTTGCTCTGTGCCGTGATCTGCTTTTGCGACCCGAGATCGATGTTGTGTGTCGGTGAGTCCTTTTTGTGATCAGTCCCGTGCTCCCGGCCTTGAGATTTCATATAAGACCGATGGTTCCAATATGATTTCATTTATCCTCGTAAAATCACCTTGGAATTAGCGTGATAACCTGGCTTGACCATCCTTTTAGTTTTGTCAAGGGCACTCAATTTATAACCTATAAATTACATTCATAAAACTCTGCTGATAAAGGTTATGGTATTTTCAGGCTTTAGGCTAGATAGGGACTGAAAATAGGTAGTTTACGTGTAGCTGTAGCGTCCTACATGCCCTTAAAGAGATTTGACAGGTCATATTAGGGTTACAAGGTCTCGTACATATAGGTACGCGCAAAACGTTGGTTTTGCTGCGAATTTAGCAATGTAATCGTGTTGAAAATGCATAAATATGTCGGAAACACGATTATAAATGCAACCACGAGTTAATTTTCGTTTGCAACGCGACAATTATCTAACGAGAGAGCAATGAAATCTCGCATGGCAACAAGATATATAACCTATAACGATGTATATATAGGCTTATAGTACATGGCTATTATGTCTGTGTATATAGAAACTATCTGATAATCATTGTAGAGTGGTGTTGAGTGTTAGGAATTATAACATGTATGGGTTTTAATCTGATTATATTAGATGTGTGAAAATATCTTAACTGTTGCTGTGCTTGGTTATATGTATTTCTTGTTCTAAAGTTGAGCGAGCATGGTTCAGTTACTGGCTCTAAAAAATTTGCACACTATCGTAACTTTTATGCAAATATAGTCATTATTTAAGATTTATAAGTTGATTAAGTGGTGGTTTAGTGCATTTTTTTGCTTGAGACTTTAAATGGATTTATAACAAGTATAGTTCTTATTGGAGCTCACAGATAAGCTAAATAATTATGTAAAGCTTTGATTTGACTATCTATTACGAAAAATTGTGTTAGATTACACTAAAGATCATCAATATCAATGTCCTTGTCTTGCCATGCCATGAAATATGTGTTGTTCTCAAAAAAATGTCAAAGTGAAGTTTTGTCGCATCACATAATTTATTCAATGAAAATAAGATACTGCTCAGAAGTGCAGCATAGATTTGTCGCTACTACAAATCTGTTGTAAAGAATGTTAATTTGAAGGAAGGAGGAAATTTGTAGAACATGTTTCATTGATGCATCTATTCCTTTTTTTTTATTCTTTTATTATCCATATTTAAGTAACAATTATCTAGCAACACAACAGTACCAATACCACATAGTTTTACTCAATCCTCCAAATACACGTCTAATTTCTCTACATTTTCAAGTTTTTGAGGTTCATTCTTGCCGAGATGAGATTGTATCTTGAATTTTATTCACCAAGTCCACCATATTGACTTTAATCAATTGATTATTTAATTAATTGCAACTTTTCTATCTGTACAACATACTGAAATCTGTACTGTAACCGTAACCAATGTTTCTGTCCAAACATCAATACTAGATGGTCATGACCCGAGCATGTAAGGACAGAACACACTCATTTATGTACACTAGGCATCCATTAACCTAGCCTCGTCTTTATCATGCAAATACACTTAAAATGGCAATCAATAACAAGACTTTTGGTCATCAAAATGTAATGGAATATGCATGAATATGAGGCTGTCGTTTGAGTGTTGTTGAACTCTATATTAATTTGGTGCTTCTAAGTTGATATTGTATGTTAATATTGTAAGCCTGTGTTGTCTATTCTCTGTGGGCTCCCGTCTCTCCTTCAACTCCTCTTGGTCTACAGCAATTGCAGGCCAATCTTTTAAAACCGGCCAAACGCAAAAATCTGAAAAAATCACGTATGGGCGCCCCACTTAAATATTTATTTTATTCGGTTTTAGTATTTTTTGTTATAGTGGCAACAGAAATACATCATCTGTAAAAATTTCAACTGTCTAGCTATCATGGTTCATGAGATACAGCCTGGTGACAGACAGACGGATGGACCGCAGAGTCTTAGTAATAGGTTTTTACCCTTTGGGTATAGAACCCTTAAAAGGAATCCAGAAACCTCTTCCCCAATATATTGTTTGTTGATAGCTTTATTTTCATTTGTGACACATACTACGTTTAAATTATTTTTTTTGTAAATAGTATGACCCCATGAGGTCCCATTTGCTTTCCTTCCTTAGTTGGTGTTGTATAGCAAATTCACTGATTCATGTTACCTACTTCATAGAAATCCACAAAACAATAACCTGAAAATGTTCTGACTAACTGACCAACCTTGACAATTAAAAAAATGGCTTATTTGAAATAAATGCTTGTCAGCTCTCAAAACGATGAAGGAAAACATTGTAAGGAAACTGGCATGTCCTAGAACCAAAAATTCTATGACGTGTTATAATACTCACAACGGATCTTTGTGTCTCTGAATTGGCTGCAAGAGGCTGCGCAGTAGCTATTGTTGTGTCAATATTGATAGTGAAAATAGCATTGTATAACTCTCTTTCTCTCGCATACGTTTGTCGCATCATCCTATCTCGCTTACTCTATGCAGTTAATCTGTTTCGTGCGCAATAGTTGACAGAGCTAACTTCAGAGACACAAAGATCCGTTGTGAGTATTATACATTTGACGTTACCAATTCTTACTGGGCCAATGTGATGGATTATAGCCCGTTTCCTCTATACAAGTGGCGAGCTGTGTCCCAACAGTGGGAACCTAAAAGGTTGATTGTGCAGTTTGAAAGCTTATTCATTGTACACAAAACAAGTATGGATTTGCTTGAATATCACCCATATATTCACGACTTTTTAGGGTTCTGTACCCAAAAGGTAAAAATTGGACCTTATTACTAAGACTCCATGGTCTGTCTGTCACCGGGCTGTATCTCATGAACCGTGGTAGCTAAACAGTTGAAATTTTTACAGATGATGTATTTCTGTTGGCGCTATAACAACAAATACTAAAAACAGAATAAAATAAATATTTAAGTGGGGCTCCCATACAACAAACGTAATTTGTTTGCCGTTTTTTGCGATAATGATACGGGAACCCTGCGTGCGCGAGCCCGCACCCACTTGGCCGATTAAAAAAATAACTAATACTAATATTCAGGATTTCCTAAATGCATTCAAATCAGTTACAGAACACTTGGAAGCAACTTATCCATCTTATTCTCTCTGCGTACATGTAGACATATTACCTACTTATTTTCATACTGTTAAGGTCATTCACCTGCATACATAGGTAGCATAGAATCTAGGTATATCAGTTGCCCTATCAGTGTCTTTATATTTTCATTTTGCCATTATGTTGCTTGTGTTTATGACTCAAAAAGATCTCATTGATTAGGTTTTTTTTCTATTGAGATGTCTATCTGGACAAGTTAACTGAAAAATATAATTTCGTGATACCTATCTAATGATCTGGTCTCTGGAGCCCGTGGCTAAATAATAACAGGCGCACAGGTAGATCATCAAGGTTAAGCAACGCTTGATGAGGTCGCTCCGTGGATGGGTGACCATTTCAACATACCGAGTTTCCTCCGTGCCTCGGAAAGCACGTTAAGCCGTTGGTCCTGCGGCTGTCATTTGAAGATCTATGACAGTCGTTACGGGTAGTCAGAAGCTTGAGATCTGACACCAGTCTTGCCAAGGGGTATAGTGTTACCCAGTTACTAGGTTGTGGAGGTCAGATAGGCAGTCGCTCCATGTAAAACACTGGTACCCAGCTGAATCCGGTAAGACTGGAAGCCGACCCCAACAACAATTGGGAAAAGGCTAGGCAGATGAGATAATGATCTGGTTTTTAATAAGTCTTTTCTTAAGCTAATCAAACCCAGGACCTTGTGGTCATTAGTAGTGCTTCCAACCACTTGACCAATCAGGCTATCAGAGATATTCTTAATACCTCTATTAAATCGTCTGGAACTGTATAAAAGAATGTAAATTATAAATTTTGGTAATAAAATGAGAACTAAAATTGATTTACAAGCTGTGAATATATTATTCATAATTTTATTCAGTGTTTGGTTTTTTGAATAGCTTGAAATCACATCACTAATATTATAAAGGCGAAAGTTTGTTAGTGTGTTTGTATGTTTGTTACTCTTTTACGCAAAAACTACTGAACGGATTTGGATGAAAGGCACAGAGTTAGATTGTAGCCTGGAATAGCACATATGATACTTTTTATCTCGGTAATACATTCCATTGGCATAATTTTCGTCATTTACGCGTACTAAGACGCTGGTAGATGCTAGTTTCGGTCATATTCCTTTGCTTAGCCTGATTAGCATAGCCGCCCTTCCCGGAGATATCATACTCAAATCATAGCTATCGCTAAATGTAGGATTTTTTAAAGCCCAAAGATTCTTTTGTTTACAAAACCTATAGAGGAATAAAACATGGGGTTTAAGAAAACGGATTCCTGGTTTCGATCGGGATCGTGATCGTGCAATACGTGTACTACGATGGCCAATGTAATCAAAGCTAGATTTATCTGTAAAATTTATTTGTTCCTTTAAGATTTTACTGCAGTCTTGTGCTTGCTTTGCCATTCAAAATTCAGCCATATTTAAAAGACGATATTTTTCACGAAAACAATCATAAATTGAGTTTGTGAATGTTTAATTCATTGCATTTTTCGCATTCATACTTCGTAACTTTCTTCGCTTTATCTCTTAAAATTTCAAGAAAACTTTGTTGAAAGTAATTAATGCTGTTTTCGTTTAAATCCATTACGTAGATTCTTTAAAACTTTAAATTATATGCACAACACGAAATCACTTATCTACAGTAGATTTACGTCATCTACGTTTAATCTAGCAAGTTAAAAAAAAACTCGCACGAAAGTAACTACCATTTTTAACGGCACAAATCATCTAACATTACATCCACGCTAAAACTTGAGAAGAAAGAGCCATAATATAAAATAAAAAATCTCGAAGCGCTGAGTTAAAGCAAACTATATAAATGACCTTCGGACGGCACTCCGCTTGGCAACAGCATTATACTCAATTGATTCCAAAAGGTATCATTAAACCGTTCTTAATTTAGAAGTTACCTTGTGAGCTGAGCTTTATAAAAAACTTGACAAGCATCTATGCTCATAATAATGTGGGTTCTGTATAAAAAAATGCTCGCTATTAAAAAAAATGTAGGTGTAGTACCCAAGAACTTGATAGGTTGGTTTCATGGCTTTCGTTCGTGAATGCATTTTTTGAGATCAGGTTATTTAATAAGATTGTAGAATGAAAATAAATAGGTATCTTTTAGTTGCAATAAATAAAAGATGTCGTAGACTTTATTATTAAATATAATGGCACTTAATTACGTGTTTTATAAATTGAGATAGTACGTACGTAGATTAGCAAATGTGGTGTATCATCCCATACAATGAAACCGTGCCGACGTTCTATACTGATTATTTATTGTACATCGATCGCGTTCGGCTCCGTTCCGTTCCGTTCCATGGATATAGATGGTGATCTATCTATCGCCGTGGAACGGAATCAAACGCGATCGATTTACAAAACATAATCGGTATAATCAGATGAAAACGCTAGTTCCGTCGGCACGGTATCTTTGTATGGGATGAGGCATCTGTATCTGTGGTAGTACAAACGTAGCAAGGAATCCTAAAAGTGAAGTAGTGAAACCAAGGCTGAACACATAATTATGTACAATTAAAAACAAATTACAACAAAACACTAGCTAAGTAACCGCTTACTAATTTAGCTGTATCAGATCTGAAACAAGTGTTTCGTTATGTCTAAGTATTAAAGCCTGATTTTATGGCTAAGTTTTTAGGACGTATGAACACGTGGCGCATAGATTATAGTTTCGCTTTCTGCTATGAGTTTTATTAATAAAACTCGGCATGCTGTGACTGTAGTGTGATGCGAGGCGATGCGATGTCAAGCTTTAAATTTTTGTAACGACAACATTTTGGGGACTTTCCTAGAGGAACGACTAAACTAGTGTCCGTATCGATTCCGTCATCGTCCATAGAATAATTGACTATTTGCAAATTGCCCGTGCAGATATTTAATACTCTATTTACTATTTGTAATCCTTGCACATAATAAATAGTACGATGTAAAAAAGCTCTTATAATACTAGAGATAAGTATACTTATAGATTGCAATAATCTCTGTGTATAAACACCTGATTTATTATCAATTGTGCTTTGCATGTGGCTTCTTGCATTTATAATTACCAATTACGGTAGCAGATAACTGCTAACATCCATTTTTCTACGTTGGCGTCGTAAGCCCATGTCTCTTGCTGCGACGTTTGTTACATTGTATGTAATTATTGTTGTCGGTAAATGTCTACCTACAACAGAGGTTCCTTCAATTTTATCTGTGTCTATCTCCGTTTCATGTACTTTATCTGTATTATGGTGAGTTGTGAAAAATAGCATATCAGCTACCAAGCGTAGCAGTGAGCAATGCTTATTTACTATTTTATCTATAATTTTAGTAAGCAGAATTATCACGCGTGGAAACTCATATCGTGCTTGGTTTCAGTATAGTAAAATGAAAGACATTCCATTAATGTTTATCAACAATTTACAGCGTGGTATCGCATCGCTCCGAAAGTACACCTGCCCTAAACAAATTATTTTAGTCTCCCAAAAAACGATTATCAAATTAGGGGTTTAGAATTATCTCCCAAAAACGACAAATTCATATGGACGTCGTGAATAACGATGCAAATTAAAATATTCGGTTCTTAAAGACATTAATGATCACTGTGGTATATAATGGAATTACAAAAAAGTCTGCGCTAACGTCTGGCGCGGGGTCATTGACTTATAATATGCAATTGTATAAAATCAATATAACTACCTAATCCCAAAGCGTTAGCATACAACAAAGGTCTGCATTATTAACAATGGTTGTTAACAATAAAAAAAAGGTTTTTAACCGCTCGATTGTTTCAACAGCGTTTCGTACTTGACATTATAAGTAACAAGCACGTCGTAAAAACAATATTGCACGTGATGTGATGCACTAAAATTGGCCTGCCATACTGTGTTCTGTATAATATTCGATGTTCGAAATTAATCCATTTGGTCGACGAATGCGAGACATAAACACATTTGGGATAATAATTCGCACTCAAGATCTATGCACGTAATAAAACCTAGATGAAGTGTCTACATCAAGTCATCGCCTGTTTAGTATTATTTCATATATTGGGCATTAACTCTGGTCTTTGTGGTGCTATTCAAAATGCAGATGGTCTGTCTGATGCACTCTTTATGGACTAGGAGGTCATGAAAGCTCTTAGCCAAGGCATCTGCTTGTATTATTGAAAATTTTGAAGATTTGTAAGAAGTTTTAATACGCGGATGAAACCACTCTGATAACCTACTTTGTAAACTTGATTAAGGTACAAAGAATTTTTAAATGATAAGGTCATCATCATACTCCGATCCTCTTGCTTTTTAACCGATTTCCCAAAATGGAGGAGGTCCTCAATTCGGATGCTTCTATATTTTTTTTATGTATGTTCGGGCATAACTCCGTCATATAGACGGATTTGAAAAAATCTTTTTTTGTTTGAAAGGGTATATTCTCGAGGTGGTGGTCCCATTGCCACCAAAACAGAATCTGATAATGGGATCCCATGGCAATCGAGGGAACTCCTCAAATATATTATTAATTAATAGGCAGACATATAGCGATTTTGGTATTTTTTAAAAACATTGCAAGCATTTGCATTCAGAAAGTTTCATTCGGGTAAAATGGAACTGACGAAGAAGATCTCAGATGGCGTCTGGAATTCCTTAAAAATTATGACATGGGTATAAGATAGATAGTGAAGGCGCAGATACGCCTGAGTTGCTGATTTTAAAACGAGAATCACGTCTAAACGGCTAGTCGTAATTTTTAGAAAAAAATATATGTGGCATCAGACCATTTTCTTAACAGTTTGGCTGCCAGAGAACGAGACACAATAGAAAATGTATTGTTTGTCGGGCATCTGGCAGTTAAGGTGTTAATAATTTTATCTATTTTTTTTTTAAATTAAAATACAAAGCGAAATATAACTTTGTTTTCCGAAGTCGTCGAAATACGAGAAACAATAGGTAACAAAGACATCGACTTCAGAAGTTATTTTTTGATTTGTAGTGTTTTGCTTTAGAAGTCGATTAATTTTTTTATCTCATATATTTGGTGTCTGCTCAGCATGTCTTCGTCCACATGTCTATATCTGTCATCTTCTAGTCATTTCATCTTTCATATCATCCAATTCATCTTCGTTTCTTTGGTCTTCCTCATTGATACTCTAACAGCTTAACATGGCAACTTCGAGGTAAGTTTTGCCGAGTGAAGTCTGGTCATTAGAAATTTGCCAGGTCAATCGATTTCCAACAAGCATTCTAAATTCAAATTGAGAATGTCTTCTTTTTGATTCGATGTCTCATATTTTGTCTGACCAGTAAGCAGCGGCCTAAAAAACGGCTCTTTCGTTAACTTTATTTAAGAACTGGAGGTCGCAAGTTTTGAACACAACGGGCATGAGAAGTGAGCATCTTGTGACGGGGACAACACTCCACAAAAATAATGAATTGTAATCTATTTGAATGATCACAACTCCGATATCCACCACTCCTTTCTCCAAAATGTTCGCAACTAAATCAATTTCCACCATGAAAATTTTAATACGAAAATCAACTCTACTTCGCTGTTTTTACGAGCAGTTGATATTCTAAAGGCGTGGGCTGATTCCGTCGTCCCTTCGCCCAGATAATGAAATAAAAAATGCAATTCTTCCGGTTCGTTTCCATATAAAGCATCGCTTAACTTGTTAAACCCAAGGTCGTCGGTCGCCACTCAAAAGAAATTATATGAGGAGTTAAACGTGCATAGCAACAATGCTTCATTTCCATAACTGGGCTCTGAACCTCTTTTTTAATTAACTTTTAGCCCGTAGACTGCCCGGCGTTTGCTTTATTTTTTTTAAGAACGTGATTTTAAAATAAAACAAAATTAGATGGAGACGCTCATTGTCTGTGGAGAGGTTGCGTGCCAATTATTTCTTATTTTTTCTGCTGCCTTATCTAAGCACGTATGTCGTTTTCCTGTCAGAGGTTTGGATTCCCTGTGCTTTTTATTTTTAACCGAGATTACGTCACGCATAGAGTTCCCATGGCCTCCAAATAGTACTCTATCGATAAAGATCTATAGGTCTGTCTGTAACGATGGTTACTACGGCCATTGTAAGTAAAGTCTTTCCATTATTACAATGTTTATACCAAAGTGAAACGCTTCTAAAGTATTTAACATCACAAGCGTTTAATATTCATACGAGCATAGTCCTCTCCATTGCCCTTTGGGTGAATTTAAGCCTTCTGATGAGGCCCATTGTGAGCGACCACGTCTCTGTCCCGTAAGTAATCACTTGCTGGCAACACACACTGGTAAGTTGGACGAGAAGATACCGCGCAACTTCCCGAACGCTGCCCAGCCGATTCGACGGTTGACCTGTTTCTTGGAGTTGGGACCTAGGCCTTCACCCTGCCCAACAGCTTGTCTATCTACCTAAGATAAATTTGTAACAGCTCCGGGAAAAAAGATCGATTGTACAACATAATTTTGTTTATAGGTAAATGGAATTATTTGAGTTAATTTCCTTTAATTGTATGTTACTTTATCGTGAAACAGTTCCATAAATAGGGATGTCTGACAACCTGATTATCACCACGTTTTCCTTCAACTACACCTCGCCTACTAGGCACAGAAATTATAAAACGTGTTTAATAGCCGCCATCAGAAATACGTGTACTTATATATTAAAACTCATTGCCTACATGCAATTACGATAATTGCTTCTAACAAGATTATCTGCTCGGCTGAATCGTGTGCTGATTTACGTAATTGAAGTCAAGAATTGAGCTGATTGCGGGTCAGAGTTGATAATGAGGGTAAATCACTCGACTTCGTTCCAAGTTAAATCTTAAGGTTACACTAGTCGAAAATTCTTCCATACAAACGTAGTCTAGAGATTACTCCACTGTTTGACGATTTACGTTCAAAATAAAAAATGATATCAATTTGTCTCATCATTATCTAGTCCTGTATGGAAAAAAAATGGAAAAAAATAAAATATATGAAAGTTATGAGCGACGAAAGTTCCATATTTCAACACTAATTTTTACGAATTTTTGGGCGGCAATAAATACCATAAGAAGAAGGAAAATTGCAAAATGGCCTCCATACAGGGATAGATTAGTAATTCAACAATGCAAATAATGTAATTTTATAAATATACGTTTAGTTGTTTTTCATGATATCTAGACTCCCAAAGGTCTGTTTATAAAATTTCGCGCGCTCGTTTTCGTCCTTCCATCATCCATTTCGATACAAATTTGCATCAGTGCTAATTCGTACGCGAACAAGCTTCTTACTGCTCATCACAGCATCTATTTATTTCGCTCGTGTTGTCGGATAAGATAGCATGCATTTTAACCCCGCGCACAAAATAGTTCGTGCCGTCGACTAGTTCAACCTTAGATTCCCAACCTAGCAACAAGACAAACTGTGAATAACTACCCACCTACGTGTATCAAACAGCTTCCTCGATGCTTGCAAAAAAACTCGCTTAGCAACAGACAAAAAAGAATAAATAATAAAAGTTGTACAGGATAGATAATAATCTAATTTGGCTGTCGAAATTTTTACCGAATCCGCCAGGGTCCCGTAATGGATTAGATTGTTCATGAAATCGACCGGAAAGTTGCTCGAATATTTATTTAACTTAGGGAACTAGTAGTCCCTTTGGTTTCCGGATTTTATTTCTGCATCTCTCCTATTTTCTTTCTTATTTAATCTGATGCCAATTTTCTAGACAAAGTTGCATTATTCTAGAATATCTATTCCAGTTCGTCCCCTTTATTAAATACATTATGGGTTGTATTAACATGTTTCTTCTTAGTTTGATTTGATGCAAAGAAAAACTTGAACACCCCTTCTAGATCTTTCATGGCAATTACTTCGCGTAATTAAAGTTCCAAAATTATAACCGATAATCATCATCAGCCTATTAATGTTCTCACTGCTGGGACACGTGCCTCCTCTCTGTTAGAGGGGATGGGCCGTAATCCACCACGCGGGCCCAGTGCGGGTTGGTGGTTGTCACATGTCTTCAAACTTTTGGTCCTAGGACATGCGTTTCCTCACGATGTTTTCTTTCACGGTTTTTGTGAAAAGTGGTGATGAAATAATTTACAAAAAGTAAAGCGCCTGCCTGGGTTCGAACCCACGACCTACAACTTTTAAGTCGCGGCCGATACCACTGGGCCACCGCAGCTCTCTAACCGATAATAATTAGCATTAATTATTACATTACGAAGTCAGAAACGACTGTTAACTCATTTAAACACACCGTCGTGTTTGCACACTTTCGTTTAACGTAATTTGTCATTTTGTTATAACCTTATTTTTAACCGACTTACCAAAAAGGAGGAGGTTCTATGTTCGAGTTTGACTTTTTTTTTTTTTGTATGTGAATCTCCGTCAATTGTGGACCGATTTTGAAAATATTTTTTTTTGTTTGTAAGAGTTTGTTTCGAAATTGATCCCATTTTAATTTGGTGAAGGTCTAATGAAGAACTTCGGAGATATACAACAGAACTCTTCAATAAATAACGGCAAAGCTCTCGGGATTGCTGCAATCGCATGTCTGTTTATTGTTTATACCATTTCATAATATAACATCACGCCAGTACGCTCTAAAGGGGTACGCAGATCTCTCATTTCACCGGTTATGTTCAAGTTTCATGTTATTCGGGTAATGTATTCTGGCGGTATAGGGACCTTACTAAACAACTTGCTATTAGGTAGATAAAACTAAAAAGGGAAAAATAAAGAAACTTTTTTTGCAAAAAAATACTACCGACTTCCAAATGAAAAACTACAAAGTGAAAAATAACATAATTTTTGTAAGTGTCCATATCGCAAAAAAATGGTATCTACGAAAGACACCGACTTCCAAAAATTCAGTTATTTTTCACTTTGTAGTTTTTCATTTGGAAGTCGGTAGTATTTTTTTGCAAAACAGTTTTTTTATATAATTCTGCTGGTGTTGCCCCTTGAGCCCTGTCATCCATGTCATGGTTTAATGACTTACCTAATTAAAATCTCATCTTGACTTTAGGCCGCTTCGTTTTCGTGTTAGGCTATGGTGTTTAGCCATGATATTACGGCGAGGAAATACCGTCGGTTCTCCCGGAGGACGGGCTCGTGTTTCGACTGACTAATTACTGTAAATGAAGCTGATTATGGATGAAGTTGTTGAAGTGAACGTTTTGATTCCACTTATGCTGATTGTGTTTTTGGGCCATTTGTTCAGTCACGATCACGACCAAATCTAGTTTTTAGGGTTCCGTACCGAAAGGGTAAAAACGGGACCCTATTACTGAGACTCCGCGGTCCGTCTGTCTGTCTGTCACGAGGCTGTATCGTGATAACTAGACAGTTGAAATTTTCACAGATGATGTATTTCTGTTGCCGCTATAACAACAAATACTAAAAACAGAATAAAATAAATATTTAAGTGGGGCTCCCATACAACAACAAACGTGATTTTTTTGCCGTTTTTACGATAATGGTACGGAACCTTTCGTGCGCGAGTCCGACTCGCACTTGGCCGGGTTTTTTTTTATCTTTAGTGTAGCCTTGACATATTGTTGTCATGATCCTAAAAACAAGTATGAAGAGAACTTAAATTAGAAGAAAGGGAATTCAAATTTACTGATCGCTTTGAATACCACTAAAATGATTTGCAAGACAAAGACTTCAACGGCGATTACTTAGCGGCCAGACGATCGATTGAAAATTTCCGTATTTGACGACGAACCGAACATCTTCTACTGAATTATTTAAGGCGGTACCCCGAGCAAAACGCCGCGCAAGCCGTTTTTTGTTTGTTTTGTTTTTAGGAGCTATCTACTCGGTATTTAAAAAGAAATATCAATTAATAAAAATACATAAAATTTCTACATAATATTGATTCTAAAATGGTAGATTTCGTTTTATTTTTAAGGTTGTATATATTTCACTAATCTTCTTACAAAAAAAACATAAAATGAGAAATAATTATTGATAGCATGCATCTCTTCGTAAAGTGTTCATTAATTATTATTTGTACTAACACTAATGGATAGACAATTTAATAACGAACATTTTTGTAGTATTTTTCAAATACCAAAATTCGATTTTATAAAGATTTTATTCTAAAATCCGGGCGTATTCACTACTGTAATTCATGCGCCACCAGTGCCGCTAGACCAATAGGAATGCTCATATCGCATGCCGATTTTTTGGTCAGGGTACCGTCTTAAACACTTAGGCCCAATTTATAGGGTTCGTACCCAAAGGGTAAAAACGGGGCTAAGACTCCGCGATCCGTCTGTCTGTCTGTCCGTCCCGTCTGTCACCAGGCTGTATCTCATGAACCGTGATAGCTAGACAGTCGAAATTTTCACATATGACCTATTTCTGTTGCCGCTATAACAAAAAATACTAAAAACAGAGTAAAATAAATATTTAAGTGGGGCTCCCATACAACAACAAACGTGATTTTTTTGCGACAATGGTGTGGAACCCTTCGTGCGTGAGTCCGACTCGCCCTTGGCCGGTTTTTTTATCCGTAGTCAACTCAGCCAATCTTACTAATATATTATTATAAATGCGAAAGTTTGGATGGTATATGTTTGTTTAAATGCAATCACGCTAAAACGGCTGAACGGGTCTGGATGAAAGGAGAATGCCCATTTTGTAAGGGAACTTGGGCCCCTTTGAAAAAATGGTTGTATCTTGATGAATTTGGTTGTATTTTGCAGAAAAAAACGTTATATTCATAATTAGAAAACATTTTTTATTAATTTTGTGGGGATCATGAGATATAACGATGTTTCTGTTCTTGAAATGAACCCTTATCACAATGCAATAAGGTGCATACAAATGTCCAAGTGAAGGCACCTGATCTATTGTTGTCTGTACATATAAAGTAAAGCACACGGGTGAAAAAATATACAAAATATAAATCCTATTTTTGAATATTATTGAAATCGCAGACACGATACCTCATAAGGGGCCTGTGTATTGGGCAATCTCCTTTACCTTAATTTTCATCATTTTTATTTTTCGGTATTTTCCCTTTACTTGTACTGTAAGACCTTGCTGTTAACCAAAATTGCCATTTCTAGGTCAACCGGAAATACCCTATAGGTTTTCGGTCGAAAACCTATATGGTAGTTCCCGTTGACCTAGAATCACGAAATTAGCCAAAAAGTAAGGTTTTACAGAACAAATACAAGAAAAAATCATGAAAATTAAGTTAAACTTTGGTACTTACAAGTTTTTGCGGTAATCTAATTTTGCCCATATCTTTAAAACTTAGCCACTAATTAAAATTATACCAATTTTATTATGAACCCTTGGCGGACGAGTTCGACTCGCACTTGACCGGTTTTAGGGTTCCGTAGCCAAATGGCAAAAAACGGAACCCTTATAGATTCGTCATATCTGTCTGTCTGTCTGTCCGTCGGACGGACAGACAGACAGACAGATATGACGAATCTAAACTAAAAAAGTGGCTGTGGCATACGGAAGGACTCCGTCCGTATGCCACAGCCACTTTTTTCCAAAAGTATAAGAACTATGCTGTTGAAACTTGGTAAGTAGATGTATTCTGTGAACCGCATTAAGATGTTCATACAAAAATAAAAATAAAACAATAAATTTTGGGGGTTCCCATACTTGAAACTAAAACTAAAAATATATTTTTTCATCAAACCCATACGTGTGGGGTATCTATGGATAGGTCTTTAAAAATGATATAGAGGTTTCTAATATCATTTTTTTCTAAACTGAATAGTTTGCGCGAGAGACTCTTCCAAAGTGGTAAAATGTGTGTCCTTTGTGATTGAATGTGATTTAACTTCTAAAATAAGAAAATGATAAAACTGAAAAAAATATATGTATGATGTACATTACTATGTAAACTGCCAGCGAAAATTGGTTTGAACGAGATCTAGTCAGTAGTTTTTTTTTTAATACGTCACAAATCGTAAACCGCAATTTACCAAGTACGGAACCCTTCGTGCGCGAGTCCGACTCGCACTTGGCCGGTTTTTTTGTAAATTATTTCATCACCACTGCTCTTAAAACGGCGAAGGAAAACATCGTGAGGAAACCGTCATGACCTAGATCCAAAAAATCGAAGACATGTGGCATTCACCAACCCGCACTGACTGGGCCCGCGTGGTGGATTAAGGCCCATTCCTTCTCACAGAGAGGTTGCTTGTGTCCCAGCAGTGGGAACATTATAAGGCTGATGATGATAGATAATAGTCAGGAATAGCACAGGCTGATTTTCATCCCGGTATAATGTCCCCTTGGGATAAAAACACTTTTCACGCCGGCGAAGCCGTTGGTAGAAGCTATTCAAAATCAAAATAGTTAGTAAAGCGATCTAAAAAGACGAAAACAAGGAGAAAATCATGCTGTGCAGTCGGAGGATACATATTCGCGGGCTGGCTGACCAAAATCTGGTGTATCCTCCGCCTGCACGGAATGATTTTCTCCTTGTTTTCGAATTTTAGATCGCTTTTTAAGCAGTCGGGTTTATAGATTTAACTTTTTTTATTCATAAGTTTTTGTTATTTTTTTTTCGAATAAGGTACATTTAAACATATAGCTAAGTGTTATATATTGTTGTAATCACCTCTTAAAAGCCTTTATTTTGATTCCCCACACGATGGGTTTGTAAGAAAAAAATAATTTGGCCCCCACAATATGGCGCCCAAAATTCGTCATTTTTCTATTTTCCAATTTTAATGTAGCCAGTGACACTCGCAGGGTTAAGACGAATCAATTGACGTAAGAACCATCAAAATCGGCCAACGAGTTTGGTCTCTAGAGCGCCACATAGGAACAAACATACATACATACATAGACTTATAAACCCATAACCCTCCTTCGGCAGTCGGGTAAAAAGATGACTCTAATTGCAAATTCGCAAGCGTCAGTAGGTCTCAATGGAGAAGAATTTGCAAGAAACTCCACTCCACTCCGTAGTGGTAAAATATGCTTACGCAATTTTAGAATAAACGCGTTTTACAGAAATTTTAAATCTAGAGTTAGCATATTTAACCATTGCTTGATCTAACTACGGATCAAAGAACTGGGCCTTGAGCTGTCTATATCTAGGTCACCTGGGGTGATTCATATGCACGCTATGGTAACTTGCATGCATAATTTAAGTGTGCAGTCTGCAAATGGTAGATAATCTTTTTTCACATGTTGTGTCAGCGTTGAGCTCCTTTGTGTAATTGGATTTCTTTAGGTTATTGCTCTCTAAGCCGGTTCAATAGTAGAAGCTTATTCGAAAAGGGGGATTTATTGTTGAAGAGTGAACCGTGCGTACCAGTGTTTTACATAGAGCGACTGCCTATCTGACCTCCACAACCCAGTAACTGGGTAACACTGTACCCCTTAGCTAGACTGGTGTCAGATCTCAGGCTTCTGACTACTCGTAAAGACTGTCAAAGATCTTTAAACGACAGCCGGGATCAACGGCTTAACGTGCTTTCCGAGGCACGGAGGAAATTAGGTATGTTGAAAATGGTCACCCATCCACGGACCGACCTCGTCAAGCGTTGCTTAACCTTGATGATCGACCCGTGCGGCTGTTATTATTTAGCCACGAGCTCCTCATGTAGTGCACGTATTCTGTACAAATGTTACGCTGCGTAAGATCAACTGTTTGAACTCATTTGCGTTGTACACTGCTCTGCCATAGCAACAAGCAATTACGTAAACGTTTTCTCGTTTTTTTATTCGCTGACCATATCGCTTCGTTCGTTTTCACTCGTCGGGTTTGTTTTGGATAGTGCTTTTGAGGGTTCCGGATAAAAACAGGACCCTAATACTAAGACTCCACTGTGCGACTTTCTGTTTGTCTGTCACCAGGCTAGTATCTCATGAACCGTGAAAGCTAGACAGTTGTAATTTTCACAGATGATCGAAATAATAAAATTACCGCTATAATAAAAAATACTAAAAACAGAATAAAATAAATATTTAAGTGGGGCGATAATGGCGATGCGATAATGGTACGGAACCCTTCGTGCGCGAGTCCGACTAGCACTTGGCCGGTTTTGTTTTTTTCATAATGACCACCATCTTCAGTGACTGTAACAATGTATGCAATTATTGCTATCAGTGTATATTATTACGGCAATTTAACTGTTGGCAGTTTTTGTTTTATTTATGCGACGTGCATAGCATGCATAGCATCATTCGTTCTTACGGTGAGGTGAGTTCAGTAACAAAAATTATAATTACCATCCTTTACTCCGCCTTAGGCATGTCCACCTGCGTAATTTAGTGTCTAAATAAATCATTAACGCGTTTTGGCGCGAGGTTGCATTTGCCTCATTCGTACACGTCACTACATTATAAACTAGTCCCGTGTCTTTTATGGCCTTCTATGGTTTTCAATCAACAACTTTTAACAAGCAACATGGCCTAGAATTTGGGAATACGAATTGAACAAAATTGTAACTGCAGATTAAGACGGTACCCTGACCAAAAAATCGGCATGCGATATGAGGATTCCTATTGGTCTAGCGGCACTGGTGGCGCATGAATTACAGAAGTGAATACGCCCAGATTTTAGAATTAAATCGTTTTTTGGTCTTTTGAAAAAAAAAACCTACAAAAATGTTCGTTATTAAATGGTCTATCCATTAGTGTTAGTACAAAAAATAATTAATGAACACTTTACGAGGAGATGCATGCTATCAATAATTATTTCTTTTTTTTATGTTTTTTTTGGAAGGAGATTAGTGAAATATATACAACATTAAAAAAAACGAAATCTAACATTTTAGAATCAATATTATGTACGAGTAGAAATTTAATGTATGTATTTTTATTAATTGATATTTGTTTTTAAGTAACTAGTAGATAGCTCCTAAAAACAGCACGAAAAACGGCTTGCGCGGCGTTTTGCTCGGGGTACCAGCCTTAAGTTAGTGCTCAAAGGCAGTAGATTGGAAAGCCTGTACGGAAGCTACGGGCGAACGAGGCAGTCCGTCCTTGTTGCTCGATGACGCGCCGTACCTAATGGCCACGCCCTCAAAAATACTACAGGCGGAATCTAAGAGCTTTAGTAAAAACTAGTCTGCTTTTTTACCCGTCTGCCGAAGGTGGCTAATGTGTTTATCAGTCCATGTATGTTGGTTCCTAAGTGGCGTTCTAGAGGCCAATCGCGTTGGCCGATTTTGATGGTTCTTACGTCAATTGATTCGTCTTAACCCTGCGAGTGTCACTGGCTACATTAAATTTCGAAAATAGAAAAATTGCGGATTTTGCGGGGGCCCAATTTTTTTTCCAAACCCATCAAGTGGTGTATCAAAATAAAGGGTTTTAAGAGGGGATTTCAAAAATATACAACACATGTTTAAATGTACCTAATTCGAAAAAAATATAATTAAAAAGTTATAAATAAAAAAAGTTCAAAAAGTCAAAAAACCCGACTGCTTAAAAAGCGAACTAAAAAGACATAAACAAGGAGAAAATCATGCTCTGCAGTCGGAGGATACATCTGGTTTTTTTCAGCCAGCTCGCGAAAATGTGATGTATGATTTTTTTTATCAACTTTTTTGTGCATAGTATTTCGCTCTCAATATTCAAAAAGTAAACCGATTTTTAGTAGGCCCCACTGTGACCTGACCAAACCCCCTAACATCATTTCCTAAATCGTCCTGCAAGATAATTCAAGCTTCAGTACTCAATATAAACCGAATATGATTGTTTCCACATGAACAATACTAGCTGCACAATTCGTAATAAACCTCGAATTTTCTGGCAAGACTTTGGTTCACATTAAAAAGTCATAATAAGCCGGTCTTTGTCCTTCGTTGTATAAACTGATCCAATATCAGGTTTTATTGTAATCGATTTACGATAATCAAAAATCTTTGTATTTGGTGTTGCCATGTGTCAAAGACAGACCGAAGCTTCCAAGGTCTGTTCAGTAAGTCTGTCTGGTGGGTAGTTGCACAGTCACACGGTCCGTACGCGCACAGAAGCCGTGAAAAATGGCTGGTTCATTTGATATTTTAGACGCGTACAACAAATGTTTTGTTTTGCAATCACCGCGCGCTTATAAGTTAACCCGTCACTCACTATTACGCCTAGAGATACCAGGCCCCTCAGAAAGTATTGCGAAAAAAAGTTTTTATATATGGGAGACTGGCCAGTTATAATGTTTTTCGAAAATATGATTATTTATAAGTAAAAATAAGTAAGTTCCAATTTCAAAATTTCCCTCCACATTTTTTGCGAGTTAATTCAAAGTATTGTGTCTCACTGAAATATGGATCTGCGCCGGGAACATTTTAGAGCTATGATTTTATACGATTTCAAGTGTCGCCTGAAACCGGATGAATCGTACGATAGACTTCAAATGGCATTCATGGATGAAGGCCCTTCCAAGGCAACCGTGTATCGTTGGTATAACGAATTCAAGCGCGGTCGACCAACTTTGGGGGATGACGAAAGAAGCGGTCGCCCTTTGACGGCTGTTACCGAAGAAAACGTGCTAGCAGTGAAAAATTTAATCCAAGACAATAGGCGAATTACATATCAGGAGATTCAACACATATTGAAGATTGGATCGGGAAGCGTTCACGAGATTCTACACAGCCATCTTCGCGTGAGGAGGATAGTATCACGCTGGGTGCCGCACAACCTCACCGATGCTCAGAAGCAGGCCCGGGTGGAATGGTGCCGTGATATGCTTAACAAATTTGAAGCAGGCTCGTCTCGGCGTGTTTACGACATCGTTACAGGTGATGAGTCCTGGATTTATCAATACGACCCAGAAACCAAGCGCCAGTCGACTGTTTGGGTGTTTCAAAATGAGCCAACGCCTACCAAAGTGAAGCGATCTAGAAGCGGGGGTAAGATTTTGATCGCTAGCTTTTTTAATTTGACTGGCCACTTGGTATCAATTCCCTTACGGGATCAAAGAAGCATTAATGCCGAATGGTATACTACCAAATGTTTGCCAGAAGTTTTCTCTGTTATAAGCAACAAGCGACCAAACACAGGGCTCCGCGGGCTACTGCTCCACCACGACAATGCACCTGCGCACACCGCACTCAAAACGAGGGACTTCCTGGACAGCACGCCAGTCAAACTCCTGGGTCACCCTCCTTACAGCCCTGATCTAGCACCGTGTGACTTCTTTTTATTCCCAAAAATAAAAAATCAGCTCAAAGGGATACAATTTTCGTCGCCGGAAGATGCGCTGGCTGCGTTCGAGCAGGCTGTAAACGAGGTGTCTGCGGCGGACTGGAAAAAGTGTTTTGAAAACTGGTTTAGGCGCATGAATCTTTGTATAGAGGCTGGTGGAAAGTACTTTGAAAAGATTTAATAAAAATATATGTACGTATAGAACAATTTTTTTTAGTTTCGCAAAACTTTCTGAGTGTCCCACGTATCTTAGTGTTGTAATCTGATATTACGTGTTTTTAGCGGTGGCTTGTCGTTTTTTGAACCAGTTGCTAAGAGAACTGACGAATGCTGCTCCTATGTGGTTACTATGCTGGCATACAAATTTGTGTTTCTAAAAATTTTCTCACGACTAATTTTGATAAACCCAGAATCCATTCTCCTTTATTTTATACTAGCTGAACCTCGGGGCTTACCCTAACCCTGCCTACCCTGCCAACCTTGCCTACCTACTAATTTTTATCTATCATCAATAGTTTTCACAGCGCACCCCACATAATGAATTTCATAGGCAACATTTTGCAACCTTGGGTTACATTATTGCAATTTTCATAAGGATCTCTATTTTTTTTGTAAATATATTATAGCCTATGACACTCAGGAATGATGTAGCTTTCTACTGGTGAAAGAATTTTTGTAAATCGGTTCAGTAGATCCAGAGATTACCCCTTACAACGTCATAAACTCACAAACTTTACCTTTTTATAATATTAATATAGAAGTACATTAATATTGGCCAGCCCATAGAAGGCATTGAGATGTCGAAATTTAGCTCCAGTTATTTTTTGTCTTAACCGTCGTAGTTCAATCTCTTGATTAGCATAACTCGTTCCAGGAAAATTTTGCTTTGAAACACGGCGAAGAGATTAATTGCTTATCTCTGAGTTTTCGCTTAAAGGATGGATGACCCTAAAGTGGGACTCTATAAAGCTCTTCACAAATTGAGTTATATTTCTCATTTTTCTTATTTCTATCTCCGAGTTCGTATTACTCATTTCCGTTGCTAAGTTATTCCTCAGATATCCATTTACGTCGATGTATCTCGGAGGAGTCTCGGTCAGCGCCTAGTCAAGGCTCACATCTCATTTGAACGATCACGAGGTTGAAAGTTGAAACCACTTTCCGCGTCGACTTGCTATCTAAATTTGAATAATATTCATGGAAGTTTAAATTGGAGTTTTGAATGAACTTCATATTTTTCTCTTTAATTGCAAAGTTTGAGATTTGTTGCGTAGTAATTTGGATCTCATCGCTTTTTGGTCTTTGTTTATGGTCCTTTACGCATATATTAGTGCGTGAAGACATGGAACTGCGTATGATTTATGTAAGCAAAGTATGTCCTTACTTATAATACGCAGTTTGCCACATACAATGTGCGTAAAAAGATCAACACACACGCACAAATTGTAAGTTGCGGTCAGTAGTCTGGATGGATATAATGCCCTTCTGCCTTACTGCCACTAAACCTTAATGGTGCAAATGAATTGAGGTCTCACTTCTCGCTAGTCGCTACAAACTCCTCGTCTATTCCATCGGCGACATTGAGCTCAGTAGTCAGGACATTGCATTTTGCCCTTGCTTCATTTACTCCGTCTGCATTAATATAGTCATTCTTTGCAATTAGCTGCACCTGCTTTGTCTGACCTTTGCCTTCAGTCACGACAATCGCATTTTCTCCTTTAAAACTATTTTATTGCGGCCAACCAATCCGTAAATTATCGGTTATTAATTCGCGTTTGATATTACAATTTTATTTTTCTCTTATTCGAGGCTTGCTTTGGTGGACTCCGTAACCGAGTAGACTGAGAGGCTTTAGATATAAATGTGTCATGGACCTTTATGTTGGTTCATTATAATATATTTTTATCAAAACATGATTATATGCAGTCTGTTAAATGCTTATTTACCTTTTATCGTAGTAATGCGAGTAAATTTACCGTACTACATACATTTTGCGGTCACCATTGCCTACATGGTCCATCGTTCGAGCCTTCACCCACGACTCATAGCAAAAAACCTTTCTATATTCGTACGTGAAAAGTGACGTGACACGTTGACGTTACGACTGTGGTTTCGGTCAATTTGATGTGTCGTTATAATTGCCACTAATGTTTATTGAATTTGTGACGTAATCTGGTAGACTGAATATGGGGTGAATCGACCTAATAATAACATCAATGGCATGAGACACGTAAAGGTGATTTAATTTGAGGTGGGTTGTCTAACAATTGATTACAAAACAAGTATTTTGAACCTTAATAACCTATTTTCAATGACTAAACAAAACTGAATTGCAACAGTTTCTGCCTCTTTTTTATTCCATATACATGAATGCTTCACTGTTGTCCCTAAAGAACTATCAGATCGTATAAGTATGTTATTGTATTACCAAAGTACGTTGGCCCTATCAGCCGTTGCCATGGGAACGATACCGTTAGCCTGACGCCACTCGGCCATCGCCGAAAAAGTTCGACCGGTGCAGTGACGCAACTTCTGCGATAGAATCTATCTCTTTAATTAAGAATTTATTTAAGGAAGAATTGTATAAAGGCTATCGCCATGTGGAGTTGTGGACGAAGTTCAATCAAAATGCTGTTTAAATAAAGATCCAAGGTTTATCAATGTAGGCCAAGCGAAGGATACATAATATGGATGAATGCAGTGAAGGCTACCAAGGTAGAGATTCTGAGGTCTGGATAATTCTAGAGAAAATATTATATAAGCTACATAGACGACATTTTTGTTTAATCCATCTATTTTTGAAACAGAATTTTTGATGAACTGAGGCACAGCTCAAGAATCCTACATAACCAATTTGCTCCTAGTGCACTTAATGATATTTGTCATTCTATACTTAACCAAATTCGAGACACTTAGTAGGTTAATGTCTCTTTGTGTGCTATGTATGTAGCATCACAGGAGGAAAACGCTTGCATTTGTTGATCAAATGCAGATTTGTTCTCCTACGTACTGATTGCGTACCAAACTTCCTTCAGATAAAAGGCTCTTTATATTTGCCATCTTCGATCCTCTGGCAACATTTATCTTATCTGTCAGCAACTGGGAAGCTATGGACAAAAAAGAAGGTCTTTACCTAGGGAAGTAAGAAGTACTTAACGTAAATCGACTCGAGAAAAACTACTTAGATGACCTCCCGGTCTTATTTGCCAGTCTCCCGCTAACGGATAGAGGTATTTGATTAGTACCATTTGTTAATGTTCACTCGTGCGAAAAGGTTCAGCAAACTAATTTCAGACTAGGGTAACTTTGAATCGGTTATGTATCAAGTAGTATCAACCCAATTTCGTCAAGGCCCACCGTACTCGCACACTAGTATTCCAAAACCAACACATTCATATTACCTAATTATAGATTTATGAACTTTGGCCAGTAATCACATGCATAATTGCACATCGTAACCTTGTTCTGCCATTGTTAAATATGTACGCATATAACTGACACGTTAAATATTTTATACACGTCGATGTTGAGCTGAGTGCAATGACTGTTGCATTACGGTTAGAGCCTCTGAACATATACATGACATACGCGAAAGAATACTGATCCGATGGCGCACGCGTGACGAGAAAGCGGATTTTGTAAAGATCCTTGTTTCTTTGTTGTTGGCCTGTCAATCGGGACGGGAGGACACAGTATTGACAGCCAGTTTCATTGTCCTTATATTCCTAATCGGATCTTCTTTTCCGTGTCTCCGCGACAGTATTTCTGATGGTCCAACATTTCGCCAATTCTAGTGTTTCAAAAGTTTGGTTGGATGCTATCGATGTTGAGGATAATGCTGCAGCGTATGTGGTTCTTTAACATCTCCCGGTCAGCAATAATTTGAGTAGAACGGAATCAAATGCATACGTATAAGTATGGGCGTGGTCAAGAGAAGATATTTAGAATAATCTAAATATCTACGACCAGATATTTAGATTATTCTAAATCATGAATTCATGATACATACATTTTACCTAATGCCTTTATTTCTACCATTACACATAGTACTCGTATCGAGTACAATGCCACAAATAAGACTAATTTTGTTAAATACTTTAATGACCTAATTTTATTTGTACTTTGATTTTATCATGATATTTACCGCACATTGTATTGGTGAGCATTATTGTACCATATTCCGCATACAACATCGATCTTATGTTTTAAATATTTTACTGAACCGTTTTGTTTTTGGATGGACACGGTTTTCTTTCTCATAGTACTAAGAAATAATTATTAAATTACTTTGAATTTTTCTTTGTCATTTCGAATAGAAATCCTAGAAGCTTTTCTTGTGAACGCTTTCGTCTTTACAGCAAAGAATATATCAACTGAACTGTGTAGTCGTGTCCAACCAAACATACCATATCAAAAATAATCTGTTTTATAATGTTACGCTCCAATTATTGTTGAATATTTCCTTAACACCTCTTTGTACAGATATCACAGACAGGCTGATAGCAATGGGCTTCCCCGCCGAGAAGTTAGAAGGAGTATACAGGAATCACATAGATGAAGTGTACAGGTTTCTCGAGAAGATGCACAAGGACCACTATAAGATATACAACCTTTGCTCCGAGAGGTCTTATGATTCGAGCAAATTCCACGAAAGGGTGAGTACACGCTTGTTTTATTTGTCATCCTATGTGAAGTACCTTGTAACAGCCTTGCGTATCCAATGAGTATTAGATTTTTTTATAGGGAAAATTAACGAAAAACTCTTCGGATCTTCTTGTGAAGACGCAAGTAATTGCCGACCACCTACCAATTTACAAAGTTTCTAAACTGTAGATACTATAAAGGTAAATACACCGGAATTGTACCTCTGTTTCCGGAATTACCAAGCAGTATTTTCCCCACCGGAAATACAGACAATAATTTAGTCCTTTATCACAATTCTGAATTAAGGTTTACTGGTTTTATACATCAGACCGTACTCCAAACATCCAGATTTCGCCACGAGAGAGCTTTTCAACAATCTGCATTTGATTGAGTGCTCAAAATAAATCGAGATTAAATTCTCTGTATATTTCAAATGGACGTTACAGGAAGGATTTCCTGTATACTGGAAGTCTACGTCACTCTCATTAGATAACCCAAGGTTTTACCAGCTCAATGACTCAAGGACTTGATTCGTCATTCGGCCTCCTTTCCTCATATATTCCTGTTCCTAATATCGGCATTATGTATGTATAAGGCAGGGTAATAGGGTTCATACAATTACGTTAATCTTGGATTGATTTAAGACACGTAAATTATTAGATTGTAATTTTGTGTTACTGTATTGTCAGGTATTAATGGCATTCTGCCACCGAGAGGGTCCTGAACTCCTTGTACGTTTTGCTTCATTATGATGACGTTGTGTTCGGTTAAATTGGATTCGACGCTTGAAAATCGAAACGTTTTTACGATTCCGTACCCAAAGGGCAGAGGAGAATCGCCCCAAACAATTGCTTAACCACTTTTTTTTTCACTTTTGGGCGCACGGTTGGCACAGTGGTTGAGCGATTGACTGCTGCGATGCGTGTCGCGGGTTCGATTCCCGCACGGAACAAATATTTGTATGACCTACAGATAGTTTTTCCGGCTCTGGGTGTTGTGTATGTGAGTTTATATGTTTGTAAACGCACCCACGATACAGGAAGAAATTCCTAGTGTGGGGCAACGTTTTTATAAAAATGAAAAAAAAAAAAATTACCACTGGGAAAATCTTAAAATAGAGTTAAACTGTATGATAAAATGAAAAATCATGAATAATAAAGATTTTTTTTAAAAATCGTGCTGTATTCGTTTTCTAGGGTTCCGTACCTCGGAAAGGAAAAAACGGTACCCTCATAGGATCACTTTGTTATCCGTCCGTCTGTCTGTCAACACCCTTTTTCTCAGGAACGCGTGGCGGTATCAAGCTGAAATTTATATCAAATACTCAGGTCTACTATCCCTTAAAGCTGTGGACGCAATCAAAAGATACAGCCGTTTATGCCGCAAATTTTCGACACTCGCAAGGGAATCAAAACCTACAGGGTACTACTTCCCGTAAACTCAGAATCTTGAAATTTGGTACGAAGCAACGTCTTACAGCACAGATAAAGAAATAATTGCGAAAACCGTAAATTTTTAGTTACATCGTGCAATAAAAATATTTTTAATAATTTTAAACTTACTACCCCTTTCCTTATGAACGCGTAGATGTATTAAATTGAAATCCATATCAAATACTCAGGTCTATAATAACTTTAAGCTGAGGTTTGTACGGAACCCTCGGTGCGCGAGTCCGACTCGCACTTGGCTTTGATTTTTTAGGGTTCCGTACCCAAAGGGTAAAAACGGAACCCTATTACTGAGACTCCGCGGTCCGTCTGTCTGTCTGTCTGTCTGTCTGTCTGTCTGTCTGTCACCAGGCTGTATCTCATGAACCGTGATAGCTAGACAGTTGAAATTTTCACAGGTGATGTATATCTGTTGCCGCTACAACAACAAATACTAAAAACAAAATAAAATAAATATTTAAGGGGGGCCATACAACAAACGTCATTATTTTGCCGTTTTTTACGAAAATGGTACGGAACCCTTCGTGCGCGAGTCCGACTCGCACTTGGCCGGTTTTTTTTAAATCGTGATTTCTGCCAACCCTGACTTCTAACCATTTGGATGATGTGATATTAACTACGAATGGCAAATATGGTTAAATATGGTCTTTATCTTTATTAACATGCAAATTCAAATCAGTTAATATCTTTAAGCAATTAATTTTTAACGACTACCTACACCTACAATTTCGTTTTGATAACAAACCTAAAGGTGAAACAATGTCAATGCAATCGCCTTGGTAAATATTTAAATTGAACCTTTTCATTATTTAATTACCCTTTTTTGGGTCAACGACAAAAATCTCCCCTAATTTTAATTCGGTTATTTTAAGGCGTTTTTTTTTCGTGTATTTCCTTTAAGTGTCTTGATAACCTTTTAGAAACGATCTTTCTTGGCTCTTGGAAAAAGAAACAGTTGTAGACTGTTAAATGTTTAAAAAACAAGTTAAATCAAAAACCGGCTGCTTCAAAAGCGAACTAAAAAGACATAAACAAGGAGAAAATCATGCTGTGCAGGCGGAGGGTACACCAGATTTTGATCAGCCAGCCCGCGAATATGTTTCCTCCGACTGCACACTGCACTTTTTAGTTCGCTTTTGAAGCAGTCTGGTTTTTTGAAACTCTTTTATTTAGGTATTACTTTTTAGTTCGTGTTTTTTTAGAATTAGGTACATATAAGTATTATATATTTTTGAAATCACCTCTTAAAACTCTTTATTTTGATACCCCACACGATGGGTTTGAAGAAAGGGTAACTGGGCAACACAATACCCCTTGGCAAGACTGGTGTCAGATCTCAGGCTTCTGACTAACGGTAACGACTACCAAAGATCTTCAAATGACAGCCGGGACCAACGGCTTAACGTGCTTGCCGAGGCACGGAGGAAACTTGCTATGTTGAAATGGTCACCCATCCACGGACCGACCTCGTCAAGCGTTGCTTAACCTTGAAGATCGGCCCGTGCGGCTGTTATTATTTAGCCAGGAGCTGCTCTAACCAAGCTGTAAGAGCGGGGAATAATCAATCATAAATAATAAGCATTTATAATTTTGTACGTAGCCATTGCAAAGACATCTACGTCGTGTCCAGATGCGGCGAAATCACGCGCGTTTTAGATTTAAGTTTTCATTAACCGAATACGTCCACTCGCCACGGACACGCGCCTAGTACTGGACGCTGCAATGGCACCGGAGTATCTCGACACGCGCGTAAAACGAGCGAGTCGAGAGTCCCGCTCATTGCAAGCGTTTTACGCGCGTGTGAGGAAACGCGCGAGAGCATCTGGACGGAAAGTGTGTAGCTCTAGTATCTCGAGAACGCGCGAGTGCCTACGCGCGAGTGGACACGCGCGTAAATCGCGCTTTCTGGACAGGCTCTAAAACGCGCGTGATTTCGCCGCATCTGGACGCAATACAAATCAAAACGCGCGAGTGGACGCGCGCGTGAAATCGCGCTTTCTGGACAGGCTCTTAAATATGGTCGATTATAATACAGTGCAGCAAGCTTCCGTAACCGTACATAAAGGATATAAAACAGAAATAACATTCGCCCGGCGGTCTTGATAACCTAGTTATAGTGCGAACGCTGCTCATTTGATTTTCTTCCAATATGTATCAACCACACAGCGTATTACTGGCACTTTTAATTGCAGCGTTTTATCCGACTGGTGAGATTAAAAGGAGGGTGATGATTTTGTTGATATTGGTAGCGAAGGGACTTCCATTTTTACCCGACTGCCGAAGGAGGGTAATGTGTTTTTAGTCATAGACTGATCTATGACTCTATGTATGTATGTACCAAACGCGTTGGCCGATTTTGATGATTCGTACGTCAAACGATTCGTCTTAACCCTGCGAGTGTCGCTACATTAAAGTTAGACAATAGAAAAATGGCGGATTTTGGGCACCATATTGTGGGGGGCCAAAATTATTTTTTTCTTACATAACCCATCGTATGGGGTATCAAAATAAAGAGTTTTAAGAGGTGATTTCAAAAATATATAACACTTATATGTTTAAATGTACCTAATTGTGAAAAAAGTTACTAAAAGTTACAAATAAAAAAAAAACTGAAAACCCGACTGCTTAAAAAGCGAACTAAAATGACTAAAACAAGAAGAAAATCATGCTGTGCAGTCGGAGGATACGTGTTCGCGAGCTGGCTGACGAAAAACAGATGTATCCTCCGACTGCACAGCATGATTTTCTTCTTGTTTTACGTCTTTTTAGTTTGTTTTTTTTTTTATTTTTCTTTTAAAATACTCATTGACATCACAAGTAAATTCGTAATGTAGTAGGTAGGTACATAAAACGTTTCTAGCAACTAGCTGACCCGGCAAACTTTGTTTTGCCATAAAAACACCAAACATTTATCTACCCTACCTTACACTACCTACCCTACCCTACCCTACCCTACCCGACCCTAAACTACCCTACACTACCCTACCCTCCCCTACACTACCGTACACTAAAAAAAAACGTAAAAACCATCTTTGAACTTCAACGAACATTAAAAAAAAAGAATTGGCCAAATTGGTCCAGGCGTTGTTGAGTTATGCGCTTACCAACACATTATGCGATTCATTTTTATATTATAGATTAATGTGCATATTAAATTTACGTCAGAAAAATAATGAGTTGCATCAAAGCTAACAGATTTATGAAGATTTCTTGGTGTTTATTCATAAAGATACACGTGTAAGAGACTGCTTAAAGCATTAAATATTCCTTAGTGTGATAAAGTTGTGAAAGTTGGACACTTTAAGGTTACACTAGTTGAAAATTCTTCCATACAAACGTAGTCTAGAGATTACTCCACTGTTTGACGATTTACGTTCAAAATAAAAAAATGATATCAATTTGTCTCATCATTATCTAGTCCTGTATGGAAACAAAAATGTAAAAAAATAAAATATTTGAAAGTTATGAGCGTCGAAAGTTCCATATTTCAACACTAATTTTTACGATTTTTTGGGCGGAAATAAATACCATAAGAAGAAGGAAAATTGCAAAATGGCCTCCATACAGGGATAGATTAGTAATTCAACAATGCAAATAATGTTATTTTATAAATATACATTTAGTTGTTTTTCATGATATCTAGACTCCCAAAGGTCTGTTTATAAAATTTCGCGCGCTCGTTTTCGTCCTAAATCATCATCCATTTCGAAACAAATTTGCAACAGTGCTAATTCGTACGCTAACTAGCTTCTTACTGCTCATCACAGCATCTATTTCTTTCGCACGTGTTGTCGGATAAGATATGCATGCATTTTAACACCGCGCACGAAATAATTCGTGCCGTCGCGCAAGTTAAGTTACCAATCCATCTTCTAAAATAAATGCTTCATCATAAAGGTTATTGCGCTTTGCTTCCACTTTAGAGTATTCATTAAACCTATGATGATGATTAGAGCTGACATTTCAATATTGTACTATGTTATTTCCCAGAAAATGTTCAATTGGGTGCATCTGCCTCAAAGCTGTCAAGATAATGTCCATTCGATTGCCTTTGGGTGTCATACCTACGACGGTATGCAAACATTTCAAGCCTTGTCTCAAGTTTTAGTACAGGCCACCAGTCAGGCAGTCATCAGCGAGGGGTTAACTCTTACATAATTGTTGGTCGAAGCGTTATCTGCTGCAAGCTGTGGTAATACAAATATGATTATGAATAGGTGGCGTGTTCGAAGTCACGCCTCTGACTCACACCTTGCCTACGTGTGCGCATACACGAATCGACATCAACTGCTCTCAAAATCATTCAGTCGATTTCACCCCCTGTTCAGCCAAAAATAAAGCCGATAATCCTGTAAAAAAAAACAGCACACATGAACTCTGATGTCAGTACACCAATTTATAAATGACAACAGCATTGTTATTTTTTTTTAATATTTAATTTTAACTGTATTGTTAACACTTGTATCAGCTGTTTTAATACATATGGTTTTCCTCAAATACTTGGTGGTTTTTAGAAGAATTAAATCAATACAATTCGTGAAAGATTAGGTTGAGAATTGTTAAATTGTGTTCAATTATAAAGGGGGTGTTGTGATGAAATTAGACCGTGTTTGATCAATTTTGACACAAGATTCATTTGGGCACTGTTGGGATTGTGGACCATGTTTTCTCACACCAAGAAACCGCGATACATGGTGCAGGCAATTTGAACGAATTACAAGTTTGTATCTAAAAGCATGATGGAATGTTATTCGACGATATATGTACTGAATATGCAGGAAGGAAGGAAGTTTTTTTTTGATGAAATTGTAAATATTTTGCACACTGAATTCTGGGAAATTTGGGCGATTTAACGGGAAAGACTAGTTTTTTTTCATGGTGTCTGGTAATAAACTAAAGAGTGACTCGACATTGACGGTATAACGTATATTCTGCCAATTTCTAACGTAGGAGTGGCACGAGGGTACCGAAATAAAATACAATATATACCTTTCCGTTATGGCCATTAATTTCACCATTCTCGAAGTCTCCGTGTTTCCAGATAGGCTACAAAAGGGTATTTAAGTTAAGAGTGAAAAGGTTACCTCTAGGCAAGCGTGCTTCTCGTCAACCACGTCATAACTTATCATCAGATGAGATAAAACGCGAGCCTGTTGATTGTAAAAAAAAGTTAATTGAAAAAAATAACAATACAATAATAATATTTATACCTTTTTAGTTATTTTTTTTTAGAATTATATTATACATTTATGTTAGTGTTATATATTTTTGAAATCACCTCTTAAAACCCTTTTTTTGATACCACACACGATAGGTTTGGAAGAAAAAAAAACATTTGGGCTCCAACAATATGGCGCCCAAAAGCCGCCATTTTTCTATTTGCCAATTTTAATGTAGCCAGTGACACTCGCAGGGCTAAGACAAATCGAATGACATAAGAATCGTCAAAATCTGCCAAAGTGTTTGGTCTCTGGTACGCAACATAGGAACAAACATAAGTACATACATAGACTGATAAACACATTACCCTCCTTCGGCAGTCAGGTAAAAAAAAAGTTAACGACGCCGCCGCTGTGGATGCCAGTTACTTACCATTCCTGCAAATATCGTTTTGTTACACGTGTAAGCTCTCCAATCAATTCTTTTGTTGGCACAGCCTATGAATTATTAAGATTTTTGTTCTATGTTTTACGCGAAGCAGACAAGACAAAAAAATGCGTAGAGAAGTTGTACAAAATCGCTTCTCCTTTTTTTCCATATACTATACCGTTCGCACCTAGCAACAGCGCGAGGTGATTCCAAATCCAAATGTAACCATAGATTAAAAAGGAAGCGGCCGTCAAATGACGTAAGAACACATACACAGTAAAACAATCCTAAGGTCTTTCACAGCTGACTGGTAAGATTCTCGTGACGGTGACCTCCAGCAACACCTGTTCATAACTTCTAGCCGGTTGTAAAGGCTACTTTGTCGTCAAACGGCACAGTACTAGTCAACATTCAATATTGTTTGACGTACTGAGGCAATAGTTACTAGTTATTCTATTGGTTTATGTACCGACTTTACATTCTTGGTAAATATGTCAATAGCTTCTCTCGTAAAGTTATATCAGACTAGGCTTGTCAGATGGCTCGTCGCCGACATAGCAACAGTAGCAATTTTGGTCTTTGTACCATCGACAAAAGCTCGAATAACTCCGTGTTACTAAGGCGAGGCGCAGACTAGACGCGGCAGAAAGGGGTGCGCAGGCGGTTACTTTGAACCCTTTGAATGTTAGCAAGTTGAACCAAAGCCAGAACATCCTCGTCTTCTGAAGAAGACATGTTTTCGTCTCAAAAGCAGACGCTTAAATGCAAAGCTAAATGTGAAAAATGCAGTGTCGTCTCACTTGTCTTCGCGTCCCGTCCACGCCCTGTCTCTTTCATTTACTTTAACCGTGACCCAACGAAGAGACAGACACGCACGACTGCGACGCGACCTCGTCTTACGTCTTTTCTGTGTGTCCCGCCCCTAACAAACGAAACTCTCAGTAAGCTCTTCCTGTCGAGCTACATCTATGTTGTATTCACTCCATTCTCTTTGTTTTATTTCTTTATTTATTTAATTCGCGCGCGTTTTACGAGCACTACAGAGGGCTCCAACATTTAAACAAAGATTAAATAATAAACTGAATCATCCATAAAGTTTATTTTATACCGACGTTTATCAACGTCTTCAATTCCGGATAGCATTTGTTAGGGTACCTTATGCACGGGGGAATTGGCAGCTATACGGGTCATAGTGACGTCATGGCACCGGCACACGCATTTTATGTATACAGTCTAAAAATGTCACAGACAGTGTTAACGTGCTAGTAGGTTCAATACGTTATTTATTATAGAACAATGTGTGCCAGCCATAGAGGTGATAAATAGTGAGATGCGTCATTAGCGTATATTTGTGTTAGTTGCGTCAAGTTTTAGGTAATTTATGTTATGTCTTAGGTAATTTATGTGTAGATAGGTATTTGCAATGGGGTGAGGTAAATGGGTCACCCTTATTTAGCCTTAGTTTGTAGTATTTACCCAACTGCCGAAGTGTGTTTATCAGTCTATGTATGTATGTATGTTTGTTCCTATATGGCGTTCTAGAGACCAAACGCGTAGGCCGATTTTGATGGTTATTACGTCAATCGATTCGTTTTAACCCTGCGAGTGTCACTGGCTACATTAAAATTGGAAAATAGAAAAATGGCAGATTTTGGGCGCCATTTTGTGGGGGCCCAAATTTTTTTTCTTCCAAACCCATCGTGTGGGGTATCAAAATAAAGGGCTTTAAGAGGTGATTTCAAAAGTATAGAACACTTATATGTTTAAAAGACCCTAATTCGAAAAAAAAACTAGTATTATATTATCTGTGGTAAAGTTGTAACATCGGAACTTTAAGATTAGCCTTTTCTCTGATTGCCTGTCAAATATCCTGAATAGAGATGTTTCCTGGGAAGAAAAATGATAAATCTTTTCTTCTTCTTTTTCTTTAACAAATAAATAAAAAATGACAAAGATAAAGCACATCAAAGTTTAGGAGTGGGGGGGGCTTGTGACGTCACTTTGTCAGTATACAGTGTAGCACACCGTGACTTCATAGCGCTTCCAAACATCCTTCATAATGCGCACAGCGAATGAATGGAACTCTGCGTCTGTTTTTCCGAACGCATTCAACCCGAATCTCTTCAAAGTTAGAGTGAACAGGCTTCTTCTGGGTAAGCTCACTCCATCGTAGACTCTGTGTCTGTCACCTCTGACCTAGACTAGAGTCAAGAGCAAATCCATAAAAAAAAAAAAAAATGATATTTCAACGCACTGAATCGTCGTAGTTTTTATTTACGTGGCGAAAGAAAAAATATGTGTCCAATCTATATATATAAAAGAAAGTCGTGTTAGTTACACTATTTATAACTCAAAAACGGCTGAATCGATTTGGCTGAAAATTGCTGGGGAGGTAGCTTAGAACCAGGAGACGGACATAGGATAGTAGGGTAGGGTATGGTAGATGAATGTTTGGTGTTTTTATAAATCTACCTGACGGACATAAATCTTATTTTCAGTCAGCTACACTCTTGTGAGATTTCAATTCAGGATCAGGATATTTCTAGATCGTTTATCATAGATCTAAGTTGTGATTGTTATTCAAATCTGAGTCTTCTCATATACAAGCCATTTGCTATTTATGAATGCAATTTGTAATTGTAATTCCCGTTGTCAAATCTATCTTCTCTCAATATCCAAAATCCGTATAACTTATAGAATCGGCAGTATTTAACGTCAAAACCTGGCGTGCAATGACGCTGGCCCTGCAATTAGATTCGATAAATACCGAGCTTCGAAATAGCTATTCTCAACATAAATAGTTATCGTGTATGCCGACTACATTGCCATTGCAATACCAGCCAAGTTTATAAGGATATTCTCCCCGTAATGATTAAAAGCATTATTTTAATTGAGACCGTAATTAATCTGAAATACAAGACTAATGAGGGGCGACGACCCCGCCTGGTGGTGGAAGATAACGAATAACTTTGTACCCCCCTACACGATCTGATTACGTACTCTCTTATTTTGAAATGTTGCTAGGAAGAGGGTATCATTTACATGAATTGAAACGAAGCGATGAGAATGAGACAAAGAAAGGTTTTAATGATATTTTGGCAATGAGGGTTTTCAGAAATGCTTTGCCTTAGGCGCAGGCCACATATAAATGGCGTCGGGCGGCTTCCAATTCCATTCAAATTTCAAACTTACTGCATTGAAATAAAGCGCAATCTGATAAGGCGCGGGCGCTGAAATTTCGCGTCATAACCACGTCCGAGCAAAGACATATCGTGTGTCCTAAATTGCGCTTTATTTCCATGCATTTAGTTTGAAATTAGAATGGAATAGGAAGCCGCCCGTGCCATGTCCGCGCCCGACGCCATTTCTGTGTGCCCTGCGCCTTAGGTGACAGCACTGAGGCGTCGGGACCAGGCACCTGTCAAAGCGCATATTTTTGCCGATTTCAGTCAAATTGACGTCAACGTCATGTTGTGATGTCTGTTACGATTGCTTAAACGCTGTCCAGACTGTTATTTTACATAAATTGACAGATGCACGCGTAAGTAGTTCATATTTATTATCAGGCAAACCCATAGACAATAAAATGTAACACTTCTTGTTCGCCTGCAGTAGTGAAGCGACGTGCTTATTCGCTGATAATGATAAATTAAATTTTACAGTTAAATCGAATTTATGTAGCGATAAATACGCAGTGTAAAAGTGTGAAGGTTAAATTTAAAAAAGGTAATATTTCAAAATTTAAAAAATCCCCGACACATTTATCTTGCGAAAACACCCCGATTCAAACAATAAAACGCCCATAACTTTTGAATGGCTGAACCGATTTTATTCAAACATAGCTGAGAACACACTCGACAAAATCACCTTTCAAAAAAAACTAAATCATAATCGGTTCATCTGTTTAGACGCTATGATGCCACAGAAAGACACAGAGATACAACACACGTGAAACTTAAACACCCTTCTTTTTCCGGCGGGGGTTAAAAAAGTAATTTATCGGATATAAAAAACAGCAAGTTAAATAACTTAAATACTTACTATTTTATTATGATGAATCGTTAAGACTCTTCTCCTATATAAACAACTGGAATAATTCACTTGAATCCTCAATAACATTAATTATTACTTCTCGAGTGCACAAATTGTGCACATCAAAGTAATTTCTTATTGATAAAGTCGATTGTTATAAGAAATCGAATCGATACCGTATTAGTTCATCACTAAATGATTCGTTTTTCACCCCCGCCGGAAAAAGAGGGGTGTTATAAGTTTCACGTGTGTTGCTGTGTATCTATGTGTCTGTATGTGGCATCATAGCGCCTAAACGGATGAACCGATTTTGATTTAGTTTGTTTTGTTTGAAAGGTGATTTTGTCGAGAGTGTTCTTAGCTATGTTTGAATAAAATAGGTTCAGCCGTTCAAAAGTTATGGGCGTTTTACTGTTTGAATGGCGTGTTTTCGCAAGATAAATGTGTCGGGGGTTTTTTAAATTTTGAAATTTTACTTGTTGAGCTGTCAAATGTAAAATTACAGGCTGGATGGAGTATTCTGGCAATCCTCTTGCCAAAGTGACGCTAACTGGAGGCGAGAATTTTTCAGAAAAGCCTCATTAGTTGTTGGACAGAGATAGTCAATCTGCAGCTTTATCTGTCCTGTTCTAAATGGCCAGTCAAGCTTTCTTTAGCTTTTAATCAGGATTAAGGAATGGAATGAATCCTTGATCAAAGGGAATGAAACGGAATCATCGACACTACGATGAAAAAGGATAAGGATACGAGGATTAAGGGTTTCTAGTACAGATGCTGCAGATACTCGCTATTATTCGGTATTCGGCATTACCCGACATATTTTTGTTATTCGTCGAATACAGAATAATAGTGCCTTATTATTCGACATTTGGCGAATAGTTGTCCCATATAGAGATAAACTTTTAACGAGCAGAAAAACTGTAGACCTAAAAATATTAAACTTTTATTCATCTTTAAAAACAAAACACACTTAGTATTATTATCATTAATACATCAAAATAAATCTGCAATAATCTGCATAGCCTTTGCCCAATTATGTTGGGGTTAGCTTCCAGTCTTACCGGATTCAGATGAGTACCAGTGTTTTACATGGAGCGACTGCCTATCTGACCTGCACAACCCTGTAACTGGGTAACACGATACCCCTTGGCAAGACGTGTCAGATCTCAATCTTCTGACTACCCGTAACGACTGTCAAAGATCTTCAAATGACGGGACCAACGGCTTAACGTGCTTGCCGAGGCACGGAGGAATCTCGGTATATTGAAATGGTCACCCATCCAAGGACCGACCTCGTTAAGAGTTGCTTAACCTTGAAGATCATCCCGTGCGGCTGTTATAATTTAGCCACAAGCTTATCATTAATACATGTTGAAATTAATTAGTTAGGCTTTTTAATTAATAATTTAAAGTCCAAAAGGGTCAGATCGGTTGCGCTTTTTTACCCGACTGCGCGACGCATAGGAGGGTAATGTGTTTATCAGTCTATGTATGTATGTTTGTTCCTATGTGGCGTTCTAGACACCAAACGCGTAGGCCGATATTGATGATTCGATGAGTTGTTATAGCAATTAATCGGTATTCGACTATTCGCAATATCTCTAATTTCTAGTGAGTGAGAGGTGTTCTTGGTATCCCACACATTTCGGTCCTGTATACCGATTTGTTAAAACGATTGTTGTTTGTGGTTCTTGATATCGTTAGAATGATACAGGCCCTATGTTATGGTGCAAAAGAAAAAGATTTAGCAATACTGAAGCATGCAATGCTGTGATCTTTGATTCAGGATTGACTGTAA
This sequence comes from Orthosia gothica, assembly GCA_949775005.1. Classification (NCBI taxonomy): domain Eukaryota; kingdom Metazoa; phylum Arthropoda; class Insecta; order Lepidoptera; family Noctuidae; genus Orthosia; species Orthosia gothica. Next base: position 13,022,430 of record OX459067.1, read on the forward strand.
TCGCTGATGGCATATTATCTGTCACAGAACACTTTTCGTCCTTCTATATGAATTTATGTATTTAAATAACAACGTAATATCACGCCTGTATCCTCCGAAGGGTTGGGTAGAGTAGCACCTAAATGACGCTCAAATTTCGCCAGTTATTTAAGTCCACGTGGTAGGGGCCGAACCTATGGCCATCAACTGGGCGTCAAAAAAAACATGTTCGCGAGCTGGCTGACCAAAACCAGGTGTATCCTCCGCCTGCACAGTTTGATTTTCTTCAGCCGGCGGGTTTTATTTTATTTTATCTTTTTTATTTATAACTTTTTAGTCAAAAACCTTTTTTTTTCCGAATTAAATACAATTTTACAAATAAGTGTTATATTTTTTTTAAAACACCTCTTAAAATCCTTTATGTGGGTATCAAAACCCACACGATGGGACTGGAAGAAAAAAAATTTGGGCATACAAAATCCGGCAATTTTAATTTAGCCAATGACACTCGTAAGGTAAAGACGTATCATCAAAATCGACCAACGCGTTTGGTCTCTAGAACGCCACATAAGAACAAACATACATACATACATAGACTGATAAACACATTACCCTTCTTCGGCAGTCGGGTAAAAAGAAATACGATGTCATTTATGTGGAAAGCTTTATTCATTATGAATATGATGTCTCTGGTAAAGAGAACAAAAAACTTAAAAGCATGGTGTACTTAGATTATAGGCTAAACTGTTTGTAAGTACCTGAAAGAGAGCCAAGTGTATCATCTTGATTTATGGCACACTACGTAATTAGGGCCATCCAACGATGGCGTCACTGACTGTATCCATGCTCATGAAATATCTTAGTTATCGACGTCAAACTAGCAAGCGTTTATGAGATACTTGGAAAGTTTGAAAGTGTTTAGGCGAAACCATCAAATACGTATATTTGACAACTAGCAGTCTCACGCGGCTTCGCTCTCGTCAACTGGCTACCTACCCACCCATCTACCCTACCTACCCTACATACATGATTGTTGCGTAACTCAAACCGTATACGCAGCGCACGCAACGGAAGCCCTCTAAAATATTTTTGCCCGTTTTTGCAACATTTTTCATGTATGCTCCGCTCCTATTGGTCGTAGCGTGATGTTCTATAGCCTATAACCTTCCTCGATAAATGGACTATCCAACACAAAAATAATGTTTCAAATCCAACCAGTAGTTCCTGAGATTAGCGCGTTCAAACAAACAAACTCTTCAGCTTTATAATATTATAATATTATACTAGCTGACCCGGCAAACTTTGTTTTGCCATAAAAACACCAAACATTTATCTACCCTACCTTACACTACCCTACCCTACACTACCTTCCCTACCCTACGCTACACTACCCTACCCTACAATACCCTACCCTATCCTACACTACACTACACTACACTACACTACCCTACCCTACCCTCCGCTACACTAGCCTACCCTACACTACCCTACCCTACCCTACCCTACGCTACGCTACACTACCCTACCCTACACTACACTACCCTACCCTACCCTACGCTAGCCTACCCTACACTACACTACACTAACCTAGAAAAAAAAAAATACGTAGAAACCATCTTTGAACTTTAACGAACATTTAAAAAAAAGAATCGTCCAAATTGATCCAGGCGTTGTTGAGTTATGCGCTAACCAACACATTTTGCGATTCATTTTTAGGGTTCCGTAGCCAAATGGCAAAAAACGGAACCCTTATAGATTCGTCATGTCTGTCTGTCTGTCTGTCTGTCTGTCTGTCTGTCCGTCCGTATGTCACAGCCACTTTTTTCCGAAACTATAAGAACTATGCTGTTGAAACTTGGTAAGTAGATGTATTCTGTGAACCGCATTAAGATTTTCACTTAAAAATAAAAATAAAACAATAAATTTTGGGGGTTCCCATACTTGAAACTAAAACTAAAAATATATTTTTTCATCAAACCCATACGTGTGGGGTATCTATGGATAGGTCTTCAAAAATGATATAGAGGTTTCTGATATCATTTTTTTCTAAACTGAATAGTTTGCGCGAGAGACTCTTCCAAAGTGGTAAAATGTGTGTCCCCCCCCCTTTAACTTCTAAAATAAGAGAATGATAAAACTGAAAAAAATATAAGATGTACATTACTATTTAAACTACCAGCGAAAATTGGTTTGAACGAGATCTAGTCAGTAGTTTTTTTTTAATACGTCTTAAACCGCAATTTACCAAGTACGGAACCCTTCGTGCGCGAGTCCGACTCGCACTTGGCCGGTTTTATATTATAGATAAGTATAGATAATTATTAAACTTTATGAGCGTATAGAATATCAAACGTCTACAGCTCGAGAAGCTCATTAGCAACGTGTACAAACTATTTAGGGTCAGGTCGTTATGTGAATAATTAGTTCAGAAACTTACGCTCAAATAATTACTCATCACGAGACCTTGGCACGTCCTTCACATGACACGTGTACCCAAACTAAAGGAAAATGATCACTCGCCTAAAATAAACTTGCAATAAAAATTAGTAACACTAACACCTCAAACGGAACATTCCATAAGTATATTACTTTCTATATTTGGACGACGCGATCATTATCGCGGCGCGTTGTGATTTTTTCAGATTAACGGCCGCGTAGGTAGGGTAGAATACGTCTCGACTGTCTGTCGGTTGTTCTTTGACGCGCGTGTGTCGCTCTGCTAGACTAGATGTCGCCACCGACGCCCTGCCTACACCCGCTATCAGTTGCTCACTGATAACGCGTATCGCGGAATGGATCGCGCAGTTTCCACTAAAAACGTCCACTTTTCAAGGAAATAGAAATGTTTATTTATCGTATCATAAAATCTATTCTAGTTTTTATCAGATTATATGTTGTTTGATTTTTTATTTGGATTTTTATGTTGTTGCTATACGGGTAAAAGTTTAAATGAAGTCATTGTGTCGGTATGAGAGTGTGCAAAGTGTGAACTGTACCTACATGTAGTAAAAGAAAGTAAGAAAAGAAAGAAAAATATTTATTTGTGACCCGCACAGGAGACACGAGAAATAAGCATAAAATTAAACAATAATGAAATAAAAACCCCGTGCGAGACCAAAAAGGCTCCTATCTCAGCATGTGCAGCGATAACCAAAAAAGGTAATAACGCTGCGCTGATATTCTGATAGGGCTCACTGTTGATCCCACGCATCCATACTAATATTATAAATGTGAAAGTAACTCTGTCTGTCTGTCTGTTACCTTTTCTCACGCTTAAACCGCTGCACCGATTTAGATGAAAGTTGGTATGAAGATAGTTTGAGACCTGGGAAAGGACATAGGCTATATAGGTAGGGTAGAGTATTGTAGGGTCGGGTAGGTTAGGGTAATGTAGGGTAGGGTAGTGTAGGGTCGGGTAGGGTAGGGTAGGGTAGATAAATGTTTGGTCTTTTTATGGCAAAACACAAGTTTGCCGGGTCAGCTAGTTTTTACATTCGGCAGGCTTATTAAGGCGGTACCCTGACCAAAAAACCAGCATGAGATATGAGCATTCCTATTGACCTAGCGGCACTGGTGGCGCATGAATTACAGAAGTGAATACGCCCAGATTTTAGAATAAAATCGAATTTTGGACTTTTGAAAAAAAAAAATACTACAAAAATGTTCGTTATTAAATTGTCTATCCATTAGTGTAAGTACAAAAAAAATAATTAATGAACACTTTACGAGGAGATGCATGCTATCAATAATTATTTCTCATTTTTATGGTTTTGTTGGAAGGAGATTAGTGAAACATAATTATACCTCTTTAAAAAAAAAGTAAACGACCATTTGAGAATCAATAATATGTAGAAATTTAATGTATTTTTATTCATTGATATATCTTTTTAAATAACGAGTAGATAACTGTTAAAAACAGCACGAAAAACGGCTACCGCGGCGTTTTGCTCGGGGTACCGCCTTAAGTATAAAACAGCAATCAGCAATCATCGCGCGATCAAACGCATGTCATAAAAGTCGGAATTATCTACCCTTTAGGTATAGTCCTACACAATCGTTTGCTAATTGCTCGCTGATTGTCGAAAGCACTTACGTGGGACACTCAGAAAGTTTTGCGAAACTAAAAAAAATTGTTCTATACGTACATATATTTTTATTAAATCTTTTCAAAGTACTTTCCACCAGCCTCTATACAAAGATTCATGCGCCTAAACCAGTTTTCAAAACACTTTTTCCAGTCCGCCGCAGACACCTCGTTTACAGCCTGCTCGAACGCAGCCAGCGCATCTTCCGGCGACGAAAATTGTATCCCTTTGAGCTGATTTTTTATTTTTGGGAATAAAAAGAAGTCACACGGTGCTAGATCAGGGCTGTAAGGAGGGTGACCCAGGAGTTTGACTGGCGTGCTGTCCAGGAAGTCCCTCGTTTTGAGTGCGGTGTGCGCAGGTGCATTGTCGTGGTGGAGCAGTAGCCCGCGGAGCCCTGTGTTTGGTCGCTTGTTGCTTATAACAGAGAAAACTTCTGGCAAACATTTGGTAGTATACCATTCGGCATTAATGCTTCTTTGATCCCGTAAGGGAATTGATACCAAGTGGCCAGTCAAATTAAAAAAGCTAGCGATCAAAATCTTACCCCCGCTTCTAGATCGCTTCACTTTGGTAGGCGTTGGCTCATTTTGAAACACCCAAACAGTCGACTGGCGCTTGGTTTCTGGGTCGTATTGATAAATCCAGGACTCATCACCTGTAACGATGTCGTAAACACGCCGAGACGAGCCTGCTTCAAATTTGTTAAGCATATCACGGCACCATTCCACCCGGGCCTGCTTCTGAGCATCGGTGAGGTTGTGCGGCACCCAGCGTGATACTATCCTCCTCACGCGAAGATGGCTGTGTAGAATCTCGTGAACGCTTCCCGATCCAATCTTCAATATGTGTTGAATCTCCTGATATGTAATTCGCCTATTGTCTTGGATTAAATTTTTCACTGCTAGCACGTTTTCTTCGGTAACAGCCGTCAAAGGGCGACCGCTTCTTTCGTCATCCCCCAAAGTTGGTCGACCGCGCTTGAATTCGTTATACCAACGATACACGGTTGCCTTGGAAGGGCCTTCATCCATGAATGCCATTTGAAGTCTATCGTACGATTCATCCGGTTTCAGGCGACACTTGAAATCGTATAAAATCATAGCTCTAAAATGTTCCCGGCGCAGATCCATATTTCAGTGAGACACAATACTTTGAATTAACTCGCAAAAAATGTGGAGGGAAATTTTGAAATTGGAACTTACTTATTTTTACTTATAAATAATCATATATTCGAAAAACATTATAACTGGCCAGTCTCCCATATATAAAAACTTTTTTTCGCAATACTTTCTGAGGGGCCTGGTATTTAAAAAAAAACACCCAAAAACTCTTAAACTTCTGTATTGAAGAGCAATTATTGCGCAAAAATCGCTATCGTTTTGCACTTTGCAAGATACGTAATAATTTTGCGGTTTGCGTATCCAGTATCTGGGCTATGTATGGTTCTAGGCATTTATAAAATATCATCCAAATATTGGTTGAAGGTTCAAATGTCATGCCATCGGTTTCCAATACCCAGTAATGACAATACCAATGACCATAAATGGTATGAGGAATTGGAATCACAATTGAAACACGTAAAGTTAATTTAGTTTCAATACAACTATGTGATACATACGTCACGATTACTCTGGGTTGACACTTGCATTGTGTACAGTTAATCCAAATTAGAGTTCAGGAAAATTCATTGTTTGTGAATACCTACCTACTAGTACTACCCACCCATTGCGGTTACGGATAGGTCCATCGGCAAATTTGTCAAATTTAACACACAATACGCACATATAGCAGAATATACCAAATTGCCTATAGTTCCATTGTGGTTTCAGTTACCACCATGACGTTGTGTACTGAGGGGGAAAGCTCAGACAGCTATCTTCTATAATCTATACTAATCTATACTAATATACTAATAATAATATTAATTATTAATTAATATTATAAAGCTGAAGAGTTTGTTTGTTTGTTTGTTTGTTTGAACGCGCTAATCTCAGGAACTACTGGTTGGAATTGACAAATTCTTTTTGTGTTGGATAGTCCATTTATCGAGGAAGGTTATAGGCTATATAAAATCACGCTACGACCAATAGGAGCCGAGCATAAATGAAAAATATTAACGAATTTGAAAAAAAACGGGCAAAGATATTCCTTTTTGAGAGCTTCCATTGCGTGCGCTGCGTAAACGGTTTAAGTTACGCAAATATCATGTATGATGGAAATGTTCCTCTTTAAAAGTTCTAAAAAAAAGTCCGCGACAGCATATGTCTATCTTTTAAGATTGACTCACAATAGCAACTTTTATGTTCTAAATTTTAACTAAATCGCCGCCGCCGGTAGAAACAAAAGTTGGTTACATTCGTATAGTAGTATTTTATTTCTTATTCAAATAAATAGTTCAACGAGTTGGTAGGTAGGTAGGGTAGGGTAGGGTAGATAGGGTAGGGTAGGTAGGGTAGGGTAGGGTAGATAGGGTAGGTTAGGTAGGTAGCCAGTTGACGGAAGCAAAGCCGCGGGGGTCAGCTAGTAATATTATAAAGCTTCTTTGTTTGTTTGAACGCGCTAATCTCAGGAACTACTTGGTTGTAATTGAAAAATTATTTTTGTGTTGGATTGTCCATTTATCGAGGAAGGTTATAGGCTATTTAACATCACGCTACAACCAATAGGAGCCGAGCAAAAATTTTGCAAAAATGGGAAAAAATATTCCTTTTTGAGAGCTTCCGTTGCGTGCGCTGCGTAAACGGTTAAAGTTACGCAAATATCATGTATGATGGAATTATTCCTCTTTAAAAGTTCTAAAAAGAAGTCCGCGTCAGCATATATCTATCTTTTAAGATTGACTCACAGTAGCTGCTTTTATGTTCTAAATATTAACTAGATCGCCGCCGCCGGTAGAAACAAAAGTTGGTTGGTTACATTCGTATAGTAAGTAGTACTAGCTGACCCGGCAAACTTTGTTTTGCCATAAAAAGACCAAACATTTATCTAACCTACCCTACCCTACCCTACCCTACCCTACACTACACTACCCTACCCTACCCTACCCTACCCTACACTACCCTACCCTATCCTACCCTACCCTACGTACCCTACCCTACATACCTACCCTACCCATATAAAAAAAAAAAATTGATGTTGACCTATTCTCAGACCTACTGAATATACATATAAAATTTCATCAAAATCGGTCAAGCCGTTTCGGAGGAGTTTGGCAACGGAAACTGTGACACGAGAATTTTATATATTAGATATTATTTCTTATTGAAATAAATAGTTCATCATTCAAATCATCATTATTCAAATTGGTAGGTAGGTAGGGTAGGTATAGTAGAGTAGGTAGGGTAGGGTAGGTATAGTAGAGTAGGTAGGGTAGGGTAGGTACGGGAGGGTAGGTGGGTAGGGTAGGTACGGGAGGGTAGGTGGGTAGGGTAGTTATGGCAGGTAGGTAGCCAGTTGACGGAAGCGAAGCCGCGGGGGTCATCTAGTAAATTATAAGCAGAAATTACTTTGAAATATTATATTGAATCAACAACGCACCTGTCTTCAGGCAACTTGTACCCAAAAGTCACAACCAAAAGCTAAAACAGAAACATCTTCTATTATTTGACAAGCGTTCCTTTTTCAATAACCTTCCAATACTAAACAGTTATCTGTTACCAGTCTTATAATAGGCAAGGAGTTCGCCTCTAAATAGGCGAAGAGTCCTCACAGTACCTATCGACCAGTACAATATACACATCTTATATCGGTGTGATAAGAAATCGCATCGGAGCTGCGGAGCATTGACATTTTAGTGTCGACACATTGATAAAAAAAAGAATATGATTAGAGCATTTCACGGATACTTTATTATCCGTGAAATGCTATCGATTTTCACGTGAAATTTTTGGGTAAGTGTACATCAAATCCTCCTTCACATGCCCGACCCCGAATAAATTGGGAATGGGGCAAAAATAAATGAATATTGAATATGACAATACATTTAAAAAGACTGATAAAAAGTGAAAAATCACGAAACATAACCCATCTTTTGGAGTTCATAGGTTGCTTCTAGGCAAGCGGTGGTACCATCTGGTGATATATATTTATTTGGCTTACCTCTCGCTTTTCCATCAGAGTGATTGGCTACTGCTTAACTGGGTGATCTTGTGGAGACAGACTAGAGTAAACTAGAGTCTCCAGTCAGGCACAAAAAGCTAATCCTAAGCGACCACGCTGAGGTTTATCCCCTATGGGGTCGAACCTAGCCTCAGGGCGTCACTGGAGGGACAACTAGGGCTGGATCATGATTAAGTGATTCTACCATCCGTTCGGAAAATACCTACGTGGAGAAGTACGGGAAATGGTGAGATTGTGGTGAAACGCGAACCTATATATATAACTAGCTGACCAGGCAAATTTTGTTTTGCCATAAAAACACCAAACATTTATCTACCCTACCTTTCCTACCCTACCCTACCCTACCTACCCTACCCTATTAAGAAGTTTCATACAAAACTAACCCACCGCCCCATTTCTCCCCCTTCGTGTTTTATGAAAAAAAAAGTAGCCTATGTCCTTTCCCGGGTCTCAAACTATCTTCATACCAACTTTCATCTAAATCGATTCAGCGGTTTAAACGTGAAAAAGTAACAGACAGACAGACAGACAAAAATATTGCTGTAAAAGTACAATTAATATTACGGTAACTATCGTCTTAATATTATCCATTTCATGTTCCTAAGACAAGGGTTCAACTGTCGGCCGATGCGATGAGTGATCCGGGATATGATATTAATAAATAAATTTACACTTGATTGCCATTACATGCCACTCAATGCACTGGTAACGTCATACCGATCCATACATTGTACAGTCACCTACGAAACAGTCGAACAGCTGAAAGCCTGACGTAAGGTTCCCCTAGTCGACTGCACGAACTATTTTGTGCGCGGGGTTAATATGCATGCTATCTCATCCGACAACACGTGCGAAAGAGATAGATGCTGTGATGAGCAGTAACAAGGTAGTTCGCGTACGAATTAGCACTTTTGCAAGTTTGTAGCGAAATGGGTTTCCATACAGGACTAGATAATGATGTACGTACCTCGTCAAACGGGGAATAATCACTAGACTACGTTTGTATGGAAGAATGATCGACTAGTGTAACCATTAGATAGAGAATAAGAGATGCGAGAGTAACTATGTCTGCTTGTTTGTATCTTTTCACCATCATCAGCCTATAGCAGTCCACCGCTGGATATAGGCATCTCCAATTGCACGCAATTTGCTTCGATGTTCAGCAAATGTCGTCCAGCTGCTACCAGCCACCCTGCGAAGGTCGTCGCCGTCGCTCCATCTAGCCTGAGGGCGTCCTATACTAAAACACTTTCAGAACTTTTTCGAAGTTAGCATTGTCATTGCGAAAGTGTCTGTCTGTCATTAAATCATTTATTTATTTGCAAACATGGGTACAAATATACATTGATGTTTTTTGTTCATATAAGTAATAAAGTTCTCCATGTTTAACCATCACATGGGTATGCAAATAATGAAAAGTAAGTAGGTACAAGATAAAATTAAATTAAATATGTCAGCCTTATGTAATAATTATAATAATATTTAAATGACAGAATAAAAAAAAAACAATAGAAAATTAAATTACAAACAAATATAAATTAAATTCGAAACAATTGAAATAAAATTCAATTGCATGTACATAAATGTCAGAACATAGATGTCTGTGTTCGTTTTTACGTCCAGGGCCTGCAGTCTCGACATAGCTAACGATCGTTACGTTAAGTAACATTCGTTAACTCTTACCACAAAATAGTAAGTATACAGAAGGGCCACTCCCGCCGTTTGGAAAATTGACAGCTAAACTTGACAGATTCACTAGGGTTGTAGTCAATCGATGCGTCTTAACCCTGCGAGTGTCATAGGCTACATTAAAATTGGACAATAGAAAAATGGCGGATTTTGGGTGCCATATTGTGGGGGCCCAAATTTTTTTTTTCGGTATAATCAGATGAAAAACGCTAGTTACGTCGGCACGGTGTCTTTGTATGGGATGATCTGTATGCTAGTATTCTATTATCTGTGGTTTGTGTGAGTGTGACGTTTCGAGCGGTTGTAGGTAGTTTCCATACTGTTTGTATATTTTTACTGTGTAAATGTCATTGTGATTTTTTGCGTTCCCCAGTTATAATTGATACTCGGTACTTATTACAGCCGTTGTATACGTATCTCGACTGCAATTATTTTTTCTCAAAAATGGTATGTAATGTTGACATAACATCTCTAAAAAGTATCCAGAAAGTGAACTCTACCGGAGACTATTCACAACTGTCCGGTAAGAAGCGAGATTTTAAATTTGGAATCTCCTACTGTCCAGTAAGTAAGTATGTAATTTACTTACTGGACACTTGGTCATCCTTCATCCCTTTTTTTTTTTATGGCTTCGCACGGTTTAGGTCATCCTCTTTAGATCTGCTTAGAAAAAAAAAACATAGTACCAGACACAGATTAGAGTTTAGCCATTATAACATGGTTAGAGGGAGGCTCCAAATATATATCTATCTCTTTTTGGTATGACATTTTATGAGATACATAATATATTTTGGAGCCTTAAACATCCATTTTATTGTCTGTGACACTTTTTTTTTTTTTTTTTTTATGGGTCTGTGACACATAACGCGACGCAGAAAAAGTATGCACGTTGCGTTTTGTACTTAGTAATGTTGTAGAAGTATAGTGTGGGATTTTATGTTTGTATTTAGTCATTTCAGTTTATAAATCATGTTGGATTAAAGAGTCCGTTAATCAAGATGTACAACAAACAAATATAAATGCCCCCGGTAAATCGATCACAATATCTATCAGTAATTGCCCTAATATGAATGTAACCTTCAATATTAATTAAACGAATTTGTTGTTAAACTTTCTTTCATTTTTGAGAAAAGCATTATACAAACCTCAACCAGTAAGAAAGCCATCCTGGCCTCGTATATAACCGGACCTCACCTGCGGTTCGGTCCGGTTAACTCATACTCGGCCAGGAAGGCTTACTTACTGGATTCTGCTGTAATGTACTATATCGATTTTTTTGTGGCAGGACGTTGTAATTCAACTGACGTTTTACAGCTAAATGCTCGATGTCTCGGCGAGATAGAACTGCAATTTGGTTAATGATGCCCATTTTGAGGCATATTTTGTATTGTTATCCTATAAATTGTGCCGTGGATCTCTGAAATTAAATTTCAGTTTTTCTGATGGTGAATTAAAATGTGTTTTTCGAAACTACACGTTTTGTTTTTGCTTGATTTTTAGTTACATTTACTTGATTCTTGTTAGGCTGTAAGAACCAGAACACCTAGGCAAATAATCTGTTTTGAACCCCGAAATTTTATGCTCCATTTGTGTCCATCGCTTATTTTACCAGTACTTACAAAATCTTTTATTTTATCACAAGCGGACTCCTCGCGGTTGCACCCGCGTAGTTCCCGTTCCCGTGGGAAGACAGGGATAAAAAGTAGCCTATGTCACCCGGGTATAGTGTAGCTTCCCAACGGTGAAAGAATTTTTGAAATCGGTCCAGTAGTTTTTAAGTTTATTCGTTACATACAAAAATACAAATCTTTCCTCTTTATAATATTAAACTATATGTAGATGTCGCTATAATAATAATATTTAGTAATAAGCAGAAAATATTAGGTTTTGTCTGGGTGGTGTCGAAGAGATTACGAAGCTACTTTCTTTTTTAATCTTTTCATATGCAATATTTATTATGAGTTTTATTAATGCCATATTTTACTACGCTTATCTTTCAGTAATGATTAGTGAACGTAAGCCTAGCTGTGTAGTAATATGAATTAGATTTCATATAAAAATTAAATTCTATATTCATACAAATTCAAGAAGGAGCTCGAGGTTAAATAATAACAGCCGCATAGGTCGATCATCCAGGTTAAGGAACGCTTGACGAGGTCGGTCCGTGGATGGGTGACCATTTTCAACATACCAAGTTTCCTCCGTGCCTCGGCAAGAACGTTAAGCAGTTAGTCCCGGCTGTCATTTAAAGATCTTTTGACAGTCGTTACGGGTAGTCAGAAGCTTGAGATCTGACACCAGTCTTGCCAAGAGGTACGGTAGTGCTACCCAGTTACTGGGTTGTGGAGGTCAGATAGGCAGTCGCTTCATGTAAAACACTGGTACACATCTGAATCCGGTAAGACTTTAAATCGTTCCATGTAAAACACTGGTACTCAGCTGAATCCGGTGAGACTGGAAGCCGACACCAATATATTTGGGAAAAGGCTAGGCAGACATGCGATGATGATACAAATTAAATATAAATCTTGCATTTAATGAATTTATTAACATAAATTAATCAAGGACAAACGAGTCCGTAAAATGGGAGTACAATAATATTACATTTTACAAGTCTATGCTATTTTCATTTTTTTATTTGGACAGAATTGCCCAACCGTTGATTGCGTGCTTATAATAAAATTATCATAATTTAAATATAATGACACTGTAACTTTGCATCTTTATAGTTCCGATAATGCGAGACGCCGATGTTATAACGATTATTATATACAGAGTTAGTCTATTTGACAATTTCCTTGAGTGGCATAAAAAAATAATATCCATTTATAATGTGGCCTAATAACGGTAAAAATATTAATAACTTGTGCTTTTAGGTTAAAAAAGATTTTTATTATAATTTATGGCGCAAGCTTTATTTAGGTATTCTATTTTAATTTCAGTTGAAATGACGCTGTTGCTAACGGCGAACGGCATCTCTAGTTTAGTTTTATGCGTTCAGTAGTAGCTGCCAGCAAAATTGTACAAGAACTTTATGGGCTACTTAAGGACTTAGCACATGGACTTAAGGCGCCGATTCCCTTGAGTAGCTGATTTTAAAATGAGAATCACGTCTAAACGGCTAGTGGTAATTTATTGGCAAAAATATATGTTATAGTAGACCATTTTCTTAATAATTTCATCTGAGCAAATTGTGAGTTTTATTCTTATAACATAGTGTAATTAATTTGTAAAGTTATGTCTAAAACGGACAAAAACACGACAATCACACCAAAACCGCTGCGCGTATTTTAATGAAATTGACACCATATCAAAGACAATTTAATTATCTACATTTTGATCTGAAGCTTTTTTTTTTAAAGTCAAAGAATAATAAGGAAAGTACAAAAAACTACTAAATTTTGGGTCGCGCGGGTGTGAAACGAGTGCGCGTTTTGTTCCCTCAAGGTCGTTGGCGTTAGTCGTCGTCTTAAAGCGCTTATTAAACTACACGGTATTCAGGACCCTAAACTCTAATGTAGGGTAGCGTAATAACTATTAGGGAGTTAGGGTCCCCTAAATAGCGACCGTGGCATTCACGGACACGGTATTCAGGGCCCTGAATTCCGTGTAGTCTAAACACACTGAAACCTCGCGCGAAGGCGTGGTCTTAAGGGCCAACATACCCTTTAGTGCCGTAAAACGATAACTTTCTAAAGCATACTCCTTAGTAACGGCTAGGTTAAAAGGTTTGAAAAAAATATATACTTATTATTGATTCATGTACATAATTTAGAACACAAGATTTTTTCGTGTAATAGTTTTGCTTTAAAAAAATAATTAATAATACGATATTTTTTCGCAACTTTTGGAAACTCCTACAAAGCGACTTGGATGTTTAATAATATTTTTACGCAGAAAAATTTATGGATAAAATTTCTTCATAACAAACATAGCAAATGTAAATCAAATAATATTTTGCAAACAAAACTGTTCAAAGGGAGGTTCAATATTGACATTTTGGCATCGAGCGGGCGCACGGCCAGTACTGCGTTAACATTCGGGCGTATATAGCGCCTTAAGGACTTAGCACATCGACTTAAAGCGCTTAGTTATTACATACAGGGTATTCAGGGCCCTAAACTCTAATTTAGGGTGGTGTAACAACTGTTAGGGTCCCCAAAATAGTGACCGTACCATTCAGGGACACGGTATTTAGTGCCCTGGATACCGTGTAGGGCATAAGGGCTAAACACACTGAAACCAAGCGCGAAGGCGTTGTCTGATCGTACAGAACACTTACACCATGTTCGGAAACGTCGAAGAACGGTCGCATTTACTCGTTCTCCTCCAAAAAAACCTTCTCGAAGCACCTTAATTTATTATCACAATTCACATAGCGCTAAAACATCAATTACATCCATTAAAAAATAATATAATAATCTACGTCATTTTAAGTATCTTATGTAACACGACCAATTTCACTGATAATGTTACCAGATAATAACCTCTTTCGACTCGTTTAAGTCTTGATAATTTATATCGAAGACTAAACGCGTCCTATCTTCACGCCATTAGTATCAGTGGGTGTGGCTGTGCAATCATTATGATTGCGATAAGTATTTCCTTCTTCACTTTAACCTCTGTCTCTTATATATATAAGTGCGAGCGTAATATAAGCAAGGACGTCGCAGCGAACGGGTTATGGTGATTTCTTCAAAGTTGCCAGGTTCGAAATTAAATAAATGCAATAAGAGTGCAATTCTCACCTACTGATAAACATAGAATTGACTTATTCAAGTATCGTCTATCAAGGTGCAGGGCTCAGTTGTATCGCAACTATGTATGCCGTCATAGTTTTCGAGTCAAGGCTTCGTATTGCTTATTCTAGTTGCTGATAAGTTGTGCCTGGATACACATTTATCGGGACTTGCGTTGCGGTTTACACTATTGTATTGTGTGTATATTATTTTTAAGACTCTTAGCTACCGAAAGTCGCGGAGAAGTGAAGAGGACAAAATTTCAATGTGGGTTGACGAAAAAAAGTGACTGAATGACTAAAAGGAAAAGACTAGCTTGGTGTGATATACAGAAGTGACTAGGGGTGAAATACCAGCTTAAATTGACAAACAGAAATGAGTTTGGGCAAAAGACGAGATTGATTTGTTCTACTGAAATGATTAGAGGCAAAATACGAGATCGATTTGATGTACAGAAATGACTAGGGGCAAAAGACAAGATTGATTTGTTCTACTGAAATGACTAGAGGCAAAATACGAGATTGATTTGATGTACAGAAATGACTACGGGCAAAATACGAGATTGGTTTGTTGTACAGAAATGACTAGGGGCAAAAAACGAGATTGATTTGAGGTACAGTAATGACTAGAGGCAAAAGACAATATTGGTTTCATGTACAGAAATGACTAGAGGCAAAATACGAGCTTGATTTGTTGTACAGACATGACTAGGGGCAAAAGACGATATTGGTTTGATGTACAGAAATGACCAAGGGCAAAAAACGAGATTGATTTGATGTATAGAAATGACTAGGGGCAAAAGACGAGATTGGTTTGATGTACAGAAATGACTAGGGGCAAAATACGAGATTGATTTGATGTATAGAAATGACTAGGGGCAAAAGACGAGATTGATTTGATGTATAGATATGATTAGGGACAAAATACCAGCATGATTTGTCTTTTGTCTGAACAAAAGTGACTAACGGCAAAAAACCAGCTTGGTTTGAAGAACTAAAATGATTAGGGGTCAAAAGACGGACGGCGCGAATACCGACGCTCATTTTCATGCTTAACTCTAAACCAAAACATCAGAGTATAATGTGACAGGATAATACACCATGTCTGACGAATATGGGTTATCAATTTCACATGTCCACTGACACTTTCAGAGCGGCATAAAAATAGAATAAACTAACACGTATTGTATAATATTGGCAAAATATCGCATGCAACACTGTCTGACGTCATGGTCGACCCATTTTCCTTGTTACATTTATCAATTGTCAGTGTTTCCATAATGATTTAGGTATAGAAGGAAAACATAGAACGTAGTAACTTATCTAATCAAGTTAGCGTCATTTTGTGTGGTCCTGACGCTGTTTGGAGCGATTATGGACAAAAATAGGAGTTTTATTACAAATTGTAGGTTTGATAGCCTAAACTGACGCTTCATTCTGTAGGTTTTTGGGCGTTCCTAACCTAAGCCAGTGCTGCTAACTCGTTTGAGCAAAAACGCGCTGTTTGCTCTTTAAACAAGTAAAATTTTCAAAATTTAATAAACCCCCGACACATTTATCTTGCGAGAACACCCCGATTCGAACAGTAAAACGCAAATAACTTTTGAACGGCTGAACCGATTTTATTCAAACATATCTAAGAACACTCTCGACAAAATTACCTTTCAAACAAAAAAAAACTAAATCGAAATCGGTTCATCCGTTTAGGCGCTATGATGCCACAGACAGACACACAGATACACAGCAACACACGTGAAACTTATAACACCCCTCTTTTTCCGGCGGTGGTTAAAAAGGCGCTAGTACGCGCTAAATGGTCGCTGTAAAAAAAGCGGTCCAAAAATCGGTCAAATTCGGCGCCAAATTTAAACAAAACGCCATAAATTTGAGACTTGAGTTGAGAATGTATAAACGCAGTTTTTTATTATTTATTCAATCAAATATGTCATATAAAAGATTAACTTATACATTATAGTACTTGTTTAGTAATAATAATATAAAGTAGTGACGTTTTAATGTAATTATTTTATAAAATAAACGGATTAAATTAATTCATCATCGTCTGATTCTACTACAATTGCTTCTTAGGCTGAAATAAGGTTGGTCTTGATCAGTTTTGGACTTGAATTTATATTTATCTGTGGATAAAATTTTCCTCAACACGTCTTTGGGAAGTTGAAAGTTTGCGCAATTACTATTTTTTAAAGAAAGTACTGAGTTTCAAAAAGCGCTAGATCTGGCGCTGAAAGCGCTAATTTGGCAGCACTGACCTAAACTGACTGTTGATAACATTAGTATAGTTCTCGCCAAACTTCTGTGCCGCCCTGAAGTTGGCTTTCCGATGCGCAAGACACGAATCGGTGATGTTTACGGGCAGCCATTGTAGCCAACTTCAGGGCGGCCAAGAAGTTTGGCGAGAACTATAGTATTCGTCACGAACGTTTCGTCAACTTACGTCAGTAGTAACAGTGGTGTTTCATCCCATACAAGGAAACTGTCCCGACGTACTGTACAGATTAAACTGATTATTTTTTGCACATCGATCGCGTTCGTAATGACTTTTAGATAAATGTCACAGAATAAATATACAAACAGTATGGAAACTACCTACAAACGCTAGAAACGGCACACTCACACAAACATGACGACGAGACCCCTAAGCGGCTCGTAGCTCGTACTACTGACAGCAGAAGTGCCTTCATGGTCTCGTCGGTGCGTATGTTTGTGCAGTGGTGTCTCATCCCTCCCATACAAAGAAACCGTGCCGACGTATTGTACTGATTATTTTTTGTACATCGATCGCGTTCGGTTCCGTTCCACGGATATAGATGGTGATCTATCTATCGCCGTGGAACGGAACCGAACGCGATCGATTTAAAAAAAATAATCGGTAAAACCAGATGAAAAACGCTAGTTACGTCGGCACGGTTTCTTTGTATGGGATGAGGCATCTGTATGCTAGTATTATATTATCTGTGGTAGTGATTTCTTTTAATCATTTTGTAATGCTGTCAGTTACACTCGTTCAACGGGATTATTTACTAATAATGATGATTTAAAGCCGGAGGCATTCTAAATAGCATAATTATTGCGATGTCTGCTATTCGGATTGCTGAATTCAATATCGTTAGCAAACTGTGAATACATTTAGCTATTAATATGTCGATTTCTAAAGTAGTAGACGGATCTAGACAACGAAGCCCTGACGTTGTATATAAAATAAACATTTTGAAGTTCAGTAACCTTAGTTCTAATCTCTTCCAATAATCCTATGCAAACCTTTCCTTTTTTATTCTAAGTTCTTTCAGTCCATCCAAAGGTTGTCTGGTAGATATCGCTGTCAGCGATAAGACCGTCTTTGTACCCGTATTAATAAGTTTTTCTTGTAAAATAGATGTGTAACTTTTATGTTGTACAATAAACTATATTCTTTTCTATTCTAATATTAAACAAGTAAAATCTGGGTATTACTAGATATAGTTGTAGTGAGGTTATGTGTCTGTCTTCTAATAGAAAAGTTTAATAACCTTATTCCCAATCTCTTCCAACATCAAAAAGGGTGAAAATACGTTTTACCAGCAAAAAGTTTAATAATAAATGTAACCCGACAACCGGTTTTCTTTTTATTGCCCGGGCTATAATAATGAATCGATTGACACCTCATTCATCAAAATCGGATGAATAGTTTAGGCGCTACGGAAATACATACATACATAGCCTGCTAAAATCGTAACCCTTTCTTTTGGCTTTGAGTCGGGTAAAAAGCAAATAGTAATCAGAGGTAGATCACCAGATCTTGCCAGTAATTACTGCAAAGGGTGGACACCATACCAATTGTCCACCCTTTGCAGACGTCAAGGAAGCCGTACATGAGAGAAATAATTGCTATTAGCACTATTACTAATGGTCTGGAATGACGAGACGGTTCTAAAAGGCTTTATTTATGAAGCCGAGCTTCGTTTCATGGTGTAGGCAGAGCTTTGGAAGAGTGTTTGCAAAATGAAAGAGACTTCAGAGACTGAAGGCTTCTTTGTCCCCGAACGTAAATAATTATGTCCTATTCTAGGTTAGTAACCTACAATTTTCTCGTCTTAATATGTTTGGCGTGTTAGACAGAAAATAGGACGAGTCTCAAGAGATTGCTGAAGTAACTATAGTTTAGAATTAGGCTCGTAAGAGACTAAGAGGTCGTGTAAAATTTATTCCAGAGGCAGAGTATGGTACTAATTCAGATAAATAGTTCTCGCATGGGACTAGAAAGTTTCTGACATCGTATTAGAAAACATCGTGAGGAAACCTGGACTAACATAGTTAATGTAAGTCTGAAATAGCCAAGTCAGAGGCCTGTGGGATTGCCATTGGCGGTCTAATTAACTCTGATACCAGAGGTACCCACATCCGCAAACGAAAAGAAGCAGCCACGTTTCCCAAAACCAACTACTGCTTCAATAAATAAATTTTATTAACATCTCCCCAAATAGCCCTTCTTTAAAATTATATCAGTGCAGGTTACTCCGACAATAAATAAAAATTCATTGCATGCAGATTATTTGAAAATTTGGAGGCGTTCCAAGCACGTTTCCCATATGACAAGCTAAAGCACCACAACATTAATAAAGTGTCCAAAGTTCTGAAATAATTCAAATTCTTTGCACAAAAAAAGAAACAGTTGGAAACTTTGTGGAATAAGAGGCAACATTTTATTTAGCGTGTCGTCAGTCGCTTTAAAGAAATCGCTCCAAAGATTTGTTTCCATGGGCACATAATTTGGCAAGTATGTGTAGTAAAAAAAAAACTACTTCCCCGTATATAAAAAGCTTTTGCCTAGTGACAAATTGCCAGCACGCGTACTATAAGATCTACAGCCCCACAGCGAAGGTTTGTTGAAAAACTGGCTCGGGATATTATTATGTGTTTTTCTTTTACCACCAGCGTCAATATCAATCAACTCAAAACCTGAACATAGGATTCGTCCATTAAGCTTTTCAACACCTGGTACAGCTGCCTTCTGCATCCAGCCTATGCTGCTTACAACAGGTCTTCCAGTCCAGGAGAGGCATCTGCGCATCTGCCAGCCTTTAGCAGACTGCTTTATTGAATTGTCGTGAGGATACACTATCAATATAATTAGCAAAATTAGTCGTGATCGCAGATTTTGTAGATTAGCAGTCGACACAGGGATTCTACTAAAGATTCTTTGGTGAAACTTCCTACGTTGTCTGAAAGCAGATCCTTGAATGAGGGTTACCAATTCGTTTCAGAAAACTACTGCCACGGTCGTAGCGTCAATCGCACGTCAGTGGTAAATCTTGAGCAAAAAATACCGTCGTATCAATGTCAAATTGTTACCATGAACGTGCAGTTGACTGTAGCAGACAGTTGACTGAAAACAAGCGGTCATCGTACTCGTCTTCTTTGGTAACAATGTATTTCAAGTTCCTCTTTAATTCCAGGTGGCGCGATACGCGTTAGAAGACCACACGCCGCCCAACATTGAGCTGATCCAGCCGTTCTGCGAAGACGTACACAATTGGCTGTCAGCTGACTCCAAGAATGTTGCCGCTGTGCACTGTAAAGCAGGCAAGGGGCGGACGGGTAAGAATCCGTATATTATCGTAACTCTTTGGACAAAGCAAATTTTCCTTTCAAAGTGAAATTATCAAATAATGGAAAGTGACAACAAAGCGGTGAAAGTTTATGGACCAGGTGCCTTCATGTGAGGCATCTTTTAAGACGACGACTAACGCCAACGACCTTGAGGGAACAAAACGCGCACTCGTTTCACACCCGCGCGACCCAAAATTTAGTAGTTTTTGTACTTTCCATAATATTCTAAACTTAAAAAAAAAAAGCTTCAGATCAAAATGTAGATAATTAAATTGTCCTTGAGATGGTGTCGATTTCATTAAAATACGCCCAGCGGTTTTGGTGCGATTGTCGTGTTTTTGTCCGTTTTAGACATAACTTTACAAATTAATTACACTATGTTTTACGAATAAAACTCAAATTCTGCTTAGATGAAATAATTAAGAAAATGGTATAATAAAACATATATTTTTTCCAAAAAATTACGACTAGCCGTTTAAACGTGATTCTCATTTTAAAATCAGCTACTCAAGGGAATCGTCGCCTTAATACCTCTCATTGACTACAAAATGTAAAGGTCCGTTTTGAGCAAACATAAACGATATCCTGCCCTCGACACCGACAAAGAAGCCCTGCAGCGGATTCCAACATTAAGTTGACACTTTCGCCGGTTCCCGCAATAAACTTTCAAGCAAAAACTCCCAAAGGGTTGTTGTCCAATTTTAGCGTCGCAACGACTACATTATTTCGTCGACAAACGTGACCTTTTTTGCGTGCACTCCATTTGTTAATGTGTATCGCTACATCGCACATTAAAATATCAAAAGAATAAATTATTACGTACTAATATCATTCCAGACAGATAAAATTTAGCATAATAGGTCCCAGAACGTTTTCGGTAACAAAGGTTAAAGCAACAAATTACACGTGCCGCGTTATTGCCTATAGAAACGGATGGTCGTGCTGGCATTGTTGCTCGAACAAAAATGAGACGAAACCTCAAAGGCGTAATTGCGAAATTTCTTTACACGCTATAATTGGTCGTATTACCACCGTACCGGCTTTCACGCCGTAGTCGTAAATTTAAAAAAGGTCCTTTTCAAACCGCCTCCTTTTTTGTGGGCTGCTCCGGAGGGATATAAAAAGTGTAGGATTGCTGTGTGGACGTGAAACGAGCCGTGTTTGTGGCACAATTGGTGTGTGCCGCAATTCGATTTTCCATCGACATATTATTTAGAGGAAATGTTATTGGTCATGCAAGTTTTGGAACAGCTTTTTGTGAGGCCGATGTTATCGAATTCGGTTCAGACATAACATATTTCGATTTACATAATATGAAGACTGCTGTATAATTTTCTAGCAAAATAGGATTGGAATGTGTGTTCAACATTACAATAAATCTGCAAATGTACAGGGTTAAGTCGACTTCGAATCTAGATCATTTATGAGATTTTCCATCATTCCTGACTGATTTTACTATGAAAAACCGTAACCCGAACTTAACCGTTTTCAAGATATTGGACAGTAAAGTTTTTTTTTAAATTGCCGACTTTTTCTTTTTGGGTTTTTTGCCGCCAATTTTTTTTTTTTTCAGTATTATAAAAAATGTCTATTGCAGTCATGCTGCAGATGTGCTAAAAATATCTATGTTTCATTAGCCATCCAACAAGGTATAACAAGCTAGGGTCCTATAGAAAAACTTTGATGAAATGAATTAATTAGAAGAATGGTCCCTGGTAATAGTAAAAAAATAACGGTACTTAAGCGTCAAATTTATCACTTGTGCCAGAAAACAAAATAAAACAATCCAAATAGGTACAAAATGACATTTATTACTATATTTACAGAATGTCTATGATTACAATTCATTTTCCATATGTCCGCCTCTTTTTCGCACACATACTCTTATATATATCTCTCTTATACTTTTTACTACACCTGCCGGGCGAGCACGGCCTCTGTGATAGGCTTAAGTCACGCATTTCATCACGGTTTTTGCTCCCAAACTGTGATAAAAATGTGTGACTCAAGCCTGTCACAGTAGGCCGTGCTCGCCCGCCAGTTGTTAAACCCCTTCTTAGGACCGATTTCACCATTGAAACTAATCGCGATTAGTTCAACTAAACTGAGTTTATGCAAATACAGCGTTCTGATTGTTAGTTTCTCAGCGGCCTCAACCAATCAGTACGATGTCTTTGCATAAACTGAGTTTATTTAAACTAATCGCGATTAGTATCATTGGTGAAATCTGGCCTTATTGCATTTGCTGCAACGATTATTCTGTCTCAAAATATCAACGTAATTGGATTAGGTTCGTTGTAAACCAAACTCTTCATGTGTCCACTTCCCATACATAAAAATCCATGAAAAGTAAAGAAAGTTTCTGACTTTCAAAGAAAATCAACACAAAAGTTGAGCAAGGTATAAATACATAATGTTTTTGTGTTTCCAGGCACAATGGTGTGCTGCTACCTACTGTACAGCCGACAGAAAGCGTCCGCGGACGAAGCCCTCAAGTTCTACGGCACGAAGAGAACCCACGACGAGAAAGGTATTTTATAACATCACTAACAACTTTTTTTTTACCCTTTGTGCTCCGAGGATGCAAGAATGCATTTTTTATAAACGTTTTATGGAAAGGAATTACTGAAAGTTTCCTCCCGAGTTGTTTAAAAGAGTCAAGCTGTGTTGTTTTGCTGTTATTTATTTTGTTGGAGAATAGAAATGAAAGCATAAAATAGTAAATTATTTCGTCTGGACAGTAGTAAAAACCGGCCAAGTGCGTGTCGGACTTCGCACGTTTAGGGTTCCGTACCAAACTGCAAAGTTAAGTTGGTTGTAATAGGAAAATTGAGGGCATTTCAAAGAAAAAATCAGATTTATCAATATGTGTATTTGTTAGTAAAATATACGTAATAATAAAAAAAGGCTGACTGTTTTCTAATAGCTTTTAAAGCAAAAAAAGTGCTTTTGCAAAGCTATATACAACTATATATAACGATACCCCCTTGATGGGATAGGTCAAAAAATCCCTGCTCCCTTCATTTGTATGGGACCTACTTAAAATAAAAAATGAAAAAATTAACAATTTTCAGTTTTAAATTCTTACTTAAAATAAGAAATATAAAAATTATCAATTTTCAGTTTCAAACTCTCAGTTCTGCTACGCAAGATGCTTATAGAGCGAAAATTTTAAGAATGTAGCTCCAACCGCTCGGCAGTAAATCCCATGTCACATGGGATTGATGATGAGCATTAAGGTTCCGTTTGGACCTTTCGGGTACGAAACCCTAAAAAGAAATCTATCCTCACAATTGTTTCGGAGAAGATAAAAATATACAAAAGCCGGGAGCTAGTAAAACGATAATGGTTTTTTCACCGATTATGTATTTCTGTTGCCGCTAAACAACAAATACTAAAAACAGAATAAAATAAATATTTAAATATCCCATATAACAAACGTGATTTTTTTGCCGTTTTAGCGATAATGGTACGGAACCCTTCGTGCGCGAGTCCAACTCGCACTTGGCCGGTTTTTTATCATCATCCTCTTGTTCTTATCCCAGTTTATTTGGGAGAAGATATTGCCCGCGGCTTTGCTCCTGTGAATAGGTTACACTCAAGGCTTGGAACCGGTTTTGTAAATAACCGGTTATGACACGTTATAATCGGTTTTCTCGTTTATTTTGTTCAGAGTCTAAACGTTAAAGGAGCGTTATTGAAAACCTTAACAAACCGGTTTAGGCGCCTAAAATCGAATTGTTTTTGTACTTCAGCACGGTTGCGCATTGAGGGTATGCGATAAAAACCGTTCATAACCGGTTGAATCTACAAAACCTATTTACGAATTTTTGTTGCCTAAAACCGTTTAATTGTGGTTAAAGGTAGAGCAAAACCGAAAGAAAAAGTTCCCTATGTACCTATACGTACTTGGGCGTTAACCGGTTTGAATTTTTATCCGGTTTCCAAGCCATGTTACACTTAAACTGGAACGGTGCGTTTTGAGATGAAAATAAGGCACTTAGCGATATTCTAGCTTTTATCGGTCAAAGAATTATCGTAATCGGCTCATTAGTACCAGAGATTACCTCCTACAAGCAAAAAAACGCATTTTTAGATTAGATAAATTTAGCAATTTTGTTCATGAGGACTTCTAACTCCACAGCATTTTCTCATATCAAATCTAAATGGCCAAACAAGACCTCACCATCTACGCTCTAAAGCCCGGTTTTTTGATCCGTAGCTAACCCAAGAATTGTTTGAAAAGCACGTTTTATCAAAATTTGAAACCTTGGTTACTATAATTTAACCATTGGTTGAGTTAACTACGGATAAAAAAAACTGGGCCTAAGCCCGATAGTATTCACAACTGTACATCAAAACAATCTCGTATTTTGGCTCTAGTCATTTCTGTACAACAAATCAAGCTCGTATTTTGCCTCTAGTCATTACTGTACATCAAATCAATCTCGTCTTTTGCCCCTAGTCGTTTCTGTACATCAAATCAATCTCGTATTTTACCTCTAGTCATTTCAGTAGAACAAATCAATCTCGTCTTTTGCCCGTAGACATTTCTGTACATCAAATCAATCTCGTCTTTTACCCCTAGTTTGTCAAATCAAACTGGTTTTTTGACCTTAATCATTTCTGTTAGTTTTGTTAAAATATCAAGCCGGTTTTTAGCCCCATGTCATTTTATGTTTGTCAAATCAAACTGGTCTTTTGCCCCTAGTCATTTCTGTATATCACACCAAGCTAGTCTTTTTTTGCCTCTAGTCATTTCTGTTCATCAAACCAAGCTCATATTTTGTCCTTTATTCACTT
Source organism: Orthosia gothica (assembly GCA_949775005.1). NCBI lineage: Eukaryota > Metazoa > Arthropoda > Insecta > Lepidoptera > Noctuidae > Orthosia > Orthosia gothica. The sequence goes on from OX459067.1 coordinate 13,047,453, forward strand.
TTGTTCGTCAACCCTTTTCACATACATATATAGGCACACTCAAACGTGTCACTCACATCCCTTCAGTAACTTGTATTTACATAAATACATAATACAAGTATAATCGAAGTAGTCAGCGTACATTTTCTATGCAAATAACACTTTATTATTTTGTGTAATTTGTATATAGCTCGTGTATCGATTGTCGGCTGTCTGGCGTTGCTATCGTACACGGATATTTATAGCGTTGCACGTGCATTTTAGTGATGATAAGTTATTATTTATTTATTTAAACTTAATGTACAATGGTGATACATAGGCGGCATTAAAGCAGTAAGGCATTCTCTACCAGTCAACATTTGGGTTAATAAAAAACTTTTTTGCAAAAAAATACTACCGACTTCCAAATGAAAAACTACAAAGTGAAAAATAATTTAACTCTTGGAAGTCGGTGTCTTACGTAGGTACCATTTTTTTTCGATATTGACACCGACTTCCAAGAGTTAAATTATTTTTCACTTTGTAGTTTTTCATTTGGAAGTCGGTAGTATTTTTTTGCAAAAAAGTTTTTTATTTTTCCCTTTTTAGTTTTACCTACCAAATAGCAAGTTGTTTATTAAGGTCCGTATAACTCCAGAATAGATTAACCGAATAATATGAAACTTGAACATAACCGGTGAAATGAGAGATCTGTGTACCCCTTTAGAGCGTACTGGCGTGATGTTATGTTATGAAATAGTATAAACAACAAACAGACATGCGATTGCAGCAATCCCGAGAGTATTGCCGTTATTTATTGAAGAGTTCTGTTGTGTATCTCCGAAGTTCTTCATCAGACCTTCACCAAATTAAAATGGGACCAATTTCGAAACATACTGTTTCAAACAAAAAAATAATTTTCAAAATCGGTCCACAATTGACAGAGATATCGGTGAACATACACAAAAAAAAAAAAAAAAAAAAAAAAACAAGCATAAAGTCGAACATAGAACCTCCTCCTTTTTTGTAAGTCGGTTAAAAAGGACACAACAGTGGCAGGAGTACAAAATAATAAAAAATATGAACAATAATTGAAGTCGAATATTAATAAACTACCTAACAAATACTACATAATTAATTTCTGTATTTTTTTTTTGTTTTCAAGGTACTTTTGCGAATTCCGCGTTTCCCCCATTGCATCTCGGTAGCCCGCAATGTACTTTTTTTTTTGTTTTCAAGGTACTTTTGCGAATTCCGCGTTTCCCCCATTGCATCTCGGTAGCCCGCAATGTACTTTTTTTTTTGTTTTCAAGGTACTTTTGCGAATTCCGCGTTTCCCCCATTGCATCTCGGTAGCCCGCAATGTAATGCAACTTGCATGCGAGCTGGGTGCAGCTGGAAACATGGCCTTAGATTCTTTTAGGCTGCTTTTACAAGATGTGCTACGCTACGTTGCTATGGATTCGTTTGATATCCACCAATTATATTAATTGGAACACAGCATAGCACTGGTGGAAACTGGATCAACTATTCTATGTTTTAGGGTTCCGTACCCAAAGGGTAAAAACGGGACCCTATTACTAAGACTCCGCGGTCTGTCCGTCTGTCTGTCTGTCGCCAGGCTGTATCTCATGAACCGTGATAGCTAGACAGTTGAAAATTGTTTCACAGATGATGTATTTCTGTTGCCGCTATAACAACAAATACTAAAAACAGAATAAACTCAATATTTAAGTGGGGCTCCCATACAACAAACTCACCGTCACGTTCGCTTACCCGTGCCGTCCCTACTGTCGATGCATATCATAGATTAAGCCGCGCATCTTCCTTGCACAGCTACCTCGCGGTGGAGCATCTTCTTAACACATCTTACTCGCTTCGCTACACAGGTTAGCATTAGTGGAAACGTAACATAGCTTCGAAGCTTAGCTTTCTCATCCTCGTAGCATAGCGGTGGAAAAGCAGCCTTAGCATTATTTATTTAGCATCACCAATTATAACATCTTTACAGTTTGATTCAATATGATGCTACACGTATACTAGTGTACACAAGTATACTAGTAGTACACTACGAGTACACTAGTAGAGTGTGTGTCACATCACATCACACAAACATCATCAGCCTATTAATATTCCCACTGCTGGGACTCAGGCCTCCTCTATGTGAGAGAGAACGGGCCGTAAACCACCACGCGGGCCCAGTGCGTGTTGGTGGATGTCACATGTCTTCAAATTCTAGGACATCCTCACGATGTTTTCCTTCACCGTTTTGAGAGCAGTGGTGATGAAATAATTTACACAAAGTAAAGGCCTGCCTGGTTCCGAACCCACGACCTACAACTTGTATGTCGCGGTCGCGATACCACTGGGCCACCACTGCTCTCAGTGTGTGTATACTAGTGTATTATGGTCATGTCATTGTTAAAATTAAATAGGATATTTCTCAGAAAAAAATCGTGTAAAAGGAAAGCCGTGTCGAACTGTCAAACGACTTCCGATATGCCGCGATTGAAATCTCGATCGTGTGCAGTCAGTGAGATCATACGCTTGCAGTGACTTATTGAGTATAACGAATGTCACGTACCGTCTGACTATTGACATCTATGATAACAAGTACATCGCCTTTGAGATAACATCTAAAGTATTTCAGCTTCAATACAATTTTGCCAACAAAGAATAGGCTATAACACCGGACAGCAGGCTTTCTTGTCTGCTAAAAATCAGGCGGAGAAAATATCTTCGGCAATCACCTTAGCCATGGTGGCATCTTGCGATAGTATAATTAGAGTGATGTTTTAGATTCTTCGTCTCTCGGTTTATCATGAGAAAAAAAGTTAATTTAAAAATCGAAAAACTTCGCTTCGCTTTTTAAGCAGTCGGGTTTTTAGATTTTTTAAATTTTATTTTTTTATTTACATGTTTTAGTTATTTTTTTTTTAGAATTTGGTACATTCCAACATATAAGAGTTTCAAATCAAACATATATTTTTGAAATTATCTCTTAAAACCCTTTATTTTAATACCCCACACGATGGGTTTAGAAGAAAAAAAAACCCCCACAAAATGGTGCCCAAAATCCGCCATTTTTTTTGATTTCCAATTTTAATGTAGCCAGTGACACACGCAGGGTTAAGACGAATCGATTGATCTAAGAATCATCAAAATCGGCTAACGCGTTTGGTCTCTAGAACGCCATTCAGGAACAAACATACATACATAGACTGATAAACACATTACCCTCCTTCGGCAGTCGGGTAAAAAGGCTATTGACGTAACAACAAGCTAGCCAAGGCTGTGTGCAAACCCAGTCTTGTTGCCCACCAAGTCTCAGATTAGAAGAAGTTACTACGTAACAGATGTTTCACTCTCCGAGATCACGTACACAATTTTGAGCTCAATATCAGTGATGGTTGGGTTGATTCCGTGACGGCTCCTCGTTTCTTGCGAGGCTGCCGAACTAAGACCCCCGCGACCACCAACCACACACTGCTTCACCAGGCACACGTGAGCTCTGCGCGCGAGCGGTGACAACTGACTGGCGGAGTGGTGCCGGACACCACGCGAAAGTGTAGGCATTAATCGCTGTAGGTACGGTCGAGTGAAGGAGGCCTGACCAAGTGGCCCCCAATGCTCAGGGCTAACCTTTGTGTATGTGTTGTCATTCATATAATTCAGAATAGACACATGAAGAGAGGCGACATTGACCCCACACTTTGGGAGAATCAGGCACAAAATCGGCCCGAGTGGAGACGTCGTGTGCAGCGGCCGGTGCAGGCCTTTGAGGATAGAAGGAGGTCGGAATTGGACCAGAAACGCGACGACCTCAAAGCTAGACCACCAACAGCTACTATTTATCACGTAGTCAACGGTGTTCTGACGTGTCCGCTTTGTGCTCGGAGTTTTTCGGCCAAGGGTGGATATGCAAGTCACATGAGAGCACATAACAGAGCAGCAAATCTGAGCTCTCAACCACATTGAGTTGCCAATGATTGCGGTCGCTGTGGCCGAATCCGGCTGGATGGCGTCATCATCATCATAGAATTCAGTTTAAGGCGCCGATTCCCTTGCGTAGCCGATTTTAAAATGAGAATCACGTCTAAACAGCTAGTTGTAATTTATTGGAAAAAATATATGTTATATTAGACCATTTTCTTAATAATTTCATCTAAGCAAAATTTGAGTTTTATTCGTATAACATAGTGTAATTAATTTGTAAAGTTATGTCTAAAACGGACAAAAATACGACAGTAACAACAAAACCGCTGGGCGTATTTTAATGAAATCGACACCATATCAAAGACAATTAAATTATCTATATTTTGATCTGAAGCTTTTTTTTTTAAAGTCATAGAATAAAAAGAAAAGTACAAAAAACTACTAAATTTCGGGTCGCGCGGGTGAGAAACGAGGGCGCGTTTTGTTCCCTCAAGGTCGTTGGCGTTAGTCGTCGTCTTAATCCAGCAGTTAGTTGAGTCTGCAAAACCCAAACTTCACATCTCCAACAGTTACCCTTCTCACACCATACTCATCTTTATTCTTTATTGTATTTCATAAGGACAGTTTATGTTTACAGGTGAGCTAAACTCATTGCCCAGCTATTGGGTTTTTTGACAGAAAACCTAAAGGTTCTTCTACACGCTCAATGTTGCAAGCGCAAAGTTTGTGCAAAAAAACTGCATGGTCATTGGTCACACGATAGCGACTGCAGTTTGCAAGATTGATCATGTAGCCGAACCTTTAATGCTAGAGAAATTTAGCACATGATGACAAACTAATGAATGTACAAAAAAAAACAAATGACATGAGACGCACTTTCTCCATTCCAGGCGTGACGATCCCGTCGCAGCGCCGCTACGTGGAGTACTACGCGGCGCTCATCACGTCGGGGCTGCACTACTCGCCCACCAAGCTGCACATCCGCGAGCTGGTCATGTCGCCGCCGCCCATGCTCAACGGCGGGACCTGCTCGCCCGAGCTCACCGTCTCTCAAGCGCAGCCTTCCTTCAAGGTACCACCATGAATAATTGTACTAAGGAGTCGCTAAACAGTGTCAAAGGGGTGATAGAGTTAACTTGAATTCAGTGAACCTGGAGTTACCACCGTCCAAATAATACCTTAATTACTCCTCTCTAATACATAATTTCTGTCTTATTTCATAGGTGAGAGACCTAAAATACTATTAATAAGATACCGAACACATGATCAATAACAGCCATCCCCCACATGATCCGCAGACGCCATCCGGCTGCCACGAGGTCCGCAAAGACGACGGCAGCATCCGCGTGCACCTGACGCACTGCACGCCGCTGTACGGAGACGTGCGGGTGGACGTCTACAACAAGCCCAAGATGAAGATGCGCAAGGAGAAGCTGTTCCACTTCTGGTTCAACACCTTCTTCGTGGCCGCCGGGGTGGGCGCTGAGAGGGTGCCGGCGCTGGATGACAGTGAGTTACACTTTATGTCACAAAGTTAACATAGCGCCATCTATTGGTGGGAGGAAGTAAACATGTACCTGGAGCTGAGATAGTGACAGTGCTGAATGACAGCAAGTATCAAAGTTATGGCTTTATGAGAGTCGGCTGTAATCTTTTCATGTCCTGGTGAACAGTGCATTAACTGTAGACCCCACTCATTGCTTGGTCAGAATCACCCAGGATCTAGGCTTTTTGTTCAGGGACTGCGTTAAAATGCAGTCAATGGGCTATAGATGGTGTTAGCAGCGACTTGAAAGTAAAAGAGTGTACTCAGTTCGTGACAATTTTTTTCATTGAATACAGTGACAATTAGTTTCTTTTGTAGTTTAACCGCAACATCTATTCCAATCAGCTTTAAATGATCCTTTCAAATAATCTTTGAAATGTGAATTAAGAACCCAATATGCCATAAATTTGTGCTTATGAGAGCTGATTAAACAAGAACATACAGATTTTATGATCAATTCTAGAAAATGTTAATTTTACACACAATTCAATAACAAATCGATGCATATCGCGCCATCTAATGATATTTATTAGAACCAAATTGCTTTAGTTAGCGTTGGGACCCCATGCTCTGATATAAAAACCATGTCAGCCACAATTCTTGATACATCATAATTTCAAGTGATTAGGTTAGGTTAGGTTAAAACGGGCTGGTTTCCACAACTCCACGACCAAGCGCGTATTTTGCGTACGGGTGGGGATTAACCTACAACCAACATCCTCACTCGATCCATCCCAACTCCTCGAGGAAGGCCAGCAGCGCCTTCGTGTTGCTGACTACCTCCCGTACGGTACCTGGTTCTCCGAGGCATTTGGCCCTGTAGCTGGCGATTAAAGGGCAGCTTAGGAGCAGGTGCTCTGCTGTCTCGTCCCTCTCCATGCATGCTCTGCACAGCGGGCTGCCCGTAATCCCTAGGACAAAAAGGTGCTTATTAAAAGTCCCGTGGCCAGTCGTTACAGCTGTGACTGCTCGCAGCTGTTGTTTCGTCAGACGTAGGGCCTTCTGCGTGAACCGTCCATCCACCGCGGGAAGTGTCTCTTTGGCTTGCCTGCACTCACTGTGGACATTCAACAATTTGTGGTGTTGCTCCTTGGTGCGTTTTCTTACCAGACTGCGGAGGTACCCGAATGGTATTGGCACGATTGGTTCCGGACCAACCACCGCCATTCTGGATCCCCTTCGGGCGAGCTCATCCGCCGCATCGTTGTCTCGGGAATCACTGTGTCCTTTGATCCATTGAATGGTTACCTTATTGCTTGACCAAACCTGGTTTAGGCGTTGGTGACACTCGTATATCAGTCCAGAGCAGACCGTGTGGCTGCTCAGCGCCTGCAGGACGGCCATGCTGTCTGAGAGAATGCGTATTGGGAAATCTTTTACCTGCCTGTCTAGAATGGCCGATGCAGCCAGGCTTATGCCCACACACTCTGCCTGGAACACCGTGTTATATGCCCCAAGTGCCGCGGCTATATGAATGTTGAGGTCCTCTGAGAACACCCCCGCACCTGAGCCAGTACCTGTCTTGGAACCATCAGTGAAGATACTCAACTCGTCTGGGCGTAACCCCTCACAGCGGTTGTCCTCATGGAGTTGGACCTTGTATTTTTTGTCAAAAACAAACTGCTTAGGTATCCGGTCAATACTTGCTGTCGTAAGAGGGAACTCTTTGTTTAGGTCCTCGAGCAGAGCCGTGTGTTGTGTAGTTCTCCTGCCCCAGAGATCTAATGCCTTAAGCCGCACTGCCGCCGTCGTGGCCTCCTGCTGAATGAAAAGGTGGAGCGGAGCCAGATCCAGCATGGCCTCGACCGCAGCAGTCGGGGTAGTTCTCATGCAGCCTGTCGTCGCCATGCAGGCCAGTCTTTGCGTGCGTTGCAATTTGTTCACAGCGGTACTTAACTTAGTGCGGGGCCACCAAACCATGGCCCCATAGGAGATCATGGGCCGAATCACCGCGCAGTACAGCCAGAGAATGATTTTGGGGGACAGGCCCCATTTTTTGCCTATCGTTTTCTTGCATTGCCAGAAGGTAATGCACGCCTTGTTAAGTTTGTTGTCTAAGTGACTGCTCCAGTTTAGCTTGCTGTCGAGGGTGACCCCAAGATACTTGACCTCGTTGGAAAGCTGGAGTTCAGTGTCGAACAGCTTTGGTAGACGGAAAGGGCCTAGTGCTCTTTTCTGAGTAAACATGACCAGTACAGTCTTAGAAGGGTTAACTGAAAGATCATACTCCCTGCACCATCATTCCAATATTCGTAGCGCTTGCTGCGTAAGGTTGCAGATGGTTCCAGTCACCTTCCCGGGTGCTAGAATTGCGAGGTCGTCTGCATACCCTATTGTGTAATAACGGTGTTCGTTAAGTCTGGTGATAAGATCGTTGATTACCAGATTCCACAGAAGAGGGGAGAGCACCCCTCCCTGACGGCAGCCTCTGGCTATCAGCGCCAGCTGATTTTCGCCCTCCATACGAACCGCACGTTTGCTTAACATGTTGGTTATCCAGTCAGTTAGTACCTGTTCTGCTCCGTGTCTGGAGAGTGCAGCACTAATGCTGGAGAAGTTGGTTTTGTCGAATGCTCCTTCGATGTCTATGAAAGTGCCCAGGCATGTACTTTTCTGATGGATTGCTCCCTCTATCTGGCCTACCACCATATGGAGAGCAGATTCCGTGGACTTACCCGAGCTGTAGGCATGGTTACCGTGGAGAGGTATTGATTTACGAACGCCATCTCGTAGTTCCATTTCGCACAGTCTCTCCATCGATTTTAGTAAAAACGAGGTCAGGCTGAGGGGTCTGAAGGATTTGGCGTTAGTAGTCACCTTTGCCTGACTAAGGGATGAATGTTGCTTTTACTTCCCTCCATCCTTTCGGAAGGCCAGGCACGCCCTCATTAGTGGCACCAGTCTCTCTGCAACAGACGTACCTCGCCACTGCAGCAGCGCAGGGATAACCCCGTCTGGACCAGGCGCCTTGAAAGGATGGAAGCTTTGGATGGTCCACTGTAGTTTCTCCATCGTAATCACCCTGTATGCATAGAGCCAATCGTCATCTGTTGGTACCTGGGTAGTATCTAGCCAGTCAGTTACCTAGGCAATAACGCTGCCTGGGAAGTAAGTTTCTATAAGGACGCGTTTAGCTTCTTCAGGTGATGTGGTGAGTGAGTTGTCAGGTTTACGGAGTGTGGCAGGCTCGGGTGTGTGCTCCTGTGCCAATACTTTCCTTACCCTGTTTGCCTCTTGGCAAGATTCAATGTTACCACAGAATTTGCGCCACCCTGCGGTACGCCTGAATCTGATGCATTTTTGTAGCTGGATTTGGCCTCGTAGTAAGCGTTCCAGTTCTTCTTTCAAGTGACTATAAAGCAATGTAAATGTTTCAGGTCCGAACCTGGAGGCGTTCAAGCTGACGCTGAACAAGTGGCAGCTGGATGAAGCACATAAGGACAAGCAGCATAAACACTACAGCCCAGACTTCAAGGTAAACATACACTGCCTATAACGTTCCCACTGCTTGGACTGTTGAACATGGATATAATTAAAGAAAGAAATAATACCTTTCCTTCCACTTCTCTCAGAATACTGTGAAAGCAAGCTTATCCTTTGAGAAGGAATCAAGTTCATCCCACCATCTCTTTGCTCCGCTTTTTGGGATCAACTGAGTAATGGTTTTTACCCATTACTCTGCCAATTAATAAAATAAAAATCAGGTATGTATGTTACTGCAACACTCAATATGCAGGAATATTTGGAACAGTTAAGTTGCTTTGTGGAGCCTGTGAAGTCCCTAGGAAGCTTCTATGTTTTTGGATGGAGCTAGTCTGGCTATGTTAGCCTGTGGCCCGGCTATGAGGGCATGCACAGTGGACCGAATGGCAGTCTCAAGTGTGGAGTCCCCACCACCGTGAACACTGGTGTGACTTTATCATTTTTGGTGAGAGCAGTGGTGGCCCAATGGTTACGGCCACGACTTACAAGTTTTAGGTCGTGGGTTTGAACTCGGGCTATGGCTTTTCTTTGTGTAAATTATTTCATCACCACTGCTCTCAAACAGTGAAGGAATACATTGTGAGGAAACCAGCATGTCCTGGAATCAAAAATTTAAAAACATGTGACATCCACTAACTTGTATTGGGCCCGTGTGGTGGATTATAATCGGGGTGTACTACGCCAAATCGAATGCCAAATAATCGAATTCCAATTGATCGAACACTATAAATCGAACGCCCAAATTCTCGAACGTTCATAATATCGAATGGTTAATAAATCGAACATTCAATATATCGTACATTCACTACATCAAGTGTTCAAAATATCGAATGTTTGTTTGATCGAGCGTTCAATGCATCTGATATTCATTTTATCGAAATATCAATACAGTGAATATTTTTTATATAGAATAGAAGAAAAACCCAAATTTTTCTAATAAATTACATTTTAATCTTTACTTATTATCTTTTATTGGTTCTTACATTTAAAAATTTGTGTGATTTGCAATTGCACGGAGAAACTCTAATATATCCATGTTGTTTTTATTATTTAATAATTTTTCAATCGCATTATCATCCCTTGTGCCTCTTTTTTGTGGAGTAGATCTTTCCAATCCAGCGTTTGCCTTCTCAATTGTTCTATTTGTTATAGCTTGCTCCTTAACAAAAAATTGTATAGTAGCATAAAGACCCCGTTTGTGCTTATCAAGTAACGTGTTCCATCTTCTGTGCCATCCTTCAATGTTGTTTTGAGTTCTCGGAAACCCCAGTGTATTATTTTGAAACACAGACCACAGAGAAGGTGGAAACATCGGTGATTAGCTTGCTTTGAGTAATTTATTATTGCCCGTCTCACGAGAATGAATATTTCCCCAAACATAGTATTTTCCACAAACCAGTTTGTGTTATCATTTGCCTCGATAGGTAACACTTCTTCTCTCAATTTATCGAAAGCATCTGGTATCTCTTATTGGGGTAAATAAGCAAGTGCGACAATGTGTCTTAACTTGATAGCAAACTCAGCATCTTGGCCATATTTACTTTGCAAACCATTTTGTTGAATTTGACGCCATACATTTTTATCTAAGTGGAATAGACAGCATCTGTGTTGCGCATCAGGGAATTCTTGCTTTACACCATTAATGACCGCCATCTCGAAATCCGTCATTATTACTCGTGGGTTCAATTCGATATAATATACTAGAGCATAATTCTTTAGTGCTTGAAAAACATACAAGTAACAATTTAACGTCTTCTTTGTTAGAAACGCGTATACTAAAGGTACGAAATAACAATCTGTACCCTTGTTAAAATATATATCTGTCTGAAAAGTATAGGACATGTTTCGAATGTACCATCCGTCACCCAAAGTTGTGATTTATTTATTACTATTAAATTTGATTTAGTAGCAAATAACATAACATAGTTTTCTTCAAACTTAACCTGATGCCCTAAAAATCTTTCACCATCAATTTTCTGCAATATATCGGGGACTTTTATATCATCCAAAGTAGTCGGTTCCTTTGGCATTTCTTTTCTTCTTGCCCGACGTATAATTTGCTGCTTTTTTGTTTGCATGAGCACACGAACTGGATTTCGAGATTTTGGCTTCATTTCGCTGAACAATTTGACTTGGTCTATCAAGCGAGCGGGTAGCATCACTTTTAAGGGCATTCCCAACACGTAGTTCATCAACCTTACCACGATCTGGTGCATGATTATGCCGTGTTGCATAGCTTTCCAACAAATACTCCTCACTTCCTTGCAATTTTGTTGTTGCTGTACTGTTACAATGGTATTTATGTTTTTACAATGCATGTCCTCGAAAAGAGCGGTTTTCCAAGCAGCCAAACTGTGCGGAAAGTGTCACTTTTTTTCACTAGTGCTTTTTACTTTCCTGTACTTTTTTAATTTTTAACTCCAACGTCAGCCCGACGCATAGAGTTTTTATTATTTGAAAAAAGTTTTAAACAAATAGTTATGTACAGATTATCATTCATATAAAAGGTAAAATAAAACATTAGTTTTATTTTACCTTTTATATGAATGATAATCTGTACATAACTATATATAAACGCCTAAAATAAAGTATTAACTTTATTTTAGGCGTTTTTAATTACTCTAGATTTAGATTTTGATCAATAAATTAATTTTAAATATTCATTAAATATGTTTGGCAGAACGTATATTTTGCTCGTGCCTTATTGCGTTACGATGTGACAGCTATTCGCACATGCGCAGTAGATTTGCCCAAGGAACTATTAGTTAATCTGTGGATATGCTGAACGCGCTTGAATAAGCCCGCCATTTTATTAATTTCATATTATTAATTTATTTATTTCCTCGCACAATGCATAGTAAAATGTTGTATGATACACGTACGTAAGATGATTTCCGACTCGTGTCGATTTATCCACTCACTCGCTTCGCTCGCTCGTGAATAAAAATGCCACTCATCGGAAATCACCCACCTTCCGCACTTGTAGCATAAATATCTATTTCTTCCAACTACGTAGTAATGTTATCATTAATCACTACAAAACTGATCACAAAGGACGTATTTATTGCTTAGAACCAAAACAGTGCAGAAAAGTTATATTAAATCTCATTGTTGCACTGTTTTACTTTAATGCACTGTTTTGTATATTTCATCTAAACTAATATTATAAAGCCGAAGAGTTAGTAGCGGTAGGTAGAGTAAGTATAATAGATAAAGTAGGTAGAGAACGTAGAGTAATTAGAGTAGGTAGAATAGGTAGAGACGGTAGAGTAAGTAGAGTAGGTAGAAAAGGTAGAGAAGGAAGCTAGAGTAAGTAGAGTAGGAAGAGTAGGTAGAGAAGGTAGAGTATAGAGCAGGTAGAGTTGGTAGGGTAGAGAAGGTAAAGTAAGTAGAAAAGATAAAGTAAGTAAAGTAGGTAGAGTAGGTAGAGATATAGAGTAGGTAGAGAAGGTAGAGTAAGTAGATTAGGTAGAGTACGTAGAGTAAGTAGAGTAGGTAGAGAAGGTAGAGTAAGAAGAGTAGGTAGAGAAGGTAGATTAGGTAGAAAAGATAGACTAAGTAGAGAAGGTAGAGTAGGTTAAGTAGGTATAGCAGGTAGATTAGGTAGAAAAGATAGACTAAGTAGAGTAGGTAGAGTTAGTAGAGTAAGTAGAGAAGGTAGAGTAAGAAGAGTAGTTAGAGAAGGTGTAGTAAGTAGATTAGGTAGAATAGGTAGTGTAAGTAGAGTCGGTAGAGTAGGAAGAGTATGTAGAGAAGGTAGAGTAGGTAGAGAACGTAGAGTAAGTAGAGTAGGTTGAGAAGGTAGAGTAAGAAGAGTAGGTAGAGTAGGTAGAGAAGGTAAAGTAAGTAGAGAAGATAAAGTAAGTAAAGTAGGTAGAGTAGGTAGAGAAGGTAGAGTAAGTAGATTAGGTAGAGAAAGTAGAGTAGGTAGAGAAGGTAGAGAAGGTAGAGAAGGTAGAGTAAGTAGAGTAGGGAGGGTAGGCAGGTTAGACTAGGCAGGTTAGGCTAGGCAGGATAGGCAGGGTAGGCAGAGTAGGTAACGAAGGCAGGGTAGGTAGGTAGTGGTAGGTAGATTGGTAGCCAGATGTCGCGAGCGAAGCCGCGGGGGTTAGCTAGTTTAGATATAAATTTACCACAGCGGTTAAATGTCTCCCATTAAGTTTAATATAAAATATATGCAGTAGATCGAAAAAGGTACTGGCGTGGTACGAGTACTGGCTGAGAAAAAAATCGGCGTATAAAACCAATTAGGTGAAAAAAATGCCCCGCATTTTGTACCATTGTAAAACTTTGATAGGTAGGTACTTCATATTTAGCAAGAAAAGTATAAAAACATGGAAATAGATGAGAGGTAGATTGGTAGTTGAAAGAATAGTAGATTAGTAGCCAGGGGCTGTAAGCTGTTGCAGCCCGAGATATTTAGGCGCACGAGCGCAGCGAGGGCGCCTATAGTTCGAGGGTGCAACTGGTGCTTACACCCGAGCTAACTATTATGCTTTACATCTCGATTGTGAGGTAAGTAGAAAAAAACCGGCATTACAAGAATAAAACATTAAAAAAAAACTTTTTTTTTTCAATAACGAAATTGAGCTTCGCCGTTCGATATTTAAAATTGATGACTATTATACTCACACGAAGACAAGGCTGAATAGCAAAGCGACCTCTTTGGTCATTGGGCTGAATGCATGATGTCTATTGCCAGTATGATGGTTAGATGTACACGAACTTTTTGAAAGAAAGAAGTGTTTTTTTTAATTAGTTACCGCCCTAGGGCTTTTCTAGCTACATTATTACCCTAGAGCGCTAATTAGTCACCTACAAGCCCCATTTGGAGGTAATAAGAACCTACTTACCGAACGTGAGAGATGTAAAAGTAGATTACGCACCTCGCTAAAGTGAGTAATTAATGCACTCATGTTAATTTAGTGCCCTCGCATTCGCTCGGGCACCAACATAACACTCATGCATTAATAACTCACTTTGCGCTCGATGCAACAATCTACTATTAGGAACAATGCCAGTAGAACTTGTTATTAATATTTTTGTTTATTGCCATTACATAGCCATCCAAAATTAAGACCGACTTGAGTTTTTGAGACAATTCAGGCTTATAATAAGTCCCTACAAACATTTTTCACAAAATTCTCTAGTAATGCACTACTTAAAGTCTGTTTTTTATTTCTAAAACCAAATTGACTCATGCAAATGACAAATTACTTCTTTTATGGCTTATTAGGTCTCCTGAGGTATGTACTTTATATAACAAGTATTCACTGTATTGATATTTCGATAGAATGAATATCAGATGCATTGAACGCTCGATCAAACAAACGTTCGATATTTTGAACACTTGATGTAGTGAGTGTACGATATATTGAATGTTCGATTTATTAACTATTCGATATTATGAACGTTCGAGAATTTGGGCGTTCGATTTATAGTGTTCGATCAATTGGAATTCGATTATTTGGCATTCGATTTGGCGTAGTACATCCTTATAATAGTTACAACGGATCGTAGCGTCTTTTAAGTTGGCTCTGCCAACCATTGCGCATAGAGTAAGCGAGATAGGATGATGCGACAAACGTAAGCGAGTTAAAGAGACAGTTATACAATGCTATCTTTAAATTCAATATTGACACTAAAATAGCTGCTGCGCACGGTCTTGCAGTCAATTCAGAGACACAAAGATCCGTTTTATTCGAGTATTATACGGCCCATTCCCTCTCACACAATGGACCAAATAGGAGTCCAAGGGTCCATCTATTGTAACCCACCCCATGATCGCAGGTGGAGCTCATAGTACAGAAGATGCCGGCCACGTCCACGTTCAGCGGGCACCCGCTGCGGGACTCTCCTCCCGTGTCGTCCTCCTCGTCGTGCTGCAGCGAGCCCGACGAGCACTCGCCGGACGCGCACTGGGACTCGGGTGAGGCTCGCGGCGCCAGGGGCCGCCTCAAGCTGGGGGACGTGCGCCAGTCCTGGAGGGACTTCTCTGGGAAGTTTGCCTCCGACACGCGGCGCAAGAAGGATAGGGATGTCGTGTAGATAGGAACGAAGTCTAGTGCTTACACACGGAACTTTTTGATTAATAAAAGAAGCGAACCAAACGTGATGCATTAGGGTTCGCAGTTGATAAGCTAAATGTCCGCGAAGCAGACGAATATTAAACAATCACTGTATGGCACTGAACAATCAAAGTGTATTTCCAATAGATTTTCAACTCGCCCACTGTCGATAGTGTAATTCAGAGGTTTTTAAGACTGAATCGAATTAATAAAATGTCGAGTACTCACTAATTCGCGGTTAAAACACAGAAATTACGGTCTATGTTGATACAGAACTTTTAATGAAAAAGACGTAGTTTTTGCCAGTGAACAGTTTAAAAAGAATACAGTTTTCGAAAAAGACGAAATAAAGTCTCGTGGATAAAGTCGGATTTTGTACTAGTGTTAGTATGAGCTAAATAAAAGTTAGTTTGAACTTAAAAGCGTTTCGCTTAAGTATGGCTGAATGAAGTGATATGCGTGTGCGCGTGGTACTTGTTGATTATATAGGAAGTTTGGACGCTGAGCGTTCAACGCGATTTATAGAAGTGTTCGTGCAATATGTTAGTTTGGTAAAAGAGATAAAAAAACGTAAAAATGGCCAAAAATGTGTGCTTTATCAGGTAAATATGAAGCCAATAATGTGCATGAACTAAAATGTTTATTAAAAACTTAATATTGTTTTTATCCGCTTGAGTATCTCAAACAGCTCCAAGCTCAATTTTATATTTTCGAACACAACATATTGCACGAATACAACTTTAGTGATAAACAAAATGGTTTCATAGTTATACATAAATAAAGTTTATATTTACTAAGCAGATTTAGTATACCTTTAAACGGGGAGGCGGGCTGACGTCCCGTGCCTTGATCTCATATACCGATAACGAATTTGTGACGAGTCGTTTTGTGGCAGTACCTTGAAAAATGGTTGATTTTAATGAAATAGTCGTTGTTTTTATTTATTTAAATTAATGAATGATCATGGTAAGAGACGTTGTCTATGATGGTTGGAAACAAGAAACTCGAATGGCCCATTTCTGGTCTCTAAAATGTTGCCTGTAATATGCCATATTTTGAGCATCCTAAGGGTATAGATATATTCCTAACATGTAAACTAAGACCAATTGTTATTTCAAAATTGATCAATATGATGCAGAATCTTACAAAAGCAACATTATTCTAATTAAAATGAACCATAAATCAAAAGTACTGCCTGTAATAACACAAATAATTAGCTGTAAATAGTACGTTCTTCTAGTAGAGTAACGTTTAGATCTGTTGGAGGGGTTAATGCGTACGTTTGCCGTAAACCTGGTGCTTATAGATAATGCCACGTAAACATCTCTTTTTGACTATAGTTAGCAGAGTTTTAGTAAAGAAAGAAGACCACTATGTGTTCCCCTTCAATGTTGGTGATGGCTAACATGTTATGTGTGGTATTGATGACGATAGATATGGCAATATAGTCCTTATTATCATGGCACTAAAAATTAAAACGGAGAATGCCCATTTTGTAAGCGAACTTGGGCTCCTAAGAAAAATGGTAGTATCTTGATGAATTTGGTTGTATATTGTAGAAAAACACGTTTTTATTAATTTTTCGGGGTTCACGAGATATAACGATGTTTTTGTTCTTAAAATGAACCCTAATTACAATGCAAAAACACAAAGTAAATCCTATTTTTAGATAATATTGAAATCGCAGACACAATACCTCATAAGGGACCTGTGTATGGGCAATCTCCTTTGCAAAGATATCAGTTGGCTATAGCATAAAGTAAAAACGTCAAAGTGAAACATATATCCTTATATTCTTTAAAACAATCATAATAAAGAAGAACAAAATTCAATAATCACTTTTCTTTCGCCAGTTAACAAGTTACTTGGTAACAAATGTTGTCGATAAAATCGACTAATGGATGCACTAGCTAGCCGATATCTATCGACATCGATAAACCATTCTGTGTGTAACATGGGTCCTGTAATTATACCGGAGAGCTATCATTCATGGATATTGAAATCTAGATAGTGTTTATCGACAATAGAGTTCACTGCACTGATTGCGATAAGACATATTGGGCGTTTGTATAGAAATATACAGAATTTTATCATTTCAAATCAAAAGTCGACAGTCAAATAGCAATCTTAAGATATTGCCGGTAGGAACCAGCATAGTTTCTTGTTTTATTGAGGGTGATATTAAAAGAGTAAATTTTGATCATTAGGAAGCATTTTTATTGAAATTGAATCAATTTTATGGACTATTTACATAATGAATGCATTAATATAATTCAAGTATCCTATGATTAACATGGGAACTTGTGAAATCAGCATGGAGAGCTGACCAGATCGCTACAAAATTTAAGCCTTCGACACCAGAAGACGAAGCATGCATTATGGGATCGCCTCTCCTTTAAATAATCTGCATGTCCCCAAACATTCATAACTGGGATAGATAATATCAAACATAAAATTGATTCTGTTTCCTCTAACAGTCAAGGCACATTACCGCATAGTCAAATTGTCAATCTAAAAATAAAATTGATTCTGTTTCCTCTAACAGTCAAGGCACATTACCGCATAGTCAAATTGTCAATCTAAAAATAAAATTGATTCTGTTTCCTCTAACAGTCAAGGCACATTACCGCATAGTCAAATTGTCAATCTAAAAATAAAGCAGTAAGGCATAGAAGAATCAATTATTATTATTTTTCAATTCTTAATTTTGACATTCAAAAGTGTCGTCTAATGGCTTAATAGGGATGTTTCCTGAGTAGAAAAATTATAATTCTATTTAGTCCGTCAGTGAGATTATCAAATAATATTGGACCCGTATTTTTTACCTGACTGCCGAAGGAGGGTAATGTGTTATGGGTACATCTGGTTTTGGTTAGCCAGCTCGCGAATATGTATCTTCTGACTGCACAGCATGATTTTCTTCTTGTTTACGTCTTTTTAGTGCGCTTCTTAAACAGTCGGGTTTTCTTATTTTTTACTTTATCAAATAAATAAAATTTAACAAAGATAAAGCGCATCAACATTCAGGAGTGGGGGCTTGTGATGTTGTGACGTCACTTTGTCAGTATGAAGTGACGAAGCACACCGTGACGTCACACGATATTTCGTCGTATTTTTTTGTTTACGTAGCAAAAGAAAAATAAGTATCCAATATTTTTAGGTTATCTTACTGACGGACTAAATAGATATTTTTGTCAACTACCCTATTGAAATAAATGATTTGACTGAGACATAAAGGACTCTCCAATATTCTAGTCCGCTCTGAAGTTGGCTACATTGGCTGCATAAATCTCATACAAAAACAGCAGCGAGCCATGCCATACTCATCGGACAACCTATGTTCTATCGACATAAACAAGATGCTCAATGTGCCTTGACGGTTACAAAGTTAGGTATGTTACTACAAAGCATTGTAGAGTGATACCTCGTGTAATACTGAACTGGTGTGTATGGACGGCAGGGCACGTGTGCGGCCGCGTCGGCCACTACCGCCCGCTGTCGCCCGAGCACACGCCGCACACGTAACTATCTCCTTACCTCGATGACGCAGCTTGTGACTTGTTCTACATAATACATATACATAGTGCATCCTCTCCATACGTCCGCACGGCATTACCACTCAACTAGCCGTCGGCGACCGTAGTGACGGCTATAGACGTCATGCTGTGAAAAAGAGAATGTGCCATTCACCCTGTATAGCTCCGGAACCATGATGACTTTAAAACGTCATAGTACTGGCTCAGATATTGGGAGGTTTCCGTTTATCTACCACAAAATATCCACTAAGGGCCGATTTCACCTAACAACTAAACTCAGTGTATGCAAATACAACATTCTGATTCTTTGTGAAAAACTACCAATCAGAACGCTGTATTTGCATAAAGTGAATTTCATTGGTGAAATTGGCCCTAAAAGGTGTAAATATTGGTACGAAAATCCACCCTAAGCCTGGGGTAATAAACGGAATTTACTTCCGATTGTTGTTCCACTTTTTCACCTTCTGGACTGATGTGTTGCCCAGAAGGAAATCTGGCACAAATTTTATCTACAATGGCTGATCGTAGATTCTCAGAACTATGTTTTCCTATATCCGTTCTCAAGGTGGATTTTTTGGGTGGATAAACGAATTAACTCAAAGCGACGTCTATAGCCGTCATGACATAATTTTTTTAAAGATTTTGGACGTGTGTAACGCATCATATTGGACTGACAGACTGACAAAGTAGGAATAAGTTACGTTTTTGATGGTGCACAGTATTTTCATAACAATATTGTGCATCATTAAATAAATAGTTTATACCTTACGATTTCTAGTCTAATAAAATTAGTTTCCACGGGCAGAAAACCCTTGACCACCCTCCCTGCTCTTTTACAATTTAATATATTTTAAATCACTAGAATCTTTTCCAGTTATCTTTTCGTTATTCACTTCATTTCCCTATCATAAACTGCGTCATCTTATTATTTTGCTCTATGGCACGTTTTGTCACTGACCGCTCGGCTTTCACGATTAAACCTGCGCTTGATTCGTTTTTGTTCGTTTCGTTCATTGCTTGTGTCCTCACCGCATCGTCATAGGTTCGTTCGCTGGGTGTTTACAGTAAGTACCTGGGGGGTAACCACAAGCTCTTAGAGTAAGGTTATTTTGAGATCGAGTAAGTGACAGATGTATACAAGTCAGATACATCTGTCCCTTACTCGATCTCAAAATAACCTTACTCTAAGAGCTTGTGGTCACCCCCCTGGCCTTGAAAATGTTCCATCGAGATTTGGAAAGAGGTTGTTTTATGCCAACCTTTGTGGAGACAAAACTCAAATGCTGAAACTTTTTCTTAAATTCATTGTGCCACATTTTCGGCCAGGTACTATCATTTTGTGCATATGTTTTCTTGTCTAATCTTTGATATTTTTTCCCTTTGTGATTGTCATTATGTATATTTTAATGGCATCTTGAACGTTTAAGATTTTCTCGGTAAATTAATATTGAGGTGAAGAAGAGAAGATAAAATTCTATCTAAATAGACTACCTATCACTTATCTGTAACTAAGAAAAATGTAACTCAATAATTTTGTAAGTTGTACAAACATCCAAAGCTGTGGGAGAGCGGAGTCTCCTAACACAGGCGTCATCATGCTTAAAAGGAGGCTCCAATCATAAACTAATGTATACTAGTTGGTACAGAAATAAATATTTTGTATTTGTATTTGTATTTGTAAGATACAGTAAATATTGTCTTTAAACACTATGTTTATTGATAAGCCATTTGCAATCTTATTTACACTCTCAAAAGATTCTAAATAGCGTTCAAGATGTAACTAATTATGCTTAATAAATCATGTGCATGCTTTTAAGTGTATAATTATGCTGTTTTAGTTCTAACCTTTCTACTTTTTAATGTTTTTGTTTTGACCACAGCATTATTATGACTTTTTTCGACGGTTAGAATGACCAATACAAAGGAGATAGAAAAACTAATATTTAGTCACAAATATTGGTCATTCTAGTTGTCTATGTGTCCCTCTGTGTGGATTGTGTTATGTGTACATATCGCGAACGAATTCACATCTTTTCATACAAAACCATTCATTTGCAATCTGGTAGAATTTGTGGGCCATTTTGATAGATGAAAAGTAGAAAAGACAACTGCAGTCAATGTGAGATGCAGTATTTTCACAATGCAATTCATTTCTCTGAGTTGAATAATGGACTCTATTTGTGTCAAAGATTGCTGGTGTCTATTTAAACTTTATGGCTGTCGATTTCACTGTTCAGATTGCGCCCATGTGGGGTACAAAAGGACCCCAAAAGCCCACACATTCCGCCAGGTACCCCCTAACATTTCATTTGCTGTACATTGCTCGCTTTGCACAGTTTGAACGCATCACACAACGCCACATACGGATTTTTTTTTAAACGCCTCATTGTTTTTTTTTTGTCTTTGTTATATTTTTTTCTTCTTTGAACCTTAACTTATAAGGCGTTTAGAAAATATGTTTTGAATAATTTATTTGAATTTTTGGGGCTTTTTGTTGTGACTAAATATTTGTTATATTATTATTAATTTTAATCTAATGCTTAAAAAATTGCAGTTGCTTCAGAATTTATAAGTGTAAATTTGTAATTAAAAAGCCTAACAGTTCAAAGAAATAGTAAATCTGTCCGTGGCTATGTTATCGTTCAAAGGCTTATATGGGTTTCTTACGTTTTCAGGTGAATCAACATACTTGTGAGGTTGGCTCGTGGCCTCGGAGAGCTCTCCACACTTCTATAAATAAACCCCGCTTTCCTCCTACTGGCAAAGGCTTGAACTCTAACACGGTGCCAGAAACACTTATAACCCTGAATTCTAGTGATGTTTACTGAACAAGTAGTGCTCTATGTGTGTCTAAAATGTGTAGATATTTAACAAAAATGAGCGGGTTGTGCCATTGCCGCGTACCGACGAACTGAACGTACGGTTTGGATATAAAAACAAGTTTTTGTGATGATAATATTAGTGTGCTGAATGGACTTATACGTCGACGTATCGACGCAGTGGAGATATCGTTTCATTTCACCCGTTTACAAGCCGTCGAAGATATCGACATCTAATTCTATGGTCACAAGGTATGTTTCTCGTTATGACTCTTATGACTGATAAGTACATTTCTCGGTATTTTTTTAATTATAAGCTTTGGCCATCGTCATAGATGTGTTTCAGTGGATAAACATTTTGTACTTTTTAAATGTCAAAGACTAAAATTACAAGGAGGTTTATAGTGTATTCTGCCGAATTTTTAACAGACTGAAATTATTACCGGTCAATCAGATGGTTGGAAAAGATTCTTAGATCAGCTCAGTTGAGGAATGGATTCTATTGATGATGGAGAAGCAATGTGACTCGCTTGAATAGTTTGAAAATAATATTGTCTGTTGAATTTTATGTATTTAGGATTCATTATCAATGTGAAGTTAAATGGTGATGATTATTTTTTGTACGTACGTCGTGTAGAGATTCTTTCTTATTTCACTTTGTATGCCACTATACTAATGACCAGAGAGGAAACATGTGGGCGTCCAAGCAAAAAGGGTCCAGTAGCGGGTATTGATTTAAAACTAGATTCAGTATCTAGAATATTCAATTGATAATAGGTTTTATTTTTTTAAGACAGATATTTTTGAAGTTAAAACAGCACTTGTCTTTGTATGAGGACAAGTTTACAAAACTGGGAATATCTCGGTAACTAAATGCCGAGAACTGGACCCTTTTTGCTTGGACAACACACATTACTTCCATTTTATTGTTTCATTAAACGTCACCATTTCGCTGTATTCTAGATTTGAAAATGTAAAAAGAATTAAGGAACCAATTTCTAGGTGGTCATATTTCTTTTAATAATTTGAAAATAAAACAAATCATCTTGGTTAACCGGCTTCATAGTTAACCGAAATCGAAGAGAAATCGTCTGTTTGTTCATAGAATGTACCATAACGTCAGCTTCACTTATTTATAAGTATTTTTATTGATAAAGAACTACAATATGCCGTGAGTGCGAGGCAGATTTTCCCACCATTTCGACTAAGTCCATTGACGGACAGTTTTTTTTAAATGTTTTTTTGTATACTTTCGAAAGATCTCACTAACTGCCGTCATAAATGTAAAAATTTGTTAGGCTTGAAGTGACTACTGTGGAGTTTTTATTGGGCAAATATTGGACCATATCCCATCACAAAATTTTAATTTAAAAAAATGGGATACATGGATAAAACTTCGCCATGAAAACACTGATTCTTCAGCCTATTGTAGGGTCTAAAACCACTCCATCTCTCAAAATATCCAAGAAAAAAATAATTTCTAATAAAAAGTGCAGTAAAAAACCCACAGTAGACACTTGTTAGTAGAAAAAAACTTCCAAAAAAACAAGTTTTGATACTTGACACAATTTTATGAAAGGAACTGAAGGCCTAGTAACCTTAAATTTTTGACCCTCGGCTAGTCCGTTATCCGAACATAGATATACATTTAATAATCTACCTAATAATACAAGTTTATCATATTTATTTCACAACAATAAATTGCACTATTTCTATAGTGTTGTTAACAAAATAAACTGGCTATTGAGAGAAAGATGGAATTCAATTAATTTCATTTCATTGCTGCATTGTATCGTCAAAGCTAGGGTGGTCAATTGAAAAAGTACAAATGTTTGCAAGTACTAGGTCTTCTCAGAGAATGCTTCTCTACGCTAAGTGCGAGAGACACAAACACGATTTTCGTGCGATCGTATGATTTGAAGCTCCTTTTCAATGCCTATGAAGTAGAGCTGTCTGTTTATGATTGGCCCCTGCAAGGGAAAATGGATCATAAACCTTAGGAAGACGGTGATACCTTAGTATCAACTTCCAACAAATAAATAATAACTTATAAGTTAGAATTGAAATTAGCAGCATTGTGAAATACATTATGACCATTGATGGCCCAACTTTTCATTATCATTGTGTATGAAATATTGCTGTGACTTTTCCAAGGAACCTTTAATCAAAAGATGAAGTTCAAATTGTATTGATAAGGAAGTGTCGATAAGCATTTCAGCAAGATTTAAAACTACCCTAAATTGCAGTGAAAAAAAGGCATATTCTGCCTAGCATTACCCATCTATATACAGTCTAACTGGATTCCGCTTATCTGACCTTCACAACCCAGTAACTGGGTAACACGATTCCCCTTGGGAAGAGTGGTATCAGATTTTCTGGCTATCCTTAACGATTGTTAAAGATCGAAAAAGGCAAAAACATCAAAAGCCTTTCGTTAAACTCAAAGATGCATTCTAATGGAAGTAAATATCACCCTAAAGACTTTGTAGGCATTGAAAAGGGCTGGACAAAGCCTGGAATATTCGAACTGAGTAATTGCTGATAAGCAATGAGTTTTTCGTGTTTTTTTTGCAATTGAAGTATGTTTACTAATAACAACAAATGATGGAACTACGGATGGAGAGATTAACTTTCTGGAATCATAATGAAGTTGGGCCTAAATCACACGTGTCTCGCTTATCTTTTCACTTCTGTATTGAGGTCGACTTCCAATCTAACCGGATTTAGCTAGATATCAGTATTTTACATGGAGCGACCGCCTATCTGACCTTCACAAACCAGGGGTTCTACTCCATAGCTCCGTCAACGAAGTTACAGGCCCGTCCGAAACTGAACCGGAACTTCGGAGTGAACCCAACTTCGTAATGATAAAATTTTTCGGACGGGTTTAATCACATCGGGATTAGGTACAATACAACTGTCAAATTATGTTGTCATTCATTAGTAGTTCGGGCCCCGAATGAATCATACGTCCGTAACGAAGTCCGAAAATACGGACTTCGTGCTTAGGTAGTAGACCCCTGTAACTGGGTGACACGATATACCCTGAGGAGATTGGTGTCAGATTTGAGGTTTCTGACTACCCATAATGACTGTCAAATGTCTATTCATGACAGCCGGAATCAGTGCTTGCCAGGCACGGAGGAGTCTCTGTAAAGAATGGTCACCCATCTACGGGCTGGCCTTGGCAAGAAGATTAATCTGTGTGGCTGTTATTATTTAGACAAGAGCTCCTCAATAACAGAAGAACCCAAATATTAAATCAAGAGAACTAAATAAAGTTCATAGTCTCATCTTATTAATTGATCCCTCAGTATTCGACTTTGCACACATTTTTGACGAGCTTGCACCACTGCAATCTAATACAAGATAGATCCCCTCCAAAGAGAGGAGGCCTGTGTCCCAGCAGTGGGAACATCAAAAGGCTGATGATGATGATGACTAGATTGATAATTTCGGACAACCCCAACCCCATAGTTCGCGACAAATTTCTTGGCCCCAATAGTATCGTACTATCCTGCCTAGAAATCATAGGTAGCCTCATAGAAGAGTTATTCTACTTCGTTGCGCTCTCTCTCTGCTGAGGATCGTGACTCCGTTTTAACTTGTCAATGGTTTGTCTCCATTTGGTACGATCAGCAGCCTGGTGGAGTGTGACACTGACATATATGTCTTATTGCTCTAATATTTGATTACGTTTGGGGCTTCAGCCTCTAGGTTTGAAGTCATCATCATCATAATTTTAGCCGAAAAACGTACACTGCTGGACATAGGCCTTCCCCAAGGGTCGCAACATCGACCAGTTCTGTGTTTCGCAATCTTAAACAGGTCATCGGTCCACCTATTGGGAGTATAGATCTGCCTAATGGCAGAAGAAGATTAGGATCACAGAACTTGATGATTCCAAGAAAGTCAATTCTCCATCCCTAGATAAGAGTTACAGACGATATCTGTACCTTAAAAAGTTGGATGAAAAGCCGATATTTTTTATTTAATTGTAAATATTATTGTTACGATACATTAGTGTTTAAACGAGATCTGTTTTTAAATAAGTAGGTTGTAACACAACCTAGCGCCTTTTAAAAGTTTTATCAATTTGACAAAAGTATACTGAGTGAGCGTTGTCTGTGGCTGGTCCATTAGGAATGGAGAGAAATTAAAAATGTCTAACACAGGTGTTAGTTTCGTTCTGTTATTTTAATACATTTTCAACCTGCTTACAGTTTTTCACAACTGCCTTCAAATTCTCAAATTTTAATATCAGGATTTTTGATTGAACGAATTTAGATCAGTACCGAGGATAGGTTAAAATAAAAGAATGAAAAAAAAAACACCATTTCTCGTTTATGTTTCTATGACGTTTAGGAGAGTTCACGGTTATTGTGATATAGAGCTTCGTAGGCGGATGGCGGCTCAAACCTTTGGTACGGAGTGGGGCTCCCGAGTCCCACGGGATCCTGCGCTTGACTACAACCCGAGTTTTGTTATGTTCTGATGTAGTACCACAGATTTGAGCCGCTCCGAAGTTGTTATGACGACGGGTTTCTCGTAAATGCCAGTGATCGGTGTGAAGAGAATTAGGGTGACTTGGATGGAGCGATAAGAATGCGAATGGACATGTATTGCCTAGTCCAGGTTTTATATTTCCCGCGGTATACTCGATGTATCCATTGCGATGACTCGTGCTGAGTGGGGTGGGGATGTATCACGTGTTCAGATTTATATCTCGACATAGATAAGGCCTATAAGGGTATTCGCAAATGGAGTAAAAGCGAAAGTGAGCAGGTATGGCATTTTGGACAAACTCGCTGAAGTTTTAATGTAGGACGTAAGCAATGGTTACTGTAGTTAGGTTAGATCGTGTCTAGATAGGTTTGAATAACGTCATAGAAACGAACAGAGCTGCAGGAGTTCGAAAATGACAAAAAATAGTTTTTTGATTCTTTTAGACATTACGACTTTAATTTCTTAATACGGCTAAGACGGAGTCACATGAAGCTTCCAATTTAAAAACGTTTTTATTAAGTGTCATGAATTTGTTTTTTTTTTCATTAATTAGTTTGTAATTTTTTAATTGTATCGCTTCAGATTTCTAGTTATCTGTTAAGTATATGTGTTTGGCTCAGTGATTTTTTTTATTCTGAAATTTCTATGCGTCATTTTAACTTCCGATTTGTAAATAAGGATGGTGAAATTCTAAATTACTGTTTTTTACAATTTGTTTTTTTTGTGCTAAATTTTATATAAGCAGCGAATTACAATCTATTTGGCGTCCGGAGGTTAATATACGCGTATATATCATCAAGTACAAATTTAGGAGTTGTTAGTTTGATCCGTCTTAGATAGACGGAGTGGACTAAGTCATTAACTTATTCTCCAATAAAATATTTTTTAATGGAAATATTTGAATAAACAGCCACCTCTAGTATTAAAATTACCCCCATTCCAGGAAAGTGGTAGACGTTCGAATTTTTTTATTGTATTCGCACGAAAATTCGTTATCGGTTAACCGCTCGACCTCCCCTCTCCCTTCATCAAAGGTTTAGCTTTAAAGATTGTTGTTTGCCTTATAAAAAAATGTGATCTTATGAGGATTATACTTAAAGGATGTCGCTGTGTGTTGCGGACGTAGGCGGCGTTTGAACCTTATTAAACAGATTTTGTAACGTTTCTTCGAATCGATATCGTTTCACGATCCGGCTCGAAGGACCAATACGAAACGCAAGCATAATTTGTCGTCCAATTATTTCCTTAATCCAATTTAAAATAACTCTTTGTACGCAATCTGGTTATAATTAACACTATTACTGAAACCCTGCAATATTTTCAACAAGCAAAAGTGTCAGTGTAAATTATACCTTAACATATTCTCAAACGCGCCTGCGTCCGCAACAAGTATGAAAGAATAATGCCTTGATTGTATAATGAATATGGTAACATATAAAAAGAATAATGAATTATCTAATATAATAAGACTTTGACAATGTTGGATAGGCTCAGTAAAGATGACTGTCAATTGGATACAGAGGCGAAAAGGGCTTTATTGGTTGGGCAAGTTGGCTAACTAGCATTCATGTTGCGACTAAACGCTATACTATTTGTCTGCAAACAATATTTAATCCATCGATTCAAATGAAATTGTATTGATTCATAAAAGCATGTTTCTATTGTTATAATCACAAAAAATATAAAGCTGATCCTGTATGTATTCCTTTAGCGATAGTCGCAATATGAATGGCGTCGTTTAGTATGTGCGCTAGTTAGCAAGCGAAATGTTCTTCGAATGATTATGAAAACGACTGGCACGGATAAATGTCTAGTATTCTAATATAATGTTAATCAAATCTATGTTCGACAGTTGATTCGTTTGTGGTTCTATATATTGCAAATGCGACAAGTCGTAGCGTGCACAGGGGGCTTTTTGTGATGGACTCTTACATACGCAGATACTAGTAAAGCCCTCTCCGCAGATATTGAAACTAAAAGAATATAATTTTTTTATAAATCTTAAGAAATTCTTAGTTTCACAGTAAAGTAATACACTGTAAATTATTTCTTATCTTAGTAAAAAGATCTCATCACCTTATTTTTTTTTGTTTTGTCTTTTTATAATTATTTTGAGAAGCAGATTAGTTGATTTAAAGACAATCAATGTAAAATAAAACTTATGGATGTATATAATTTCTTTGTTTTATTTACTGGTTTACGCATAACAACCAAAAAATGTATCCGTCAGACCTAATGTAAAATGGCTCCTGGGTCTTACTTCATCCTTTTGCAAATATCCTATAGCAAAGAAAAAAATAAATAAAATAATCCGACTGCTTCAAAAGCGAACTAAAAAGACGTAAACAAGGAGAAAATCATGATGTGCAGTCGGAGGATACATATTCGCGGGCTGGCTGACCAAAATCTGGTGTATCCTCCGCCTGCACAGCATGACCTTGTTTACGTCTTTTTAGTTCGCTTTTGAAGCAGTCGGGTTTTTGATTCAACTTTTTTTAATTATAACTTTTTTATTAGTTTTTTTTTTCGAATTACGTACATTTTAACATAAAGTACACAAATACATAGGTATTATATATTTTTGAAATCACCTCTTAAAACCCTTTATTTTGATACCCCACACGATGGATTTGGAAGGAAAAAAAAATTTGGGCCCACACAATATGTCGCCCAAAATCCGCCATTTTGCTATTATCCAATTAATGTAGCCAATGACACTCGCAGGGTTAAGACGCATCGATTGACGTACGAATCATCAAAATCGGCCAACGCGTTTGGTCTCTGGAACGCCATATAGGAACAAACATACTTACATACACACATAGACTGATAAACACATTACCCTCCTTCGGAAGTCGGGTAAAAAGGCTTGGCGGTCCACTTCGTAAGTATTTATTGTTTAATGCACAGTTTCACAAGCGTTAATTTATAACATAACATCACGCCTGCCTGATAGTGAGGAGAACAGTGACGCAGAAGTGAAAATTTAGTACATCCAGTATAGCCAGTTATGTTTTAAGTCCCCGAAGCCGTCCTGCCGCATTTCGAAGCCTGGCTGAAAAGTGGGGAGTGCATCTCCTACAGGCTCACTCAGGTAACTATACTCACCAGGCACGGTTGCTTCGGTTAGTACCTGAATACGATAGGGCGAGTGGCCGCGGCAAACTGTCGCCACTGCGGACATGACCTAGATTCTGCACAGCATACGCTCGAGGAATGCTCTGCGTGGGCCTATGAGCAGCAGAGCCTGCAGCCGAATTGCGTAAGTGTATTCGGCAAGGCGAAGGGTTTGACGTGGAGATGCGAGATGGATGACGCGATGTGAATTTCTGTTTGTGTGATTGGTCGATAGATAGCGGTCCAATCCTTTGCGTTGCCATATTCATTTAAGGCCAGGCTTGCGCCAGGATCGGGCGAGACCTTGAGCGTAGCTTTCACTACTGCTGCCAGAGACAGAAAACTGGAGGGTAATGGCCTCTTTATGTGAGACTATGATGGTCCAGGAGGCCGCCGAGCGCCATCGTGAGAGGGCAGTTCCCGCCCGGAGAAGCAGGCGTGGAGGCAACCACCTGGACGCCTAAAATGCCGTAACCCTGTCTGCATGATAGGCAGGCGGGATTCCAGGGTCAAGGACGGCCAGACTGGGGTCTCTGTCCGCCCAGCATGTGACTCCAGGTAAGACGGTGGCACCATGGTCACGTGCTGCATTGCATAGCGAGGCTCAGGGCCTCAGGGGATACGCTTCGCAGTCACCCCAGGGATGTGCCCTAACAGGCGTTGCACAGAGGGGTGGTATTTTAAGAGGTAACGGGGAAGGTAACCTCTTCCATGTGCTAATTGTGATCACCGGGGTGGTTTTAGTGAGGTAAAAAGCTCACACTCCCTGGTCTTTTGAAGATTTCCTCACGAAAACAAAAACAGGTATTTATTATTTAATGCATAGTTTTACAAGCTCGCGTAATGTGACGCAGAGGTGAACATCGAGTGCATCCTCATTTCGCCAGTTATGTTTTAAGTCCCCTGTAACGGAGCGAGCCTCTTGCTATCAACCGGGCAAAATTCCAGGCTCGGGGCTGCTCTTGAGAAATTAACTCGAAAACAGTCAAGATATCAACAGAATTTAGTCCGCTTCATGTACTAGAAATTTTAATATCAGCTGGTCCAATACTGGATCTACAGAAAAAAAGAAACAAATGAGTAATTGTACTAAGGAAGGAGTCGCTAAACAGTGTCAAAAGGGTGATAAAGTTTACTTGAATTCGGAGTGAACCCGAAGTTACCACCGTCCATTTCATAGGTAAGAGACCTAAAATAATATAAATAAGACACCGAACACATGATCAATAACAGCCATCCCCCACATGATCCGCAGACGCCATCCGGCTGCCACGAGGTCCGCAAAGACGACGGCAGCATCCGCGTGCACCTGACGCACTGCACGCCGCTGTACGGAGACGTGCGGGTGGACGTCTACAACAAGCCCAAGATGAAGATGCGCAAGGAGAAGCTGTTCCACTTCTGGTTCAACACCTTCTTCGTGGCCGCCGGGGTGGGCGCTGAGAGGGTGCCGGCGCTGGATGACAGTGAGTTACACTTTATGTCACAAAGTTAAGATAGCGCCATCTATTGGTGGGAGGAAGTAAACATGTACCTGGAGCTGAGATAGTGACAGCGCTGAATGAAACAGCAAGTATCAAAGTTATGGCTTTATATGAGTCGGCTGTAATGTTTCCAAGTTTTGGTGAACAGTGCATGATCTGTAGACCCCCACTCATATCTTGGTCAGAACCCCCCAGGATTTGGGCTGTCTGTTCAGGGACTGTGTTAAAATGCAGTCAACGGGACCTCCATGGCGACCGTTAGACTTGCACAGTGTTCTTATTTTCGTAGTAAGATCATAAATACGGAGCATGCTTCGGAACATTGAGGAGTCAAACAGATAAATCTTTTTCTGCTCCTGACAGGATACTCAGCATGTAGAACCTTACTCTGATCACAGATAATATAGTACTAGCATACATATGCCTCATCCGATACAAATAAACCGTGCCGACATATTTAGCGTTTTTCGTCTGATTATACTGATTATTTTTATACTTACATCGATCGCGTTCTGTTCCGTTCCTCTGCTATAGATGGTGTTAGCAGTGACTTGTAAGTAAAAAAAAATACTTGTGACTATTTTTTCAATTAATACAGGGACCATTTGTTTTATAGTATTTTTATACGTTTTTACAGTCTCGTACTAAAATGTGTCACAATACAAATTTAATAAATCCTCAATAATTTAAAAACCGCGACATCTATTGGAATCAGTTTTAAACGATTCTTTCAAATAATCTTTGAAATGTGAATTAAGAACGCAATATTTCATAATTTAGTGCTTATGAGAGTTGATTAAACAGGAACATACAATTTTTATCATTAATTCTAGAAAATGTTAATTTTACACACAATTCAATAACAAATCGATGCATATTGCACCATCTCATGATATTTATTTGAACCAAATTTTCTTGGTTAGCGCTGGGACACCATGCTCTGATATAAAAACCATGTCAGCAACAATTCTTGACACATCGTAATTTCAAGTGACTATAAAGTAATGTAAACATTTCAGGTCCGAACCTGGAGGCGTTCAAGCTGACGCTGAACAAGTGGCAGCTGGACGAGGCCCATAAGGACAAGCAGCATAAACACTACAGCCCAGACTTCAAGGTATACACTGCCTATAACGTTCTCACTGCTGGGACTATTGAACATGGAAATAATTAAAGAAAGAAATAATACCTTTCCTGCCACTTCTCTCAGAATACTGCGAAAACAAGCTAATCCTTTGAGAAGGAATCAAGTTCATTCCATCATCTCTTTGCTCCGCTTTTTGGGATCAACTGAGTAATGGTTTTTGCCCATTACTCTGCCGCTTATTAAAATAAAAACCAGGTATGTATATTACTGCAACACTGAGGCGAAGCGCTTAAAAAAAAAATTTGGGCCTTCTACATTAGAAATCCTCAGAACAGTGAGGTTACTCTGTGAAGCCTGTGAAGCCCTTAGGAAGCTTCTGTGCTGTTGGATGGAGCAAGGCTGGCTATGTTAGCTTGTACCTTCATGCACAATGGACCGAGTGGCAGTCTCAAGTGTGGAATCCCCACCATCATCAATATTAAGGTGATCCTATCATTCCAATCATTCCAGGTGAGAGCAGTGGAAGCCCAGTGGTAACGGCCGTGACTTACAAGATGTAGGCCGTGGGTTCGAATCCAGGCAGTGGCTTTACTTTGTGTAAATTATTTCATTACCACTGCTCTCAAACAGTGAAGGAAAACATTGTGAGGAAACCAGCATGTCCTGGAATCAAAAATTTGAAGACTTGTGACATCCACTAACTTGTATTGGGCCCGTGGGGTGGATTATAATAGTTACAACGGATCTGAGCGTCTTTGAAGTTGGTTCTGCTAACCATTGCGCAAGAAACAGTTTTTCATCGAGTATACTGCATAGAGTAAGCGAGATAGGATGATGCTACAAACGTAAGCGAGTGAAAGAGACAGTTATACAATGCTATCTTTAAATTCCATATTGACACTAAAATAGCTGCTGCGCACGGTCTTGCAGTCAATTCAGAGACACAAAGATCCGTTTTATCCGAGTATTATACAGCCCATTCCCTCTCACACAATGGACCAAATGGGAGTCCAAGTGCGAATAAAAGGGGTCTTAAAGTAAAGTAAAGTAAAATATATTTATTCAATTAGGCCAATAAACGGCACTTTTGAACGTCACATAAATTAAAATTAAAATTTACAAGTAATAAAAAAAAAAAAAAAAAAAACTACCGTGCATTCGGAAAGTAGATTGTTATGGAGAAGAACGCACAAGAAACTCCATACT
Organism: Orthosia gothica; assembly: GCA_949775005.1. NCBI lineage: Eukaryota > Metazoa > Arthropoda > Insecta > Lepidoptera > Noctuidae > Orthosia > Orthosia gothica. Next base: position 13,080,199 of record OX459067.1, read on the forward strand.
TACTCTGTTTAAAAAAAAAATAGGTTTTTTACAATATTTACATACGTACATACATTAATATATGTGAGGACGATGCACCCAGAATAGCTCTACACACTATACTACCTACAGGTATAAAGTATTAAAAAGCATTAACAGGAAAATTAATTAATTTGATAAGTAGGAACATGGTTCTCACATACTTACAAATATGACAAACGTAGGTAAAATACCTAATTCAACAAGAACGGAACAGTGTGTGAGTCAATTTCTAAAAAAAGAAAAAAAAACACAATGAATACAATAACTATGAATGGGAATATAAATTAACAAATTTTATTTTGTCTACACCAAAGATGGAGCCCTATGGAGCAGGACCAGCATGTTTCCAAGCATTCTTATCTTGAATATAATCATCTAATTTGTAATATGCTTGTTTACAAAGGGTGCTTTTAACTAAAGTTTTAAATTTACTTTCATTTAGTTTTAATATATCACAAGGTATTTTGTTATAGAATTTAACACAGTACCCCATGAAAGATGATTGTACTTTAGCTAGTCTGTAAGAAGGCTGATCTAACTTATCTTTATTTCGGGTATTACAATTGTGTCTATCACTGACTTTACTAAAGAGATGTATATTTTTCCTTGGTCATCGTATCTAGGGGTCTATTATCATTATAACTACCCCATGATCGCAGGTGGAGCTCATAGTGCAGAAGATGCCGGCCACGTCCACGTTCAGCGGGCACCCGCTGCGGGACTCTCCTCCCGTGTCGTCCTCCTCGTCGTGCTGCAGCGAGCCCGACGAGCACTCGCCGGACGCGCACTGGGACTCGGGTGAGGCTCGCGGCGCCAGGGGCCGCCTCAAGCTGGGGGACGTGCGCCAGTCCTGGAGGGACTTCTCTGGGAAGTTTGCCTCCGACACGCGGCGCAAGAAGGATAGGGATGTCGTGTAGTGCTCAAAGTGATATCAGGATACCACGAGACAGATAGGAATCTAATTTAGTGCTTACATGTGCTCTTGAAGAGAGTTCTCCAGTACCAGGAGAGCAATAGAGATGAAGTCTAATTCATAAATACGGAACAGTTCGGTTGTAGAGTGAAACGTAAATCGGAATGCCAGAAGAAGGATAGGTACGAAGTCTAATGCTTACACACGGAACTTTTTAATTAATAAAAGAAGCGAACCAAAAGTGATGAATTAGGATTCACAGTTGATAAGCTAAATGTCCGCGAAGCAGACGAATATTAAACAATCACTGTATGGCACTGAACAATCAAAGTGTATTTCCAATAGATTTTCAACTCGCCCACTGTCGATAGTGTAATTCAGAGGTTTTTAAGACTGAATCGAATTATTAAAATGTCGAGTACTCACTAATTCGCGGTTAAAACACAAAAATTACGGTCTATGTTGATTCAGAACTTTTAATAAAAAAGACGTAGTTTTTGCCAGTGAACAGTTTAAAAAGAATACAGTTTTCGAAGAAGACGAAATAAAGTCTCGTGGATAAAGTCGGATTTTCTACTAGTGTTAGTATGAGCTAAATAAAAGTTAGTTTGAACTCAAAAGCGTTTCGCTTATGTATGGCTGAATGAAGTGATATGCGTGTGCGCGTGGTACTTGTTGATTATATAGGAAGTTTGGACGCTGAGCGTTCAACGCGATTTATAGAAGTGTTCGTGCAATATGTTAGTTTGGTAAAAGAGATACAAAAAACGTAAATATGGCCAAAAATAATAATGAACTAAAATGTTTATTAAAAACTTAATATTGTTTTTATCCGCTTGAGTATCTCAAACAGCTCCAAGCTCAATTTTATATTTTCGAACACAACATATTGCACGAATACAACTTTAGTGATAAACAAAATGGTTTCATAGTTATACATAAATAAAGTTTATATTTACTAAGCAGATTTAGTATACCTTTAAACGGGGAGGCGGGCTGACGTCCCGTGCCTTGATCTCTTATACCGATAACGAATTTGTGACGTGTCGTTTTGTGGCAGTACCTTGGAAAATGGTTGATTTTAATGAAATAGTCGTTGTTTTTATTTATTTAAATTAATGAATGATCATGGTAAGAGACGTTGTCTATGATGGTTGGAAACAAGAAACTCGAATGGCCCATTTCTGGTCTCTAAAATGTTGCCTGTAATATGCCATATTTTGAGCATCCTAAGGGTATAGATATATTCCTAACATGTAAACTAAGACCAATTGTTATTTCAAAATTGATAAATATGACGCAGAATCTTACAAAAGCAACATTATTCTAATTAAAATGAACCATGAATCAAAAGTACTGCCTGTAATAACACAAATAATTAGCTGTAAATAGTACGTTCTTCTAGTAGAGTAACGTTTAGATCTGTTGGAGGGGTTAATTCGTACGTTTGCCGTAAACCTGGTGCTTATAGATAATTCCACGTAAACATCTCTTTTTGACTATATTTAGCAGAGTTTTAGTAATGAAAGAAGACCACTATGTGTTCCACTATGTTGTTAAATGTTTGTGATGGCTAACATGTTATGTGTGGTATTGATGACGATAGATATGGGAATATAGCTCTTATTATCATGGCACTAAATATTAAAAAGGAGAATGCCCATTTTGTAAGCGAACTTGGGCCCCTAAGAAAAATGGTAGCATCTTTATGAATTTGGTTGTATATTGTAGAAAAAACACGTTATATTCATAATTAGAAAACATTTTTTTATGAATTTTTCGGGGTTCACGATATATAACGATGTTTTTGTTCTTAAAATGAACCCTAATTACAATGCAATAAGGTGCATACAAATGTCCAAGTGAAGGAATCTGATCTGTTGTTGTCTGTACGTATAAAGTAAAGCACACGGATGGAAAAAAACACAAAATATAAATCCTATTTTTGGATACTATTGAAATCGCAGACACAATACCTCATAAGGGGCCTGTGTATGGGCAATCTCCTTTGCAAAGATATCAGTTGGCTATAGCATAAAGTAAAAACGTCAAAGTGAAACATAGATCCTAATATTCTTTAAAATATTCATAAAAAGAAGAGCAAAATTCAATAATCACTTTTCTTTCGCCAGTTAACAAGTTACTTGGTAACAACTGTTGTCGATAAAATCGACTAATGGATGCACTAGCTAGCCGATATCTATCGACATCGATAAACCATTCTGTGTGTAACATGGGTCCTGTAATTATACCGGAGAGCTATCATTGAAATCTAGATAGTGTTTATCGACAATAGAGTTCACTGCACTGATTACGATAAGACATATTGGGCGTTTGTATAGAAATATACAGAATTTTATCCTTTTAAATCAAAAGTCGACAGTCGAATAGCAATCTTAAGATATTGCCGGTAGGAACCAGCATAGTTTCTTGTTTTATTGAGGGTGATATTAAAAGAGTAAATTTTGATCATTAGGAAGCATTTTTATTGAAATTGAATCAATTTTATGGACTATTTACATAATGAATGCATTAATATAATTCAAGTATCCTATGATTAACATGGGAACTTGTGAAATCAGCATGGAGAGCTGACCAGATCGCTACAAAATTTAAGCCTTCGACACCAGAAGACGAAGCATGCATTATGGGATCGCCTCTCCTTTAAATAATCTGCATGTCCCCAAACATTCATAACTGGGTTATATAATATCAAACATAAAATTGATTCTGTTTCCTCTAACAGTCAAGGCACATTACTGCATAGTCAAATTGTCAATCTAAAAATAAAGCAGTAAGGCATAGAAGAATCAATTATTATTATTTTTCAATTCTTAATTTTGACATTCAAAAGTGTCGTTTAATGGCGTAATAGGGAGGTTTCCTGAGTAGCAAAATTATAATTCTATTTATTTAGTCCGTCAGTGAGATTATCAAATAATACTGGGCCCGTATTTTTTACCTGACTGCCGAAGGAGGGTAATGTGTTATGGGTACATCTGGTTTTGGTTAGCCAGCTCGCGAATATGTATCCTCCGACTGCTCAGCATGATTTTCTTCTTGTTTACGTCTGTTTAGTTCGCTTCTTAAACAGTCGCATTTTTTGATTTAACTTTATTTTGCTTTATTAAATATATTAAAAATTAACAAAGATAAAGCGCATCATGATTCAGGAGAGGGCGCTTGTGACGTCACTTTGTCCGTATAAAGTGTAGCACACCGTGACGTCACACGATATTTCAACACACAATATCGTCATATTTTTTTGTTTACAAGAGAAAAATAATTGTCCAATATTTTTAGGTTATCTTACTGACGGACTAAATAGATATTTTTGTCATCTACTCTATTGAAATAAATGATTTGACTGAGATTTACAGGACTCTCCAATTTTCTTGTCCGCTATGAAGTTGGCTACAATAGTTGCGCAGTAGTAAATCTCATACAAAAACAGCAGCGAGCCATGCCATACTCATCGGAAAACCTATGTTCTATCGACATAAAAAAGATGCTCAATGTGCCTTGACGGTTACAAAGTTAGGTATGTTACTACAAAGCATTGTAGGCTGATACCTCGTGTAATACTGAACTGGTGTGTATGGACGGCAGGGCACGTGTGCGGCCGCGTCGGCCACTACCGCCCGCTGTCGCCCGAGCACACGCCGCACACGTAACTATCTCCTTACCTCGATGACGCAGCTTGTGACTTGTTCTACATAATACATATACATACTGCATAGTGCATCCTCTCCATACGTCCGCACGGCATTACCACTCAACTAGCCGTCGGCGACCGTAGTGACGGCTATAGACGTCATGCTGTGAAAAAGAGAATGTGCCATTCACCCTGTATAGCTCCGGAACCATGATGACTTTAAAACGTCATAGTACCGGCTCAGATATTGGGAGGTTTCCGTTTATCTACCACAAAATATCCACTAAGGGCCGATTTCACCTAACAACTAAACTCAGTGTATGCAAATACAACGTTCTGATTCTTTGAGACCGCTGAAAAACTACCAATCAGAACGCTGTATTTGCATAAAGTGAATTTCATTGGTGAAATTGGCCCTAAAAGGTGTAAATATTGGTACGAAAATCCACCCTAAGCCTGGGGTAATAAATTGAATTTACTGCCGATTGTTGTTTTTCACCTTCTGGACTGATGTGTTGCCCAGAAGGAAATCTGGAACAAATTTTATCTACAATGGCTGATCGTGGATTCTCAGAACTATGTTTTCCTATATCCGTTCTCAAGGTGGATTTTTTTGGTGGATAAACGAATTAACTCAAAGCGACGTCTATAGCCGTCATGACATAGTTTTTTTTTAAAGATTTTGGACGTGTGTAACGCATCATATTGGACTGACAGACTGACAAAGTAGGAATAAGTTACGTTTTTGATAATGCACAGTATTTTCATAACAATATTGTGCATCATTAAATAAATAGTTTATACCTTACAATTTCTAGTCTACTAAAATTAGTTTCCACGGGCAGAAAACCCTTGACCACCCTCCCTGCTCTTTTAAAATTGAATATAGTTTAAATCACTAGAATCTTTTCCAGTTATCTTTTCGTTATTCACTTCATGTCCCTATCATAAACTGCGTCATCTTATTATTTTGCTCTATGGCACGTTTTGTCACTGACCGCTCGGCTTTCACGATTAAACCTGCGCTTGATTCGTTTTTGTTCGTTTCGTTCATTGCTTGTGTCCTCACCGCATCGTCATAGGTTCGTTCGCTGGGTGTTTACAGTAAGTACCTGGCCTTGAAAATGTTGAGGTTGTTTTATGCCAACCTTTGTGGAGACAAAACTCAAACGCTGAAACTTTTTCTTAAATTCATTGTGCCACATTTTCGGCCAGGTACTATCATTTTGTGCATATGTTTTCTTGTCTAATCTTTGATATTTTTTCCCTTTGTGATTGTCATTATGTATATTTTAATGGCATCTTGAACGTTTAAGATTTTCTCGGTAAATTAATATTGAGGTGAAGAGTGAAGATAAAATTCTATCAGATGTGATAGTAAGTTTCTATATAGACTACCTATCACTTATCTGTAACTAAGATACAGTAAATATTGTCTTTAAACACTCTGTTTATTGATAAGCCATTATTAAAATTATTTACACTCTCAAAAGATTCTAAATAGCGTTCAAAATGTAACTAATTGTGCTTAAAAAATCATGTGCATGCTTTTAAGTGTATAATTATGCTGTTTTAGTTCTAACCTTTCTACTTTTTAATTTTTTTGTTTTGACCTTAAATCAGAGCAAACACACAGCATTATTATGACCTTTTTCGACGGTTAGAATGACCAATATAAAAGAGATATAAAAACTAATATTGGTCATTCTAGTTGCCTATGTGTCCGTCTGTGTGGATTGTGTTATGTGTACATATCGCGAACGAATTCACATCTTTTCATACAAAACCATTCATTTGCAATCTGGTAGAATTTGTGGGCCATTTTGATAGATGAAAAGTAGAAAAGACAACTGCAGTCAATGTGAGATGCAGTATTTTCACAATGCAATTCATTTATCTGAGTTGAATAATGGACTCTATTTGTGTCAAAGATTGCTGCTGTCTATTTAAACTTTATGGCTGTCGATTTCACTGTTCAGATTGCGCCCATGTGGGGTACAAAAGGACCCCAAAAGCCCACACATTCCGCCAGGTACCCCCTAACATTTCATTTGCTGTACATTGCTCGCTTTGCACAGTTTGAACGCATCACACAACGCCACATACGGATTTTATTTTAAACGCCTCATTGTTTTTTTTTGTCTTTGTTATATTTTTTATTCTTCGAACCTTAACTTATAAGGCGTTTAGAAAATATGTTTTGAATAATTTATTTGAATTTTTGGGCTTTTTGTTGTGACTAAATATTTGTTATGTTATTAATTTTAATCTAATGCTTGAAAAATTGCAGTTGCTTCAGAATTTATAAGTGTAAATTTGTAATTAAAAAGCCTAACAGTTCAAAGAAATAGTAAATCTGTCCGTGGCTATGTTATCGTTCAAAGGCTTATATGGGTTTCTTACGTTTTCAGGTGAATCAACATACTTGTGAGGTTGGCTCGTGGCCTCGGAGAGCTCTCCACACTTCTATAAATAAACACCGCTTTCCCCCTACTGGCAAAGGCTTGAACTCTAACACGGTGCCAGAAACACTTATAACCCTGAATTCTAGTGATGTTTACTGAACAAGTAGTGCTCTATGTGTGTCTAAAATGTGTAGATATTTAACAAAAATGAGCGGGTTGTGCCATTGCCGCGTACCGACGAACTGAACGTACGGTTTGGATATAAAAACAAGTTTTTGTGATGATAATATTAGTGTGCTGAATGGACTTATACGTCGACGTATCGACGCAGTGGAGATATCGTTTCATTTCACCCGTTTACAAGCCGTCGAAGATATCGACATCTAATTCTATGGTCACAAGGTATGTTTCTCGTTATGACTCTTATGACTGATAAGTACATTTCTCGGTATTTTTTTAATTATAAGCTTTGGCCATCGTCATAGATGTGTTTCAGTGGATAAACATTTTGTACTTTTTAAATGTCAAAGACTAAAATTACAAGGAGGTTTATAGTGTATTCTGCCGAATTTTTAACAGACTGAAATTATTACCGGTCAATCAGATGGTTGGAAAAGATTCTTAGATCAGCTCAGTTGAGGAATGGATTCTATTGATGATGGAGAAGCAATGTGACTCGCTTGAATAGTTTGAAAATAATATTGTCTGTTGAATTTTATGTATTTAGGATTCATTATCAATGTGAAGTTAAATGGTGACGATTATTTTTTGTACGTACGACGTGTTGAGATTCTTTCTTATATCACTTTGTATGCCACTATACTAATGACCAGAGAAGAAACATGTGGGCGTCCAAGCAAAAAGGGTCCAGTAGTGGGTATTGATTTAAAACTAGATTCAGTATCTAGAATATTCAATTGATAATAGGTTTTATTTTTTTAAGACAGATATTTTTGAAGTTAAAACAGCACTTGTGTTTGTATGAGGACAAGTTTACAAAACTGGGAATATCTCGGTAACTAAATGCCGAGAACTGGACCCTTTTTGCTTGGACAACACACATTACTTCCATTTTATTGTTTCATTAAACGTCACCATTTCGCTGTATTCTAGATTTGAAAATGTAAAAAGAATTAAGGAACCAATTTCTAGGTGCTCATATTTCTTTTAATAATTTGAAAATAAAACAAATCATCTTGGTTAACCGGCTTCATAGTTAACCGAAATCGAAGAGAAATCGTCTGTTTGTTCATAGAATGTACCATAACGTCAGCTTCACTTATTTATAAGTATTTTTATTGATAAAGAACTACAATATGCCGTGAGTGCGAGGCAGATTTTCCCACCATTTCGACTAAGTCCATTGACGGACAGTTTTTTTTTAATGTTTTTTTGTATACTTTCGAAAGATCTCACTAACTGCCGTCATAAATGTAAAAATTTGTTAGGCTTGAAGTGACTACTGTGGAGTTTTTATTGGGCAAATATTGGACCATATCCCATCACAAAATTTTAATTAAAAATAATGGGATACATGGATAAAACTTCGCCATGAAAACACTGATTCTTCAGCCTATTGTATGGTCTAAAACCACTCCATCTCTCAAAATATCCAAGAAAAAAATAATTTCTAATAAAAAGTGCAGTAAAAAACCCACAGTAGACACTTGTTAGTAGAAAAAAACTTCCAAAAAAACAAGTTTTGATACTTGACACAATTTTATGAAAGGAACTGAAGGCCTAGTAACCTTAAATTTTTGACCCTCGGCTAGTCCGTTATCCGAACATAGATATACATTTAATAATCTACCTAATAATACAAGTTTATCATATTTATTTCACAACAATAAATTGCACTATTTCTATAGTGTTGTTAACAAAATAAACTGGCTATTGAGAGAAAGATGGAATTCAATTAATTTCATTTCATTGCTGCATTGTATCGTCAAATCTAGGGTGGTCAATTGAAAAAGTACAAATGTTTGCAAGTACTAGGTCTTCTCAGAGAATGCTTCTCTACGCTAAGTGCGAGAGACACAAACACGATTTTCGTGCAATCGTATGATTTGATGCTCCTTTTCAATGCCTATGGAGTAGAGCTGTCTGTTTATGATTGGCCCCTGCAAGGGAAAATTGATCATAAACCTTGAGAAGACGATGATACCTTAGTATCAACTTCCAACAAATAAATAATAACTTATAAGTTAGAATTGAAATTAGCAGCATTGTGAAATACATTATGACCATTGATGGCCCAACTTTTCATTATCATTGTGTATGAAATGGACAAAATTGCTGTGACTTTTCCAAGGAACCTTTAATCAAAAGATGAAGTTCAAATTGAATTGATAAGGAAGTGTCGATAAGCATTTCAGCAAGATTTAAAACTACCCTAAATTGCAGTGAAAAAAGGCATATTCTGCCTAGCATTACCCATCTATATACAGTCTAACTGGATTCCGCTTATCTGACCTTCACAACCCAGTAACTGGGTAACACGATTCCCCTTGGGAAGAATGGTGTCAGATTTCCTGGCTATCCGTAACGATTGTTAAAGATGGAAAAAGGCAAAAACATCAAAAGCCTTTCGTTAAACTCAAAGATGCATTCTAATGGAAGTAAATATCACCCTAAAGACTTTGTAGGCATTGAAAAGGGCTGGACAAAGCCTGGAATATTCGAACTGAGTTGCTGATAAGCAATGAGTTTTTCGTGTTTTTTTTGCAATTGAAGCATGTTTACTAATAACAACAAATGTTGGAACTACGGATGGAGAGATTAACTTTCTGGAATCATAATAAAGTTGGGCCTAAATCACACGTGTCTCGCTTATCTTTTCACTTCTGTATTGAGGTCGACTTCCAATCTAACCGGATTTAGCTAGATATCAGTATTTTACATGGAGCGACCGCCTATCTGACCTTCACAAACCAGGGGTTCTACTCCATAACTCCGTCAACGAAGTTACGGGCCCGTCCGAAACTGAACCGGCACTTCGGAGTGAACACAACTTCGTAATGATAAATTTTTTCGGACGGGATTAGGTACAATACAACTGTCAAATTATGTTGTCATTCATTAGTAGTTCGGGCCCCGAATGAATCATACGTCCGTAATGAAGGCCGAAAATACGGACTTCGTGCTTAGGTAGTAGACCCCTGTAACTGGGTGACACGATATACCCTGAGGAGATTGGTGTCAGATTTGAGGTTTCTGACTACCCATAACGACTGTCAAATGTTTATTCATGACAGCCGGAATCAGTGCTTGTCAGGCACGGAGGAGTATGAATGAGTAAAGAATGGTCACCCATCCACGGGCTGGCCTTGGCAAGAAGATTAATCTGTGTGGCTGTTATTATTTAGACAAGAGCTCCTCAATAACAGAAGAACCCAAATATTAAATCAAGAGAACTAAATAAAGTTCATAGTCTCATCTTATTAATTGATCGCTCAGTATTCGACTTTGCACACATTTTTGACGAGCTTGCACCACTGCAATCTAATACAAGATAGATCCCCTCCAAAGAGAGGAGGCCTGTGTCCCAGCAGTGGGAACATCAAAAGGCTGATGATGATGATGACTAGATTGATAATTTCGGACAACCCCAACCCCATAGTTAACGACAAATTTCTTGGCCCCAATAGTATCGTACTATCCTGCCTAGAAATCATAGGTAGCCTCATAGAAGAGTTATTCTTCTTCGTTGCGCTCTCTCTCTGCTGAGGATCGTGACTCCGTTTTAACTTGTCAATGGTTTGTCTCCATTTGGTACGATCAGCAGCCTGGTGGAGTGTGACACTGACAGATATGTCTTATTGCTCTAATATTTGAATACGTTTGGGGCTTCAGCCTCTAGGTTTGAAGTCATCATCATCATAATTTTAGCCGAAAAACGTCCACTGCTGGACATAGGCCTTCCCCAAGGGTCGCAACATCGATCGGTTCTGTGTTTCTCGCATCCTGCGTATTCCCGCAATCTTAAACAGGTCATCGGTCCACCTAATGGGAGTATAGATCTGCCTATTGGCAGAAGAAGATTAGGATCACAGAACTTGATGATTCCAAGAAAGTCAATTCTCCATCCCTAGATAAGAGTTACAGACGATATCTGTACCTTAAAAAGTTGGATGAAAAGCCGATATTTTTTATTTAATTGTAAATATTATTGTTACGATACATTAGTGTTTAAACGAGATCTGTTTTTAAATAAGTAGGTTGTAACACAACCTAGCGCCTTTTAAAAGTTTTATCAATTTGACAAAAGCATACTGAGTGAGCGTTGTCTGTGGCTGGTCCATTAGGAATGGAGAGAAATTAAAAATGTCTAACACAGGTGTTAGTTTTGTTCTGTTATTTTAATAGATTTTCAACCTGCTTACAGTTTTTCACAACAGCCTTCAAATTCTCAAATTTTAATATCAGGATTTTTGATTGAACGAATTTAGATCAGTACCGAGGATAGGTTAAAATAAAAGAATGAAAAAAAAACACCATTTCTCGTTTATGTTTCTATGACGTTTAGGAGAGTTCACGGTTATTGTGATATAGAGCTTCGTAGGCGGATGGCGGCTTAAAACTTTGGTACGGAGTGGGGCTCCCGAGTCCCACGGGATCCTGCGCTTGACTACAACCCGAGTTTTGTTATGTTCTGATGTACTACCACAGATTTGAGCCGCTCCGAAGTTGTTATGACGACGGGTTTCTCGTAAATGCCAGTGATCGGTGTGAAGAGAATTAGGGTGACTTGGATGGAGCGAATGGACATGTATTGCCTAGTCCAGGTTTTATATTTCCCGCGGTATACTCGATGTATCCATTGCGATGACTCGTGCTGAGTGGGGTGGGAATGTATCACGTGTTCAGATTTATATCTCGACATAGATAAGGCCTATAAGGGTATTCGCAAATGGAGTAAAAGCTAATGTGAGCAGGTATGGCATTTTGGACAAACTCGCTGAAGTTTTAATGTAGGACGTAAGCAATGGTTACTGTAGTTAGGTTAGATCGTGTCTAGATAGGTTTGAATAACGTCATAGAAACGAACAGAGCTGCAGGAGTTCGAAAATGACAAAAAATAGTTTTTTGATTCTTTTAGACATTACGACTTTAATTTCTTAATACGGCTAAGACGGAGTCACATGAAGCTTCCAATTTAAAAACGTTTTTATTAAGTGTCATGAATTTGTTTTTTTTTTTCATTAATTAGTTTGTAATTTTTTAATTGTATCGCTTCAGATTTCTAGTTATCTGTTAAGTATATGTGTTTGGCTCAGTGATTTTTTTTATTCTGAAATTTCTATGCGTCATTTTAACTTCCGATTTGTAAATAAGGATGGTGAAATTCTAAATTACTGTTTTTTACAATTTGTTTTTTTTTGTGCTAAATTTTATATAAGCAGCGAATTACAATCTATTTGGCGTCCGGAGGTTAATATACGCGTATATATCATCAAGTACAAATTTAGGAGTTGTTAGTTTGATCCGTCTTAGATAGACGGAGTGGACTAAGTCATTAACTTATTCTCCAAAAAAATATTTTTTAATGGAAATATTTGAATAAACAGCCACCTCTAGTATTAAAATTATCCCCATTCCAGGAAAGTGGTAGACGTTCGAATTTTTTTATTGTATTCGCACGAAAATTCGTTATCGGTTAACCGCTCGACCTCCCCTCTCCCTTCATCAAAGGTTTAGCTTTAAAGATTGTTGTTTGCCTTATAAAAAAATGTGATCTTATGAGGATTATACTTAAAGGATGTCGCTGTGTGTTGCGGACGTAGGCGGCGTTTGAACCTTATTAAACAGATTTTGTAACGTTACTTCGAATCGATATCGTTTCACGATCCGGCTCGAAGGACCAATACGAAACGCAAGCATAATTTGTCAATCAATTATTTCTTAAATCCAATTTAAAATAACTCTTTGTACGCAATCTGGTTATAATTAACACTATTACTGAAACTCTGCTATATTTTCAACAGGCAAAAGTGTCAGTGTAAATTATACCTTAACATAAACTCAAACGCGCCTGCGTCCGCAACAAGTATGAAAGAATAATGCCTTGATTGTATAATGAATATGGTAACATATAAAAAGAATAATGAATTATCTAATATAATAAGACTTTGACAATGTTGGATAGGCTCAGTAAAGATGACTGTCAATTGGATACAGAGGCGAAAAGGGCTTTATTGGTTGGGCAAGTTGGCTAACTAGCATTCATGTTGCGACTAAAAGCAATACTATTTGTCTGCAAACAATATTTAATCCATCGATTCAAATGAAATTGTATTGATTCATAAAAGCATGTTTCTATTGTTATAATCACAAAAAATATAAAGCTGATCCTGTATGTATTCCTTTAGCGATAGTCGCAACATGAATGGCGTCCTTTAGTATGTGCGCTACGTAGCAAGCGACATGTTCTTCGAATGATTATGAAAACGACTGGCACGGATAAATGTCTAGTATTCCAATATAATGTTAATCAAATCTATGTTCGACAGTTGATTCGTTTGTGCAAATGCGACAAGTCGTAGCGTGCACAGGGGGCTTTTTGTGATGGACTCTTCCATACGCAGATACTAGTAAAGCCCTCTCCGCAGATATTGAAACTAAAAGAATATAATTTTTTTATAAATCTTAAGAAATTCTTAGTTTCACAGTAAAGTAATACACTGTAAATTATTTCTTATCTTAGTAAAAAGATCTCATCACCTTATTTTTTTTTGTTTTGTCTTTTTATAATTATTTTGAGAAGCAGATTAGTTGATTTAAAGACAATCAATGTAAAATAAAACTTATGGATGTATATAATTACTTTGTTTTATTTACTGGTTTACGCATAACAACCAATAAATGTATCCGTCCGACCTAATGTAAAATGGCTCCTGGGTCTTACTTCATCCTATTGCAAATATCCTATTAAGAAACAATAGCAAAGACAAAAAGTTAAATCAAAAAATCAAAAACCCGACTGCTTCAAAAGCAAACTAAAAAGACGTAAAAAGGAGAAAATCATGCTGTGCAGTCGGAGGATACATATTCGCGGGCTGGCTGACCAAAATCTGGTGTATCGTCCGCCTGCACAGCATAATTTTCTCCTTGTTTACGTCTTTTTAGTTCGCTTTTGAAGCAGTCGGGTTTTTGATTTTTTGATATAACTTTTTTTATTTATAACTTTTTAGTTAGTTTTTTTTTTCGAATTAAGTACATTTTAACATAAAGTACACAAATACATAAGTATTATATATTTTTGAAATCACCTCTTAAAACCCTTTATTTTGATACCCCACACGATGGATTTGGAAGAAAAAAAAAATTGTGCCTCCACAATATGTCGCCCAAAATCCGCCATTTTGCTATTATCCAATTTTAATATAGCCAATGACACTCGCAGGGTTAAGACGCATCGATTGACGTACGAATCATCAAAATCGGCCAACGCGTTTGGTCTCTGGAACGCCATATAGGAACAAACATACATACATACTTACATACATACATAGACTGATAAACACATTACCCTCCTTCGGCAGTCGGGTAAAAAGGCTTGGCGGTCCACTTGGTAAGTATACTTACCAGCTATACTTACAAGCGTTAATTTATAACATAACATCACGCCTGCCTGATAGTGAAGAGAACAGTGACGCAGAAGTGAAAATTTAGTACATCCAGTATAGCCAGTTATGTTTTAAGTCCCCGAAGCCGTCCTGCCGCATTTCGAAGCCTGGCTGAAAAATGGGGAGTGCATCTCTTTTAGGCTCACTCAGGTAACTATACTCACCGGGCACGGTTGCTTCGGTTAGTACCTGAATACGATTGGGCGAGTGGCCGCGGCAAACTGTCGCCACTGCGGACATGACCTAGATTCTGCACAGCATACGCTCGAGGAATGCTCTGCGTGGGCCTATGAGCAGCAGAGCCTGCAGCCGAATTGCGTAAGTGTATTCGGCAAGGCGAAGGACGTGGAGATACAGATGAATGACGCGATTTGGATTTCTGTTTGTGTGATTGGTCGATAGATAGCGGTCAAACCCTTTGCGTTGCCGTGTTCACTTAAGGCTGCTGGTCGCCAGGATCGGGCGAGACCTGTCTCTGGCAGCAGTAGTAAAAGCTTCGCTGGCAGAGACAAAACTGGAGGGTAATGGCCTCTTTATGTGAGACCGTGATGGTCCAGGAGGCCGCCGAGCGGCATCGTGAGAGGGCAGTTCCCGCCCGGAGAAGCAGGCGTGGAGGCAACCACCTGGACGCCTAAAATGCCGTAACCCTGTCTGCATCATAGGCAGGCGGGACTCCAGGGTCAAGGGCGGCCAGACTGGGGTCTCTGTCCGCCCAGCATGTGACTCCAGGTAAGACGGTGGCACAATTGTCACGTGCTGCCTTGCACAGCGAGGCTCAGGGCCTCAGGGGATACGCTTCGCAGTCTCCCCAGAGATGTGCCCTAACAGGCGTTGCACAGAGGGGTGGTATTTTAAGAGGTAACGGGGAAGGTAACCTCTTCCATGTGCTAATTGTGATCACCGGGGTGGTTTTAGTGAGGTAAAAAGCTCACACTCCCTGGTCTTTTGAAGATTTCCTCACAACAACAAAAAAGGTATTTATTATTTAATGCATAGTTTCACAAGCTCGCGTAATGTGACGCAGAGGTGAACATTGAGTGCATCCTCATTTCGCCAGTTATGTTTTAAGTCCCCTGTAACGGAGCGAGCCTCTTGCTATCAACCGGGCAAAATTCCAGGCTCGGGGCTGCTCTTGAGAAATTAACTCGAAAACAGTCAAGATATCAACAGAATTTAGTCAGCTTCATGTACTAGAAATTGTAATATCAGCTGGTCCTGATTACTGGATCTACAGAAAAAAAAAGAAACAAATGAGTAATTGTACTAAGGAAGGAGTCGCTAAACAGTGTCAAAAGGGTGATAAAGTTTACTTGAATTCGGAGTGAACCCGAAGTTACCACCGTCCATTTCATAGGTAAGAGACGTAAAATAATATAAATAAGACACCGAACACATGATCAAAAACAGCCATCCCCCACGTGATCCGCAGACGCCATCCGGCTGCCACGAGGTCCGCAAAGACGACGGCAGCATCCGCGTGCACCTGATGCACTGCACGCCGCTGTACGGAGACGTGCGGGTGGACGTCTACAACAAGCCCAAGATGAAGATGCGCAAGGAGAAGCTGTTCCACTTCTGGTTCAACACCTTCTTCGTGGCCGCCGGGGTGGGCGCTGAGAGGGTGCCGGCGCTGGATGACAGTGAGTTACACATTATGTCACTAACATAAGATAGCGCCATCTATTGGTAGGAGCAAGTAAACATGTACCTAGAGCTGAGATAGTGACAGTGCTGAATGACAGCAAGTATCAAAGTTATGGCTTTATGAGAGTCGGCTGTAATGTTTCCAAGTTTTGGTGAACAGTGCATGATCTGTAGACCCCCACTCATATCTTGGTCAGAACCCCCCAGGATCTGGGCTGTCTGTTCAGGGACTATGTTAAAATGCAGTGAATGCAGACTTGCACAGTGTTCTTATTTTCGTAGGAAGATCATAAATACGGAGCATGCTTCGGAACATTGAGTTGTCAAACAGATAAATCTTTTTCTGATCCTGACAGGATACTCAGCATGTAGAACCTTACTCTGATCACAGATAATATAGTACTGGCATACAGATGCCTCATCCGATACAAATAAACCTTGCCGACATATTTAGCGTTTTTCGTCTGATTATACTGATTATTTTTATACTTACATCGATCGCGTTCTGTTCCGTTCCTCTGCTATAGATGGTGTTAGCAGTGACTTGTAAGTAAAAAAAAATACTTGTGACTATTTTTTCTTTTAATACAGGGATGATTTGTTATATAGTATTTTTTATACGTTTTTACAGTCTCGTACTAAAATGTGTCACAATACAAATTTAATAAATCGAGTGGCATGCCTCAATAATTTAAAAACCGCGACATCTATTGGAATCAGTTTTAAACGATTCTTTCAAATAATCCTTGAAAAATGAATAAAAAAAACCCAATATGCCATAATTTAGTGCATATGAGAGTTGATTAAACAAGAACATACAATTTTTATCATTAAATCTAGAAAATGTGAATTTTACACACAATTCAAAAACAAATCGATGCATATCACACCATCTCATGATATTTATTTGAACCAAATTTTCTTGGTTAGCGCTGGGACACCATGCTCTGATATAAAAACCATGTCAGCAACAATTCTTGACACATCGTAATTTCAAGTGACTTTAAAGTAATGTAAACATTTCAGGTCCGAACCTGGAGGCGTTCAAGCTGACGCTGAACAAGTGGCAGCTGGATGAAGCGCATAAGGACAAGCAGCATAAACACTACAGCCCAGACTTCAAGGTAAACATACACTGCCTATAACGTTCCCACAGCTGGGACTATTGAACATGGAAATAATGAAAGAAAGAAATAATACCTTTCCTTCCACTTCTCTCAGAATACTGCGAAAGCAAGCTAAACCTTTGAGAAGGAATCAAGTTCATTCCATCATCTCTTTGCTCCGCTTTTTGGGATCAACTGAGTAATGGTTTTTGCCCATTACTCTGCCGCTTAGTAAAATAAAAACCAGGTACGTATGTTACTGCAACACTGAGGTGAAGAGCTTAAAAAAAAAACTGGGCCTTCTACGTTAGAAATCCTCAGAACAGTGAGGTTGCTCTGTGAAGCCTGTGAAGCCCTTAGGAAGCTTCTGTGCTGTTGGATGGAGCAAGGCTGGCTATGTTAGCTTGTACCTTCATGCACAATGGACCGAGTGGCAGTCTCAAGTGTGGAATCCCCCACCATCATCAATATTAAGGTGATCCTAACATTCCAGGTGAGAGCAGTGGTGGCCCAGTGGTAGCGGCCGTGACTTACAAGATGTAGGCCGTGGGTTCGAATCCAGGCAGTGGCTTTACTTTGTGTAAATTATTTCATTACCACTGCTCTCAAACAGGAAACCAGCATGTCCTGGAATCAAAAATTTGAAGACTTGTGACATCCACTAACTTGTATTGGGCCCGTGGGGTGGATTATAATAGTTACAACGGATCTGAGCGTCTTTGAAGTTGGTTCTGCTAACCATTGCGCAAGAAACAGTTTTTCATCGAGTATACTGCATAGAGTAAGCGAGATAGGATGATGCGACAAACGTAAGCGAGTGAAAGAGACAGTTATACAATGCTATCTTTAAATTCAATATTGACACTAAAATAGCTGCTGCGCACGGTCTTGCAGTCAATTCAGAGACACAAAGATCCGTTTTATTATTATTATTATTTATTTATTTATTAAGGTACAAGTTTATTAAATCTTAACTTAAGAACTATGCCCCACTAAACCGTTTACACGGTTTGTCTGTGGGAACGGAACACACAGTAAAAAAAAACATTTTCATTAGTGCGGACACTTAATTTTCACATAATGAAATTATAAAACTAACATGACACATATTTATCCGAGTATTATACAGCCCATTCCCTCTCACACAATGGACCAAATGGGAGTCCAAGTGCGAATAAAAGGGGTCTTAAAGTAAAGTAAAGTAAAATATATTTATTCAATTAGGCCAATAAACGGCACTTTTGAACGTCACATAAATTAAAATTAAAATTTACAAGTATTAAAAAAAAAAAAAAATCTACCGTGCATTCGGAAAGTAGATTGTTATGGAGAAGAACGCACAAGAAACTCCATACTTACTCTGTTTAAAAAAAAAATAGGTTTTTTACAATATTTACATACGTACATACATTAATATATGTGAGGACGATGCACCCAGAATAGCTCTACACACTATACTACCTACAGGTATAAAGTATTAAAAAGCATTAACAGGAAAATTAATTAATTTGATAAGTAGGAACATGGTTCTCACATACTTACAAATATTACAAACGTAGGTAAAATACCTAATTCAACAAGAACGGAACAGTGTGTGAGTCAATTTCTAAAAAAATAAAAAAAAAAACAATGAATACAATAACTATGAATGGGAATATAAATTAACAAATTTTATTTTGTCTACACCAAAGATGGAGCCCTATGGAGCAGGACCAGCATGTTTCCAAGCATTCTTATCTTGAATATAATCATCTAATCATGTAATATGCTTGTTTACAAAGGGTGCTTTTAACTAAAGTTTTAAATTTACTTTCATTTAGTTTTAATATATCACAAGGTATTTTGTTATAGAATTTAACACAGTACCCCATGAAAGATGATTGTACTTTAGCTAGTCTGTAAGAAGGCTGATCTAACTTATCTTTATTTCGGGTATTACAATTGTGTCTATCACTGACTTTACTAAAGAGATGTATATTTTTCCTTGGTCATCGTATCTAGGGGTCTATTATCATTATAACTACCCCATGATCGCAGGTGGAGCTCATAGTGCAGAAGATGCCGGCCACGTCCACGTTCAGCGGGCACCCGCTGCGGGACTCTCCTCCCGTGTCGTCCTCCTCGTCGTGCTGCAGCGAGCCCGACGAGCACTCGCCGGACGCGCACTGGGACTCGGGTGAGGCTCGCGGCGCCAGGGGCCGCCTCAAGCTGGGGGACGTGCGCCAGTCCTGGAGGGACTTCTCTGGGAAGTTTGCCTCCAACACGCGGCGCAAGAAGGATAGGGATGTCGTGTAGATAGGAACGAAGTCTAGTGCTTACACACGGAACTTTTTGATTAATAAAAGAAGCGAACCAAACGTGATGCATTAGGGTTCGCAGTTGATAAGCTAAATGTCCGCGAAGCAGACGAATATTAAACAATCACTGTATGGCACTGAACAATCAAAGTGTATTTCCAATAGATTTTCAACTCGCCCACTGTCGATAGTGTAATTCAGAGGTTTTTAAGACTGAATCGAATTAATAAAATGTCGAGTACTCACTAATTCGCGGTTAAAACACAGAAATTACGGTCTATGTTAATACAGAACTTTTAATGAAAAAGACGTAGTTTTTGCCAGTGCACAGTTTAAAAAGAATACAGTTTTCGAAAAAGACGAAATAAAGTCTCGTGGATAAAGTCGGATTTGGTACTAGTGTTAGTATGAGCTAAATAAAAGTTAGTTTGAACTCAAAAGCGTTTCGCTTATGTATGGCTGAATGAAGTGATATGCGTGTGCGCGTGGTACTTGTTGATTATATAGGAAGTTTGGACGCTGAGCGTTCAACGCGATTTATAGAAGTGTTCGTGCAATATGTTAGTTTGGTAAAAAAGATACAAAAAACGTAAATATGGCCAAAAATGTGTAATGAAAACTTAATATTGTTTTTATCCGCTTGAGTATCTCAAACAGCTCCAAGCTCAATTTTATATTTTCGAACACAACATATTGCACGAATACAACTTTAGTGATAAACAAAATGGTTTCATAGTTATACATAAATAAAGTTTATATTTACTAAGCAGATTTAGTATACCTTTAAACGGGGAGGCGGGCTGACGTCCCGTGCCTTGATCTCTTATACCGATAACGAATTTGTGACGTGTCGTTTTGTGGCAGTACCTTGGAAAATGGTTGATTTTAATGAAATAATCGTCGTTTTTATTTATTAAAATTAATGAATGATCATGGTAAGAGACGTTGTCTATGATGGTTGGAAACAAGAAACTCGAATGGGCCAATTCTGGTCTCTAAAATGTTGCGCGTAATGTGCCGTATTGTGAGCATCCTAAGGGTACAGATATATTCCTAACATGTAAACTAAGACAAATAGTTATTTCAAAATTGATCAATATGATGCAGAATCTTACAAAAGCAACATTATTCTAATTAAAATGAACCATGAATCAAAAGTACTGCCTGTAATAACACAAATAATTAGCTGTAAATAGTACGTTCTTCTAGTAGAGTAACGTTTAGATCTGTTGGAGAGGTTAATTCGTACGTTTGCCGTAAACCTGGTGCTTATAGATAATTCCACGTAAACATCTCTTTTTGACTATAGTTAGCAGAGTTTTAGTAATGAAAGAAGACCACTATGTGTTCCCCTTCAATGTTGGTGATGGCTAACATGTTATGTGTGGTATTGATGACGATAGATATGGGAATATAGCCCTTATTATCATGGCACTAAATATTAAAAACCGGCCAAGTGCGAGTCGGACTCGCGCACGAAGGGTTCCGTACTTGGTAAACTGCGGTTTACGATTTATGACGTATTAAAAAAAAACGACTGACTAGATCTCGTTCAAACCAATTTTCGCTGGCAGTTTACATAGTAATGTACATCACATATTTTTTTTAGTTTTATCATTCTCTTATTTTAGAAGTTACAGGGGGGGGGACACACATTTTATCACTTTGGAAGAGTCTCTCGCGCAAACTATTCAGTTTAGAAAAAAAAGATATTAGAAACCTCTATATCATTTTTGAAGACCTATCCATAGATACCCCACACGTATGGGTTTGATGAAATTTTTAGTTTTAGTTTCAAGTATGGGAACCCCCAAAATTTATTGTTTTATTTTTATTTTTGTGTGAAAATCTTAATGCGGTTCACAGAATACATCTACTCACCAAGTTTCAACAGCATAGTTCTTATAGTTTCGGAAAAAAGTGGCTGTGACATACGGACGGACAGACAGACAGACAGACAGACAGACAGACAGACAGACAGACATGACGAATCTATAAGGGTTCCGTTTTTTGCCATTCGGCTACGGAACCCTAAAAAGGAGAATGCCCATTTTGTAAGAAAACTTGGGCCCCTAAGTAAAATGGTAGTATCTTTATGAATTTGGTTGTATATTGTAGAAAAAACACGTTATATTTTTAATTAGAAAACATTTTTTATTAATTTTTCGGGGTTCACGAGATATAACGATGTTTTTGTTTTTAAAATGAACCCTTATTACAATGCAATAAGGTGCATACAAATGTCCAAGTGCATACAATTGTCTGTCTGTACGTATAAAGTAAAGGACACGGATGGAAAAAAACACAAAATATGAATCCTATTTTTGGATACTATTGAAATCGCAGACACAATACCTCATAAGGGGCCTGTGTATGGGCAATCTCCTTTGCAAAGATATCAGTTGGCTATAGCATAAAGTAAAAACGTCAAAGTGGAACATAGATCCTTATATTCTTTAAAACAATCATAATAAAGAAGAGCAAAATTCAATAATCACTTTTCTTTCGCCAGTTAACAAGTTACTTGGTAACAACTGTTGTCGATAAAATCGACTAATGGATGCACTAGCTAGCCGATATCTATCGACATCGATAAACCATTCTGTGTGTAACATGGGTCCTGTAATTATACCCGAGAGCTATCATTCATGGATATTGAAATCTAGATAGTGTTTATCGACAATAGAGTTCACTGCACTGATTGCGATAAGACATATTGGGCGTTTGTATAGAAATATACAGAATTTTATCATTTTAAATCAAAAGTCGACAGTCAAATAGCAATCTTAAGATATTGCCGGTAGGAACCAGCATAGTTTCTTGTTTTATTGAGGGTGATATTAAAAGAGTAAATTTTGATCATTAGGAAGCATTTTTATTGAAATTGAATCAATTTTATGGACTATTTACATAATGAATGCATTAATATGATTCAAGTATCCTATGATTAACATGGGAACTTGTGAAATCAGCATGGAGAGCTGACCTGATCGCTACAAAATTTAAGCCTTCGACACCAGAAGACGAAGCATGCGTTATGGGATCGCCTCTCATTTAAATAATCTGCATGTCTCCAAACATTCACAACTGGGTTATATAATATCAAACATAAAATTGATTCTGTTTCCTCTAACAGTCAAGGCACATTACCGCATAGTCAAATTGTCAATCTAAAAATTTACATAGCGTGTTGACACCTACCCCTACAATGTAAAGCAAAGCAGAATTAATTATTATTATTTTTTCATTTTGATAATCAAAAGTGTTGTGAGTAGAAAAAAAAAATATAATTCTATTTAGTCCGTCTAAGATTATCAAATAATATTGTATTGTATTTTTTACCCAATTGCTGAAGGAGGGTAATGTGTTATGGGTACATCTGGTTTAGGTTAGCCAGCTCGCGAATATGTATCCTCCGACTGCACAACATGATTTTCTTCTTGTTTACGTCTTTTTAGTTCGCTTCTTGAACAGTCAGGTTATTATATTTTTTGAATTAACTTTTTTTGCTTTGATAATATGTATATAAAAATTAACAAAGATAAAGTGCATCAAGATTCAGGAGTGGGACCTTGTGACGTCACTTTGTCAGAATAAATTGTAGCACACCGTGACGTCACACGATATTTCAACGCACTGTATCGTCATAATTTTTTGTTTACAAGAGAAAAATAATTGTCCATTAATTGAAGGTTATCTTACTGACGGACTAAATAGATATTTTTTGTCAACTACCCTATTGAAATATATTATTTGACTGAGACATACAGTACTCCACAATCTTCTAGTCTGCTCTGAAGTTGGCTACATTGGCTGTATAAATCTCATACAAAAACAGCAGCGAGCCATGCCATACTCATCGGACAACCTATGTTCTATCGACATAAAAAAGATGCTCAATGTGCCTTGACGGTTACAAAGTTAGGTATGTTAGTACAAAGCATTGTAGAGTGATACCTCGTGTAATACTGAACTGGTGTGTATGGACGGCAGGGCACGTGTGCGGCCGCGTCGGCCACTACCGCCCGCTGTCGCCCGAGCACACGCCGCACACGTAACTATCTCCTTACCTCGATGACGCAGCTTGTGACTTGTTCTACATAATACATATACATACTGCATAGTGCATCCTCTCCATACGTCCGCACGGCATTACCACTCAGATAGCCGTCGGCGACCGGAGTGACGGCTATAGACGTCATGCTGTGAAAAAGAGAGTGTGCCATTCACCCTGTATAGCTCTGGAACCATGATGACTTTAAAACGTCATAGTACTGGCTCAGATATTGGGAGGTTTCCGTTTATCTACCACAAAATATCCACTAAGGGCCGATTTCACCTAACAACTAAACTCAGTGTATGCAAATACAGCGTTCTGATTCTTTGAGACCGCTGAAAAACTACCAATCAGAACGCTGTATTTGCATAAAGTGAATTTCATTGGTGAAGTTGGTCCTTAAAGGTGTAAATATTGGTCCGAAAATCCACCCTAAGCCTGGGGTAATAAATTGAATTTACTGCCGATTGTTGTTCCACTTTTTCACCTTCTGGACTGATGTGTTGCCCAGAAGGAAATCTGGAACAAATTTTATCTACAATGGCTGATCGTGGATTCTCAGAACTATGTTTTCCTATATCCGTTCTCAAGGTGGATTTTTAGGGTGGATAAACGAATTAACTCAAAGCGACGTCTATAGCCGTCATGACATAGTTTTTTTTAAAGATTTTGGACGTGTGTAACGCACCATATTGGACTGACAGACTGACAAGGTAGGAATAAGTTACGTTTATGATAGTGCACAGTATTTTCATAACAATATTGTGCATCATTAAATAAATAGTTTATACCTTACGATTTCTAGTCTAATAAAATTAGTTTCCACGGGCAGAAAACCCTTGACCACCCTCCCTGCTCTTTTAAAATTTAATATAGTTTAAATCACTAGAATCTTTTCCAGTTATCTTTTCGTTATTCACTTCATGTCCCTATCATAAACTGCGTCATCTTATTATTTTGCTCTATGGCACGTTTTGTCACTGACCGCTCGGCTTTCACGATTAAACCTGCGCTTGATTCGTTTTTGTTCGTTTCGTTCATTGCTTGTGTCCTCACCGCATCGTCATAGGTTCGTTCGCTGGGTGTTTACAGTAAGTACCTGGCCTTGAAAATGTTCCAAAGAGGTTGTTTTATGCCAACCTTTGTGGAGACAAAACTCAAATGCTGAAACTTTTTCTTAAATTCATTGTGCCACATTTTTGGCCAGGTACTATCATTTTGTGCATATGTTTTCTTGTCTAATCTTTGATATTTTTTTCCTATGTGATTGTCATTTTGTATATATTTTTTGACATCTTGAACGCTTAAGATTTTCTCGGTAAATTAATATTGAGGTGAAGATTGAAGATAAAATTCTATCAGATGTGATAGTAAATTTCTATATAGACTACCTATCACTTATCTGTAACTAAGATACAGTAAATATTGTCTTTAAGCTCTCTGTTTATTGATAAGCCATTATCAATCTTATTTACACTCTCAAAAGATTCTAAATAGCGTTCAAGATGTAACTAATTATGCTTAATAAATCATGTGCATGCTTTTAAGTGTATAATTATGCTGTTTTAGTTCTAACCTTTCTACTTTTTAATGTTTTTGTTTTGACCTTAAATCAGAGCAAATACACAGCATTATTATGACTTTTTTCGACGGTTAGAATGACCAATACAAAGGAGATATTAAAACTAATATTAAGTCACAAATATTGGTCATTCTAGTTGTCTATGTGTCCCTCTGTGTGGATTGTGTTATGTGTACATATCGCGAACGAATTCACATCTTTTCATACAAAACCATTCATTTGCAATCTGGTAGAATTTGTGGGCCATTTTGATAGATGAAAAGTAGAAAAGACAACTGCAGTCAATGTGAGATGCAGTATTTTCACAATGCAATTCATTTCTCTGAGTTGAATAATGGACTCTATTTGTGTCAAAGATTGCTGGTGTCTATTTAAACTTTATGGCTGTCGATTTCACTGTTCAGATTGCGCCCATGTGGGGTACAAAAGGACCCCAAAAGCCCACACATTCCGCCAGGTACCCCCTAACATTTCATTTGCTGTACATTGCTCGCTTTGCACAGTTTGAACGCATCACACAACGCCACATACGGATTTTTTTTAAACGCCTCATTGTTTTTTTTTTGTCTTTGTTATATTTTTTTCTTCTTCGAACCTTAACTTATAAGGCGTTTAGAAAATATGTTTTGAATAATTTATTTGAATTTTTGGGCTTTTCGTTGTGACTAAATATTTGTTATGTTATTAATTTTAATCTAATGCTTAAAAAATTGTAGTTGCTTCAGAATTTATAAGTGTAAATTTGTAATTAAAAAGCCTAACAGTTCAAAGAAATAGTAAATCTGTCCGTGGCTATGTTATCGTTCAAAGGCTTATATGGGTTTCTTACGTTTTCAGGTGAATCAACATACTTGTGAGGTTGGCTCGTGGCCTCGGAGAGCTCTCCACACTTCTATAAATAAACCCCGCTTTCCCCCTACTGGCAAAGGCTTGAACTCTAACACGGTGCCAGAAACACTTATAACCCTGAATTCTAGTGATGTTTACTGAACAAGTAGTGCTCTATGTGTGTCTAAAATGTGTAGATATTTAACAAAAATGAGCGGGTTGTGCCATTGCCGCGTACCGACGAACTGAACGTACGGTTTGGATATAAAAACAAGTTTTTGTGATGATAATATTAGTGTGCTGAATGGACTTATACGTCGACGTATCGACGCAGTGGAGATATCGTTTCATTTCACCCGTTTACAAGCCGTCGAAGATATCGACATCTATTTCTATGGTCACAAGGTATGTTTCTCGTTATGACTCTTATGACTGATAAGTACATTTCTCGGTATTTTTTTAATTATAAGCTTTGGCCATCGTCATAGATGTGTTTCAGTGGATAAACATTTTGTACTTTTTAAATGTCAAAGACTAAAATTACAAGGAGGTTTATAGTGTATTCTGCCGAATTTTTAACAGACTGAAATTATTACCGGTCAATCAGATGGTTGGAAAAGATTCTTAGATCAGCTCAGTTGAGGAATGGATTCTATTGATGATGGAGAAGCAATGTGACTCGCTTGAATAGTTTGAAAATAATATTGTCTGTTGAATTTTATGTATTTAGGATTCATTATCAATGTGAAGTGAAATGGTGACGATTATTTTTTGTACGTACGTCGTGTAGAGATTCTTTCTAATTTCACTTTGTACGCCACTATACTAATGACCAGAGAGGAAACATGTGGGCGTCCAAGCAAAAAGGGTCCAGTAGTGGGTATTGATTTAAAACTAGATTCAGTATCTAGAATATTCAATTGATAATAGGTTTTTTTTTAAGACAGATATTTTTGAAGTTAAAACAGCACTTGACTTTGTATGAGGACAAGTTTACAAAACTGGGAATATCTCGGTAACTAAATGCCGAGAACTGGACCCTCTTTGCTTGGACGAACACACATTACTTCCATTTTATTGTTTCATTAAACGTCACCATTTCGCTGTATTCTAGATTTGAAAATGTAAAAACAATTAAGGAACCAATTTCTAGGTGCTCATAATTCTTTTAATAATTTGAAAATAAAACAAATCATCTTGGTTAACCGGCTTCATAGTTAACCGAAATCGAAGAGAAATCGTCTGTTTGTTCATAGAATGTACCATAACGTCAGCTTCACTTATTTATAAGTATTTTTATTGATAAAGAACTACAATATGCCGTGAGTGCGAGGCAGATTTTCCCACCATTTCGACTAAGTCCATTGACGGACAGTTTTTTTTAAATGTTTTTTTGTATACTTTCGAAAGATCTCACTAACTGCCGTCATAAATGTAAAAATTTGTTAGGCTTGAAGTGACTACTGTGGAGTTTTTATTGGACAAATATTGGACCATATCCCATCACAAAATTTTAATTAAAAACAATGGGATACATGGATAAAACTTCGCCATAAAACACTGATTCTTCAGCCTATTGTAGGGTCTAAAACCACTCCATCTCTCAAAATATCCAAGAAAAAAATAATTTCGAATAAAAAGTGCAGTAAAAAACCCACAGTAGACACTTGTTAGTAGAAAAAAACTTCCAAAAAAACAAGTTTTGATACTTGACACAATTTTATGAAAGGAACTGAAGGCCTAGTAACCTTAAATTTTTGACCCTCGGCTAGTCCGTTATCCGAACATAGATATACATTTAATAATCTACCTAATAATACAAGTTTATCATATTTATTTCACAATAAATTGCACTATTTCTATAGTGTTGTTAACAAAATAAACTGGCTATTGAGAGAAAGATGGAATTCAATTAATTTCATTTCATAGCTGCATTGTATCGTCAAAGCTAGGGTGGTCAATTGAAAAAGTACAAATGTTTGCAAGTACTAGGTCTTCTCAGAGAATGCTTCTCTACGCTAAGTGCGAGAGACACAAACACGATTTTCGTGCAATCGTATGATTTGATGCTCCTTTTCAATGCCTATGAAGTAGAGCTGTCTGTTTATGATTGGCCCCTGCAAGGGAAAATTGATCATAAACCTTGAGAAGACGGTGATACCTTAGTATCAACTTCCAACAAATAAATAATAACTTATAGTTAGAATTGAAATTAGCAGCATTGTGAAATACATTATGACCATTGATGGCCCAACTTTTCACTGACCAAACCCCTTCGTTTGGTGGTCTATCATTGTGCATGAAATGGGCAAAATTGCTGTGACTTTTCCAAGGAACCTTTAATCAAAAGATGAAGTTCAAATTGTATTGATAAGGAAGTGTCGATAAGCATTTCAGCAAGATTTCAAACTACCCTAAATTGCAGTGAAAAAAAGGCATATTCTGCCTAGCATTGCCCAACTATATACAGTCTAACTGGATTCCGCTTGTCTGACCTTCACAACCCAGTAACTGGGTAACACGATTCCCCTTGGGAAGAGTGGTATCAGATTTTCTGGCTATCCTTAACGATTGTTAAAGATCGAAAAAGGCAAAAACATCAAAAGCCTTTCGTTAAACTCAAAGATGCATTCTAATGGAAGTAAATATCACCCTAAAGACTTTGTAGGCATTGAAAAGGGCTGGACAAAGCCTGGAATATTCGAACTGAGTTGCTGATAAGCAATGAGTTTTTCGTGTTTTTTTTGCAATTGAAGTATGTTTACTAATAACAACAAATGATGGAACTACGGATGGAGAGATTAACTTTCTGGAATCATAATGAAGTTGGGCCTAAATCACACGTGTCTCGCTTATCTTTTCACTTCTGTATTGAGGTCGACTTCCAATCTAACCGGATTTAGCTAGATATCAGTATTTTACATGGAGCGACCGCCTATCTGACCTTCACAAACCAGGGGTACTACTCCATAGCTCCGTCAACGAAGTTACGGGCCCGTCCGAAACTGAACCGGAACTTCGGAGTGAACTCAACTTCGTAATGATAAAAAAATTCGGACAGGTAAAATCACATCGGGATTAGGTACAATACAACTGTCAAATTATGTTGTCATTCATTAGTAGTTCGGGCCCCGAATGAATCATACGTCCGTAATGAAGGCCAAAAATACGGACTTCGTGCTTAGGTAGTAGACCCCTGTAACTGGGTGACACGATATACCCTGAGGAGATTGGTGTCAGATTTGAGGTTTCTGACTACCCATAACGACTGTCAAATGTCTATTCATGACAGCCTGAATCAGTGCTTGTCAGGCACGGAGGAGTATGAATGAGTAAAGAATGGTCACCCATCCACGGGCTGGCCTTGCCAAGAAGATTAATCTGTGTGGCTGTTATTATTTAGCCACGAGCTCCTCAATAACAGAAGAACCCAAATATTAAATCAAGAGAACTAAAAAAAACCACTAAACAAAGTTACAAAAACTAAACAAAACTAAACTAAATAAAGTTCATAGTCTCATCTTATTAATTGATCCCTCAGTATTCGACTTTGCACACATTTTTGACGAGCTTGCACCACTGCAATCTAATACAAGATAGATCCCCTCCAAAGAGAGGAGGCCTGTGTCCCAGCAGTGGGAACATCAAAAGGCTGATGATGATGATGACTAGATTGATAATTTCGGACAACCCCAACCCCATAGTTCTCAACAAATTTCTTGGCCCCAATAGTATCGTACTATCCTGCCTAGAAATCATAGGTAGCCTCATAGAAGAGTTATTCTACTTCGTTGCGCTCTCTCTCTGCTGAGGATCGTGACTCCGTTTTAACTTGTCAATGGTTTGTCTCCATTTGGTACGATCAGCAGCCTGGTGGAGTGTGACACTGACATATATGTCTTATTGCTCTAATATTTGAATACGTTTGGGGCTTCAGCCTCTAGGTTTGAAGTCATCATCATCATAATTTTAGCCGAAAAACGTACACTGCTGGACATAGGCCTTCCCCAAGGGTCGCAACATCGACCAGTTCTGTGTTTCGCAATCTTAAACAGGTCATCGGTCCACCTATTGGGAGTATAGATCTGCCTAATGGCAGAAGAAGATTAGGATCACAGAACTTGATGATTCCAAGAAAGTCAATTCTCCATCCCTAGATAAGAGTTACAGACGATATCTGTACCTTAAAAAGTTGGATGAAAAGCCGATATTTTTTATTTAATTGTAAATATTATTGTTACGATACATTAGTGTTTAAACGAGATCTGTTTTTAAATAAGTAGGTTGTAACACAACCTAGCGCCTTTTAAAAGTTTTATCAATTTGACAAAAGTATACTGAGTGAGCGTTGTCTGTGGCTGGTCCATTAGGAATGGAGAGAAATTAAAAATGTCTAACACAGGTGTTAGTTTCGTTCTGTTATTTTAATACATTTTCAACCTGCTTACAGTTTTTCACAACTGCCTTCAAATTCTCAAATTTTAATATCAGGATTTTTGATTGAACGAATTTAGATCAGTACCGAGGATAGGTTAAAATAAAAGAATGAAAAAAAAAACACCATTTCTCGTTTATGTTTCTATGACGTTTAGGAGAGTTCACGGTTATTGTGATATAGAGCTTCGTAGGCGGATGGCGGCTCAAACCTTTGGTACGGAGTGGGGCTCCCGAGTCCCACGGGATCCTGCGCTTGACTACAACCCGAGTTTTGTTATGTTCTGATGTAGTACCACAGATTTGAGCCGCTCCGAAGTTGTTATGACGACGGGTTTCTCGTAAATGCCAGTGATCGGTGTGAAGAGAATTAGGGTGACTTGGATGGAGCGATAAGAATGCGAATGGACATGTATTGCCTAGTCCAGGTTTTATATTTCCCGCGGTATACTCGATGTATCCATTGCGATGACTCGTGCTGAGTAGGGTGGGAATGTATCACGTGTTCAGATTTATATCTCGACATAGATAAGGCCTATAAGGGTATTCGCAAATGGAGTAAAAGCGAAAGTGAGCAGGTATGGCATTTTGGACAAACTCGCTGAAGTTTTAATGTAGGACGTAAGCAATGGTTACTGTAGTTAGGTTAGATCGTGTCTAGATAGGTTTGAATAACGTCATAGAAACGAACAGAGCTGCAGGAGTTCGAAAATGACAAAAAATAGTTTTTTGATTCTTTTAGACATTACGACTTTAATTTCTTAATACGGCTAAGACGGAGTCACATGAAGCTTCCAATTTAAAAACGTTTTTATTAAGTGTCATGAATTTGTTTTTTTTTTTTCATTAATTAGTTTGTAATTTTTTAATTGTATCGCTTCAGATTTCTAGTTATCTGTTAAGTATATGTGTTTGGCTCAGTGATTTTTTTTATTCTGAAATTTCTATGCGTCATTTTAACTTCCGATTTGTAAATAAGGATGGTGAAATTCTAAATTACTGTTTTTTACAATTTGTTTTTTTTGTGCTAAATTTTATATAAGCAGCGAATTACAATCTATTTGGCGTCCGGAGGTTAATATACGCGTATATATCATCAAGTACAAATTTAGGAGTTGTTAGTTTGATCCGTCTTAGATAGACGGAGTGGACTAAGTCATTAACTTATTCTCCAATAAAATATTTTTTAATGGAAATATTTGAATAAACAGCCACCTCTAGTATTAAAATTACCCCCATTCCAGGAAAGTGGTAGACGTTCGAATTTTTTTATTGTATTCGCACGAAAATTCGTTATCGGTTAACCGCTCGACCTCCCCTCTCCCTTCATCAAAGGTTTAGCTTTAAAGATTGTTGTTTGCCTTATAAAAAAATGTGATCTTATGAGGATTATACTTAAAGGATGTCGCTGTGTGTTGCGGACGTAGGCGGCGTTTGAACCTTATTAAACAGATTTTGTAACGTTTCTTCGAATCGATATCGTTTCACGATCCGGCTCGAAGGACCAATACGAAACGCAAGCATAATTTGTCGTCCAATTATTTCCTTAATCCAATTTAAAATAACTCTTTGTACGCAATCTGGTTATAATTAACACTATTACTGAAACCCTGCAATATTTTCAACAAGCAAAAGTGTCAGTGTAAATTATACCTTAACATAAACTCAAACGCGCCTGCGTCCGCAACAAGTATGAAAGAATAATGCCTTGATTGTATAATGAATATGGTAACATATAAAAAGAATAATGAATTATCTAATATAATAAGACTTTGACAATGTTGGATAGGCTCAGTAAAGATGACTGTCAATTGGATACAGAGGCGAAAAGGGCTTTATTGGTTGGGCAAGTTGGCTAACTAGCATTCATGTTGCGACTAAACGCTATACTATTTGTCTGCAAACAATATTTAATCCATCGATTCAAATGAAATTGTATTGATTCATAAAAGCATGTTTCTATTGTTATAATCACAAAAAATATAAAGCTGATCCTGTATGTATTCCTTTAGCGATAGTCGCAATATGAATGGCGTCGTTTAGTATGTGCGCTAGTTAGCAAGCGAAATGTTCTTCGAATGATTATGAAAACGACTGGCACGGATAAATGTCTAGTATTCTAATATAATGTTAATCAAATCTATTTTCGACAGTTGATTCGTTTGTGGTTCTATATATTGCAAATGCGACAAGTCGTAGCGTGCACAGGGGGCTTTTTGTGATGGACTCTTACATACGCAGATACTAGTAAAGCCCTCTCCGCAGATATTGAAACTAAAAGAATATAATTTTTTTATAAATCTTAAGAAATTCTTAGTTTCACAGTAAAGTAATACACTGTAAATTATTTCTTATCTTAGTAAAAAGATCTCATCACCTTATTTTTTTTTGTTTTGTCTTTTTATAATTATTTTGAGAAGCAGATTAGTTGATTTAAAGACAATCAATGTAAAATAAAACTTATGGATGTATATAATTTCTTTGTTTTATTTACTGGTTTACGCATAACAACCAAAAAATGTATCCGTCAGACCTAATGTAAAATGGCTCCTGGGTCTTACTTCATCCTTTTGCAAATATCCTATAGCAAAGAAAAAAATAAATAAAAAAATCCGACTGCTTCAAAAGCGAACTAAAAAGACGTAAACAAGGAGAAAATCATGATGTGCAGTCGGAGGATACATATTCGCGGGCTGGCTGACCAAAATCTGGTGTATCCTCCGCCTGCACAGCATGACCTTGTTTACGTCTTTTTAGTTCGCTTTTGAAGCAGTCGGGTTTTTGATTCAACTTTTTTTAATTATAACTTTTTTATTAGTTTTTTTTTTCGAATTACGTACATTTTAACATAAAGTACACAAATACATAGGTATTATATATTTTTGAAATCACCTCTTAAAACCCTTTATTTTGATACCCCACACGATGGATTTGGAAGGAAAAAAAAATTTGGGCCCACACAATATGTCGCCCAAAATCCGCCATTTTGCTATTATCCAAATTTAATGTAGCCAATGACACTCGCAGGGTTAAGACGCATCGATTGACGTACGAATCATCAAAATCGGCCAACGCGTTTGGTCTCTGGAACGCCATATAGGAACAAACATACTTACATACACACATAGACTGATAAACACATTACCCTCCTTCGGCAGTCGGGTAAAAAGGCTTGGCGGTCCACTTCGTAAGTATTTATTGTTTAATGCACAGTTTCACAAGCGTTAATTTATAACATAACATCACGCCTGCCTGATAGTGGGGAGAACAGTGACGCAGAAGTAAAAAATTAGTAGGTACATCCAGTATAGCCAGTTATGTTTTAAGTCCCCGAAGCCGTCCTGCCGCATTTCGAAGCCTGGCTGAAAAGTGGGGAGTGCATCTCCTACAGGCTCACTCAGGTAACTATACTCACCGTGCACGGTTGCTTCGGTTAGTACCTGAATACGATTGAAAACTGTCGCCACTGCGGACATGACGTAGATTCTGCACAGCATACGCTCGAGGCATGCTCTGCGTGGGCCTATGAGCAGCAGAGCCTGCAGCCGAATTGCGTAAGTGTATTCGGCAAGGCGAAGGACGTGGAGATGCGAGATGGATGACGCGATTTGGATTTCTGTTTGTGTGATTGGTCGACAGATAGCGGTCAAACCCTTTGCGTTGCCGTGTTCACTTAAGGCTGCTGGTCGCCAGGATCGGGCGAGACCTGTCTCTGGCAGCAGTAGTGAAAGCTTCGCTGGCAGAGACAAAACTGGAGGGTAATGGCCTCTTTATGTGAGACCGTGATGGTCCAGGAGGCCGCCGAGCGGCATCGTGAGAGGGCAGTTCCCGCCCGGAGTAGCAGGCGTGGAGGCAACCACCTGGACGCCTAAAATGCCGTAACTCTGTCTGCATCATAGGCAGGCGGGACTCCAGGGTCAAGGACAGCCAGACTGGGGTCTCTGTCCGCCCAGCATGTGACTCCAGGTAAGACGGTGGCACAATGGTCACGTGCTGCATTGCACAGCGAGGCTCAGGGCCTCAGGGGATACGCTTCGCAGTCACCCCAGGGATGTGGCCTAACAGGCGTTGCACAGAGGGGTGGTATTTTAAGAGGTAACGGGGAAGGTAACCTCTTCCATGTGCTAATTGTGATCACCGGGGTGGTTTTAGTGAGGTAAAAAGCTCACACTCCCTGGTCTTTTGAAGATTTCCTCACGACAACAAAAAAAGGTATTTATTATTTAATGCATAGTTTCACAAGCTTGCGTAATGTGACGCAGAGGTGAACATTGAGTGCATCCTCATTGCGCCAGTTATGTTTTAAGTCCCCTGTAACGGAGCGAGCCTCTTGCTATCAACCGCGCAAAATTCCAGGCTCGGGGCTGCTCTTGAGAAATTAACTCGAAAACAGTCAAGATATCAACAGAATTTAGTCAGCTTCATGTACTAGAAATTTTAATATCAGCTGGTCCATTACTGGATCTACAGAAAAAAAAGAAACAAATGAGTAATTGTACTAAGAAAGGAGTCGCTAAACAGTGTCAAAAGGGTGATCAAGTTTACTTGAATTCGGAGTGAACCCGAAGTTACCACCGTCCATTTCATACGTAAGAGACGTAAAATAATATGAATAAGACACCGAACACATGATCAATAACAGCCATCCCCCACATGCTCCGCAGACGCCATCCGGCTGCCACGAGGTCCGCAAAGACGACGGCAGCATCCGCGTGCACCTGACGCACTGCACGCCGCTGTACGGAGACGTGCGGGTGGACGTCTACAACAAGCCCAAGATGAAGATGCGCAAGGAGAAGCTGTTCCACTTCTGGTTCAACACCTTCTTCGTGGCCGCCGGGGTGGGCGCTGAGAGGGTGCCGGCGCTGGATGACAGTGAGTTACACTTTATGTCACAAAGTTAAGATAGCGCCCCATCTATTGCTGGGAGGAAGTAAACATGTACCTGGAGCTGATATAGTGACAATGCTGAATGACAGCAAGTATCAAAATTATGGCTTTATGAGAGTCGGCTGTAATCTTTTCATGTCCTGGTGAACAGTGCATTAACTGTAGACCCCACTCATTGCTTGGTCAGAACCAACTGTTTTAAAATGCAGACAATAGGACGTCCATGGCGACTATTTGAGTTGAACAGTGTTCTTATTTTCGTAGTAAGAATACGGAGCATGCTTCGGAACATTGAGTAGTAAAACAGATAAATCCTCCTGACAGGATACTCAGCATGTAGAACCTTACTCTGATCACAGATAATATAGTACTAGCATACAGATGCTTCATCCGATACAAATAAACCGTTCCGACATATTTAGCGTTTTTCGTCTGATTATACTGATTATTTTTGTACTTACATCGATCGCGTTCTGTTCCGTTCCACTGCTATAGATGCTGTTAGCAGTGACTTGTAAATAAAAAAAATTACTTGTGACTATTTTTCTTTTAATACAGGGACGAATTGTTTTACAGTATTTTTTATACGTTTTTACAGTCTCGTACTAAAATGTGTCACAATACAAATTTAATAAATCGAGTGGCATGCCTCAATAATTTAAAAACCGCGACATCTATTGGAATCAGTTTAAAACGATTCTTTCAAATAATCCTTGAAATGTGAATTAAGAACCCAATATGCCATAATTTAGTGCTTATGAGAGTTGATTAAACAAGAACATACAATTTTTATCATTAATTCTAGAAAATGTGAATTTTACACACAATTCAATAACAAATCGATGCATATCGCATCATCTCATGATATTTATTTGAACCAAATTTTCAAGGTTAGCGCTGGGACACCATGCTCGGATATAAAAACCATGTCAGCAACAATTCTTGACACATCGTAATTTCAAGTGACTATAAAGTAATGTAAACATTTCAGGTCCGAACCTGGAGGCGTTCAAGCTAACGCTGAACAAGTGGCAGCTGGACGAGGCCCATAAGGACAAGCAGCATAAACACTACAGCCCAGACTTCAAGGTAAACATACACTGCCTATAACGTTCCCACTGCTGGGACTATTGAACATGGAAATAATTAAAGAAAGAAATACTACTTTTCCTTCCACTTCTCTCAGATTACTGCGAAAGCAAGCTAATCGTTTGTGAAGGAATCAAGTTCATTCCATCATCTCTTTGCTCCGCTTTTTGGGATCAATTACTCTGCCGCTTAATAAAATAAAAACCAGGTATGTATGTTACTGCAACACTGAGGTGAAGAGCTTAAAAAAAAACTGGGCCTTCTACGTTAGAAATCCTCAGAACAGTGAGGTTACTCTGTGAAGCCTGTGAAGCCCTTAGGAAGCTTCTGTGCTGTTGGATGGAGCAAGGCTGGCTATGTTAGCTTGTACCTTCATGCACAATGGTCCGAGTGGCAGTCTCAAGTGTGGAATCCCCACCATCATCAATATTGAGGTGCCGCGACTTACAAGTTGTTGGTCGTGGGTTCGAACTCAGGCAATGGCTTTTCTTTGTGTAAATTATTTCATCACCACTGCTCTCAAACAGTGAAGGAAAACATTGTGAGGAAACCAGCATGTCCTAGAATAAAAAATTTGAAGACATGTTAGTTACATCCACTAACTTGTATTGGGTGTGTACCCGTGTGGTGGATTTTAATAGTTACAACGGATCTTGGCGTTTT
This sequence comes from Orthosia gothica, assembly GCA_949775005.1. Classification (NCBI taxonomy): domain Eukaryota; kingdom Metazoa; phylum Arthropoda; class Insecta; order Lepidoptera; family Noctuidae; genus Orthosia; species Orthosia gothica. Next base: position 13,117,408 of record OX459067.1, read on the forward strand.
TGAAGTTGGTTCTGCCAACCATTGCGCAAGAAACAGTTTGTCATCGAGTATACTGCATAGAGTAAGCGAGATAGGATGATGTGACAAACGTAAGCGAGTGAAAGAGACAGTTATACAATGCTATCTTTAAATTCAATATTGACACTAAAATAGCTGCTGCGCACGGTCTTGCAGTCAATTCAGAGACACAAAGATCCGTTTTATCCGAGTATTATACAGCCCATTCCCTCTCACACAATGGACCAAATGGGAGTCCAAGTGCGAATAAAAGGGGTCTTAAAGTAAAGTAAAGTAAAATATATTTATTCAATTAGGCCAATAAACGGCACTTTTGAACGTCACATAAATTAAAATTAAAATTTACAAGTAATAAAAAAAATAAAAAATAATCTACCGTGCATACGGAAAGTAGATTGTTATGGAGAAGAACGCACAAGAAACTGCATACTTACTCAGTTAAAAAGCACCCAGAATAGCTCTACACACTATACTACCTACAGGTATAAAGTATTAAAAAGCATTAACAGGAAAATTAATTAATTTGATAAGTAAGAACATGGTTCTCACATACTTACAAATATTACAAACGTAGGTAAAATACCTAATTCAACAAGAACGGAACAGTGTGTGAGTCAATTTCTAAAAAAAGAAAAAAAAACACAATGAATACAATAACTATGAAAGGGAATATAAATTAACAAATTTTATTTTGTCTACACCAAAGATGGAGCCCTATGGAGCAGGACCAGCATGTTTCCAAGCATTCTTATCTTGAATATAATCATCTAATTTGTAATATGCTTGTTTACAAAGGGTGCTTTTAACTAAAGTTTGAAATTTACTTTCATTTAGTTTTAATATATCACAAGGTATTTTGTTATAGAATTTAACACAGTACCCCATGAAAGATGATTGTACTTTAGCTAGTCTGTAAGAAGGCTGATCTGACTTATCTTTATTTCGGGTATTACAATTGTGTCTATCACTGACTTTACTAAAGAGATGTATATTTTTCCTTGGTCATCGTATCTAGGGGTCTATTATCATTATAACTACCCCATGGTCGCAGGTGGAGCTCATAGTACAGAAGATGCCGGCCACGTCCACGTTCAGCGGGCACCCGCTGCGGGACTCTCCTCCCGTGTCGTCCTCCTCGTCGTGCTGCAGCGAGCCCGACGAGCACTCGCCGGACGCGCACTGGGACTCGGGTGAGGCTCGCGGCGCCAGGGGCCGCCTCAAGCTGGGGGACGTGCGCCAGTCCTGGAGGGACTTCTCTGGGAAGTTTGCCTCCGACACGCGGCGCAAGAAGGATAGGGATGTCGTGTAGATAGGAACGAAGTCTAGTGCTTACACACGGAACTTTTTGATTAATAAAAGAAGCGAACCAAACGTGATGCATTAGGGTTCGCAGTTGATAAGCTAAATGTCCGCGAAGCAGACGAATATTAAACAATCACTGTATGGCATTGAACAATCAAAGTGTATTTCCAATAGATTTTCAAAATTCAGAGGTTTTTAAGACTGAATCGAATTAATAAAATATCGAGTACTCACTAATTCGCGGTTAAAACACAGAAATTACGGTCTATGTTGATACAGAACTTTTAATTAAAAAGACGTAGTTTTTTGTCAGTGAACAGTTTAAAAAGAATACAGTTTTCGAAAAAGACGAAATAAAGTCTCGTGGATAAAGTCGGATTTTGTACTAGTGTTAGTATGAGCTAAATAAAAGTTAGTTTGAAGTCAAAAGCGTTTCGCTTATGTATGGCTGAATGAAGTGATATGCGTGTGCGCGTGGTACTTGTTGATTATATAGGAAGTTTGGACGCTGAGCGTTCAACGCGATTTATAGAAGTGTTCGTGCAATATGTTAGTTTGGTAAAAAAGATACAAAAAACGTAAATATGGCCAAAAATAATAATGAACTAAAATGTTTATTAAAAACTTAATATTGTTTTTATCCGCTTGAGTATCTCAAACAGCTCCAAGCTCAATTTTATATTTTCGAACACAACATATTGCACGAATACAACTTTAGTGATAAACAAAATGGTTTCATAGTTATACATAAATAAAGTTTATATTTACTAAGCAGATTTAGTATACCTTTAAACGGGGAGGCGGGCTGACGTCCCGTGCCTTGATCTCTTATACCGATAACGAATTTGTGACGTGTCGTTTTGTGGCAGTACCTTGAAAAATGCTTGATTTTAATTAAATAATCGTTGTTTTTATTTATTAAAATTAATGAATGATCATAGTAAGAGATGTTGTCTATGATGGTTGGAAACAAGAAACTCGAATGGCCCATTTCTGGTCTCTAAAATGTTGCCTGTAATATGCCATATTTTGAGCATCCTAAGGGTATAGATATATTCCTAAAATGTAAACTAAGACAAATTGTTATTTCAAAATTGATCAATATGATGTAGAATCTTACAAAAGCAACATTATTCTAATTAAAATGAACCATGAATCAAAAGTACTGCCTGTAATAACACAAATAATTAGCTGTAAATAGTACGTTCTTCTAGTAGAGTAACGTTTAGATCTGTTGGAGGGGTTAATTCGTACGTTTGCCGTAAACCTGGTGCTTATAGATAATTCCACGTAAACATCTCTTTTTGACTATAGTTTAGCAAAGTTTTAGTAATGAAAGAAGACCACTATGTGTTCCCCTTCAATGTTGGTGATGGCTAACATGTTGTGTGTGGTATTGATGACGATAGATATGAGAATATAGCCCTTATTATCATGGCACTAAAAATTAAAAAGGAGAATGCCCATTTTGTAAGGGAACTTACCCTTTGAAAAAATGGTAGTATCTTGATGAATTTGGTTGTATATTGTAGAAAAAACACGTTATATTTTTAATTAGAAAACATGTTTATTAATTTTTCGGGGTTCACGAGATATAACGATGTTTTTGTTCTTAAAATGAACCCTTATTACAATGCAATAAGGTGCAAACAAATGTCCAAGTGAAGGAACCTGATCTGTTGTTGTCTGTGCGTATAAAGTAAAGGACACGGATGGAAAAAAACACAAAATATAAATCCTATTTTTGGATACTATTGAAATCGCAGACACAATACCTCATAAGGGACCTGTGTATGGGCAATCTCCTTTGCAAAGATATCAGTTGGATATAGCATGAATTATAAACGTCAAAGTGGAACATAGATCCTTATATTCTTTAAAACAATCATAATAAAGAAGAGCAAAATTCAATAATCACTTTTCATTCGCCAGTTAACCAGTTACTTGGTAACAACTGTTGTCGATAAAATCAACTAATGGATGCACTAGCTAGCCGATATCTATCGACATCGATAAACCATTCTGTGTGTAACATGGGTCCTGTAATTATACCGGAGAGCTATCATTCATGGATATTGAAATCTAGATAGTGTTTATCGATAATAGAGTTCACTGCACTGATTGCGATAAGACATATTGGGCGTTTGTATAGAAATATACAGAATGTTATCATTTTAAATCAAAAGTCGACAGTCAAATAGCAATCTTAAGATATTGCCGGTAGGAACCAGCATAGTTTCTTGTTTTATTGAGGGTGATATTAAAAGAGTAAATTTTGATCATTAGGAAGCATTTTTATTGAAATTGAATCAATTTTATGGACTATTTACATAATGAATGCATTAATATAATTCAAGTATCCTATGATTAACATGGGAACTTGTGAAATCAGCATGGAGAGCTGACCAGATCGCTACAAAATTTAAGCCTTCGACACCAGAAGACGAAGCATGCATTATGGGATCGCCTCTCCTTTAAATAATCTGCATGTCCCCAAACATTCATAACTGGGTTATATAATATCAAACATAAAATTGATTCTATTTCCTCTAACAGTCAAGGCACATTACCGCATAGTCAAATTGTCAATCTAAAGATATAGCAGTAAGGCATAGAAGAATCAATTATTATTATTTTTCAACTCTTAATTTTGACATTCAAAAGTGTCGTTTAATGGCTTAATAGGGATGTTTCCGGAATAGAAATATGATAATTCTGTTTAGTCCGTCAGTGAGATTATCAAATAATACTGGGCCCGTATTTTTTATCCGACTGCCGAAGGAGGGTAATGTGTTATGGGTACATCTGGTTTTGGTTAGCCAGCTTGCGAATATGTATCCTCCGACTGCACAGCATGATTTTCTTCTTGTTTACGTATTTTTAGTTCGCTTCTTAAACAGTCGCATTTTTTGATTTAACTTTATTTTGCTTTATTAAATATATTAAAAATTAACAAAGATAAAGCGCATCATGATTCAGGAGAGGGCGCTTGTGACGTCACTTTGTCCGTATAAAGTGTAGCACACCGTGACGTCACACGATATTTCAACACACAATATCGTCATATTTTTTTGTTTACAAGAGAAAAATAATTGTCCAATATTTTTAGGTTATCTTACTGACGAACTAAATAGATATTTTTTGTCAACTACCCTATTGAAATAAATGATTTGACTGAGACATACAGGACTCTCCAATTTTCTTGTCCGCTATGAAGTTGGCTACATTGGCTGCATAAATCTCATACAAAAACAGCAGCGAGCCATGCCATATACTCATCGGACAACCTATGTTCTATCGACATAAATAAGATGCTCAATGTGCCTTGACGGTTACAAAGTTAGGTATGTTAGTACAAAGCATTGTAGAGTGATACCTCGTGTAATACTGAACTGGTGTGTATGGACGGCAGGGCACGTGTGCGGCCGCGTCGGCCACTACCGCCCGCTGTCGCCCGAGCACACGCCGCACACGTAACTATCTCCTTACCTCGATGACGCAGCTTGTGACTTGTTCTACATAATACATATACATAGTGCATCCTCTCCATACGTCCGCACGGCATTACCACTCAACTAGCCGTCGGCGACCGTAGTGACGGCTATAGACGTCATGCTGTGAAAAAGAGAATGTGCCATTCACCCTGTATAGCTCCGGAACCATGATGACTTTAAAACGTCATAGTACTGGCTCAGATATTGGGCGGTTTCCGTTTATCTACCACAAAATATCCACTAAGGGCCGATTTCACCTAACAACTAAACTCAGTGTATGCAAATACAACGTTCTGATTCTTTGAGACCGCTGAAAAACTACCAATCAGAACGCTGTATTTGCATAAAGTGAATTTCATTGGTGAAATTGGCCCTAAAAGGTGTAAATATTGGTACGAAAATCCACCCTAAGCCTGGGGTAATAAATTGAATTTACTGCCGATTGTTGTTCCACTTTTTCACCTTCTGGACTGATGTGTTGCCCAGAAGGAAATCTGGAAGAAATTTTATCTACAATGGCTGATCGTGGATTCTCAGAACTATGTTTTCCTATATCCGTTCTCAAGGTGGATTTTTTGGGTGGATAAACGAAATAACTCAAAGCGACGTCTATAGCCGTCATGACATAGTTTTTTTAAAGATTTTGGACGTGTGTAACGCATCATATTGGACTGACAGACTGACAAAGTAGGAATAAGTTACGTTTTTGATAGTGCACAGTATTTTCATAACAATATTGTGCATCATTAAATAAATAGTTTATACCTTACGATTTCTAGTCTAATAAAATTAGTTTCCACGGGCAGAAAACCCTTGACCACCCTCCCTGCTCTTTTAAAATTGAATATAGTTTAAATCACTAGAATCTTTTCCAGTTATCTTTTCGTTATTCACTTCATGTCCCTATCATAAACTGCGTCATCTTATTATTTTGCTCTATGGCACGTTTTGTCACTGACCGCTCGGCTTTCACGATTAAACCTGCGCTTGATTCGTTTTTGTTCGTTTCGTTCATTGCTTGTGTCCTCACCGCATCGTCATAGGTTCGTTCGCTGGGTGTTTACAGTAAGTACCTGGCCTTGAAAATGTTCCATCGACATTTGGAAAGAGGTTGTTTTATGCCAACCTTTGTGGAGACAAAACTCAAATGTTGAAACTTTTTCTTAAATTCATTGTGCCACATTTTCGGCCAGGTACTATCATTTTGTGCATATGTTTTCTTGTCTAATCTTTGATATTTTTCCCTATGTGATTGTCATTTTGTATATTTTTTATGGCATCTTGAACGTTTAAGATTTTCTCGGTAAATTAATATTGAGGTAAAGAGCGAAGATAAAATTCTATCAGATGTGATAGTAAATTTCTATATAGACTACCTATCACTTATCTGTAACTAAGATTCAGTAAATATTGTCTTTAAACACTCTGTTTATTGATAAGCCATTATCAATCTTATTTACACTCTCAAAATATTCTAAATGGCGTTCAAAATGTAACTAATTGTGCTTAAAAAATCATGTGCATGCTTTTAAGTGTATAATTATGCTGTTTTAGTTCTAACTTTTCTACTTTTTAATGTTTTTGTTTTGACCATAAATCAGAGCAAACACACAGCATTATTATGACCTTTTTCGACGGTTAGAATGACCAATATAAAAGAGATATAAAAACTAATATTGGTCATTCTAGTTGCCTATGTGTCCGTCTGTGTGGATTGTGTTATGTGTACATATCGCGAACGAATTCACATCTTTTCATACAAAACCATTCATTTGCAATCTGGTAGAATTTGTGGGCCATTACGATGGACGAAAAGTAACGGACAACTGCAGTCAATGTGAGATGCAGTATTTTCACAATGCAATTCATTTCTCTGAGTTGAATATTGGACTCTATTTGTGTCAAAGATTGCTGGTGTCTATTTAAACTTTATGGCTGTCGATTTCACTGTTCAGATTGCGCCCATGTGGGGTACAAAAGGACCCCAAAAGCCCACACATTCCGCCAGGTACCCCCTAACATTTCATTTGCTGTACATTGCTCGCTTTGCACAGTTTGAACGCATCACACAACGCCACATACGGATTTTTTTTTAAACGCCTCATTGTTTTTTTTTGTCTTTGTTATATTTTTTTCTTCTTCGAACCTTAACTTTTAAGGCGTTTAGAAAATATGTTTTGAATAATTTATTTGAATTTTTTGGCTTTTTTGTTGTGACTAAATATTTGTTATGTTATTAATTTTAATCTAATGCTTAAAAAATTGCAGTTGCTTCAGAATTTATAAGTGTAAATTTGTAATTAAAAAGCCTAACAGTTCAAAGAAATAGTAAATCTGTCCGTGGCTATGTTATCGTTCAAAGGCTTATATGGGTTTCTTACGTTTTCAGGTGAATCAACATACTTGTGAGGTTGGCTCGTGGCCTCGGAGAGCTCTCCACACTTCTATAAATAAACCCCGCTTTCCCCCTACTGGCAAAGGCTTGAACTCTAACACGGTGCCAGAAACACTTATAACCCTGAATTCTAGTGATGTTTACTGAACAAGTAGTGCTCTATGTGTGTCTAAAATGTGTAGATATTTAACAAAAATGAGCGGGTTGTGCCATTGCCGCGTACCGACGAACTGAACGTACGGTTTGGATATAAAAACAAGTTTTTGTGATGATAATATTAGTGTGCTGAATGGACTTATACGTCGACGTATCGACGCAGTGGAGATATCGTTTCATTTCACCCGTTTACAAGCCGTCGAAGATATCGACATCTAATTCTATGGTCACAAGGTATGTTTCTCGTTATGACTCTTATGACTGATAAGTACATTTCTCGGTATTTTTTTAATTATAAGCTTTGGCCATCGTCATAGATGTGTTTCAGTGGATAAACATTTTGTACTTTTTAAATGTCAAAGACTAAAATTACAAGGAGGTTTATAGTGTATTCTGCCGAATTTTTAACAGACTGAAATTATTACCGGTCAATCAGATGGTTGGAAAAGATTCTTAGATCAGCTCAGTTGAGGAATGGATTCTATTGATGATGGAGAAGCAATGTGACTCGCTTGAATAGTTTGAAAATAATATTGTCTGTTGAATTTTATGTATTTAGGATTCATTATCAATGTGAAGTTAAATGGTGACGATTATTTTTTGTATGTACGTCGTGTAGAGATTCTTTCTAATTTCACTTTGTATGCCACTATACTAATGACCAGAGAGGAAACATGTGGGCGTCCAAGCAAAAAGGGTCCAGTAGTGGGTATTGATTTAAAACTAGATTCAGTATCTAGAACATTCAATTTTTTTTAAGACAGATATTTTTGAAGTTAAAACAGCACTTGTGTTTGTATGAGGACAAGTTTACAAAACTGGGAATATCTCGGTAACTAAATGCCGAGAACTGGACCCTATTTGCTTGGACAACACACATTACTTCCATTTTATTGTTCATTAAACGTCACCATTTCGCTGTATTCTAGATTTGAAAATGTAAAAAGAATTAAGGAACCAATTTCTAGGTGCTCATATTTCTTTTAATAATTTGAAAATAAAACAAATCATCTTGGTTAACCGGCTTCATAGTTAACCGAAATCGAAGAGAAATCGTCTGTTTGTTCATAGAATGTACCATAACGTCAGCTTCACTTATTTATAAGTATTTTTATTGATAAAGAACTACAATATGCCTTGAGTGCGAGGCAGATTTTCCCACCATTTCGACTAAGTCCATTGACGGACAGTTTTTTTTTAATGTTTTTTTGTATACTTTCGAAAGATCTCACTAACTGCCGTCATAAATGTAAAAATTTGTTAGGCTTGAAGTGACTACTGTGGAGTTTTTATTGGGCAAATATTGGACCATATCCCATCACAAAATTTTAATTAAAAAAATGGGATACATGGATAAAACTTCGCCATGAAAACACTGATTCTTCAGCCTATTGTAGGGTCTAAAACCACTCCATCTCTCAAAATATCCAAGAAAAAAATAATTTCGAATAAAAAGTGCAGTAAAAAACCCACAGTAGACACTTGTTAGTAGAAAAAAACTTCCAAAAAAACAAGTTTTGATACTTGACACAATTTTATGAAAGGAACTGAAGGCCTAGTAACCTTAAATTTTTGACCCTCGGCTAGTCCGTTATCCGAACATAGATAAACATTTAATAGTCTACCTAATAATACAAGTTTATCATATTTATTTCACAACAATAAATTGCACTATTTCTATAGTGTTGTTAACAAAATAAACTGGCTATTGAGAGAAAGATGGAATTCAATTAATTTCATTTCATTGCTGCATTGTATCGTCAAAGCTAGGGTGGTCAATTGAAAAAGTACAAATGTTTGCAAGTACTAGGTCTTCTCAGAGAATGCTTCTCTACGCTAAGTGCGAGAGACACAAACACGATTTTCTTGCGATCGTATGATTTGATGCTCCTTTTCAATGCCTATGAAGTAGAGCTGTCTGTTTATGATTGACAACTGCAAGGGAAAATGGATCTTAAACCTTAGGAAGACGGTGATACCTTAGTATCAACTTCCAACAAATAAATAATAACTTATAAGTTAGAATTGAAATTAGCAGCATTGTGAAATACATTATGACCATTGATGGCCCAACTTTTCATTATCGTTGTGCTTGAAATGGTCAAAATTGCTGTGACTTTTCCAAGGAACCTTTAATCAAAAGATGAAGTTCAAATTGTATTGATAAGGAAGTGTCGATAAGCATTTCAGCAAGATTTAAAACTACCCTAAATTGCAGTGAAAAAAAGGCATATTCTGCCTAGCATTGCCCAACTATATACAGTCTAACTGGATTCCGCTTGTCTGACCTTCACAACCCAGTAACTGGGTAACACGATTCCCCTTGGGAAGAGTGGTATCAGATTTTCTGGCTATCCTTAACGATTGTTAAAGATCGAAAAAGGCAAAAACATCAAAAGCCTTTCGTTAAACTCAAAGATGCATTCTAATGGAAGTAAATATCACCCTAAAGACTTTGTAGGCATTGAAAAGGGCTGGACAAAGCCTGGAATATTCGAACTGAGTTGCTGATAAGCAATGAGTTTTTCGTGTTTTTTTTTGCAATTGAAGTATGTTTACTAATAACAACAAATGATGGAACTACGGATGGAGAGATTAACTTTCTGGAATCATAATGAAGTTGGGCCTAAATCACACGTGTCTCGCTTATCTTTTCACTTCTGTATTGAGGTCGACTTCCAATCTAAACGGCTTTAGCTAGATATCAGTATTTTACATGGAACGACCGCCTATCTGACCTTCACAAACCAGGGGTACTACTCCATAGCTCCGTCAACGAAGTTACGGGCCCGTCCGAAACTGAACCGGAACTTCGGAGTGAACTCAACTTCGTAATGATAAAAAATTTCGGACGGGTAAAATCACATCGGGATTAGGTACAACTGTCAAATTATGTTGTCATTCATTAGTAGTTCGGGCCCCGAATGAATCATACGTCCGTAACGAAGTCCGAAAATACGGACTTCGTGCTTAGGTAGTAGACCCCTGTAACTGGGTGACACGATATACCCTGTGGAGGTTGGTGTCAGATTTGAGGTTTCTGACTACCCATAATGACTGTCAAATGTCTATTCATGACTGCCGGAATCAGTGCTTGCCAGGCACGGAGGAGTCTCTGTAAAGAATGGTCACCCATCTACGGGCTGGCCTTGGCAAGAAGATTAATCTGTGTGGCTGTTATTATTTAGACAAGAGCTCCTCAATAACAGAAGAACCCAAATATTAAATCAAGAGAACTAAATAAAGTTCATAGTCTCATCTTATTAATTGATCTCTCAGTATTCGACTTTGCACACATTTTTGACGAGCTTGCACCACTGCAATCTAATACAAGATAGATCCCCTCCAAAGAGAGGAGGCCTGTGTCCCAGCAGTGGGAACATCAAAAGGCTGATGATGACTAGATTGATAATTTCGGACAACCCCAACCCCATAGTTCGCGACAAATTTCTTGGCCCCAATAGTATCGTACTATACTGCCTAGAAATCATAGGTAGCCTCATAGAAGAGTTATTCTTCTTCGTTGCGCTCTCTCTCTGCTGAGGATCGTGACTCCGTTTTAACTTGTCAATGGTTTGTCTCCATTTGGTACGATCAGCAGCCTGGTGGAGTGTGACACTGACAGATATGTCTTATTGCTCTAATATTTGAATACGTTTGGGGCTTCAGCCTCTAGGTTTAAAGTCATCATCATCATAATTTTAGCCGAAAAACGTACACTGCTGGACATAGGCCTTCCCCAAGGGTCGCAACATCGACCAGTTCTGTGTTTCTCGCATCCTGCGGATGCCCGCAATCTTAAACAGATTATCGGTCCACCTATTGGGAGTATAGATCTGCCTAATGGCAGAAGAAGATTAGGATCACAGAACTTGATGATTCCAAGAAAGTCAATTCTCCATCCCTAGATAAGAGTTACAGACGATATCTGTACCTTAAAAAGTTGGATGAAAAGCCGATATTTTTTATTTAATTGTAAATATTATTGTTACGATACATTAGTGTTTAAACGAGATCTGTTTTTAAATAAGTAGGTTGTAACACAACCTAGCGCCTTTTAAAAGTTTTATCAATTTGACAAAAGCATACTGACTGAGCGTTGTCTGTGGCTGGTCCATTAGGAATGGAGAGAAATTAAAAATGTCTAACACAGGTGTTAGTTTCGTTCTGTTATTTTAATAGACTTTCCACCTGATTACGGTTTTCCACAACTACCTTCAAATTCTCAAATTTTAATGTCTGGATTTATTACTGAACGAATTTAGATCAGTACTTTAAAAATATATGTGAGAATAGGTTAAAATAAAAGAATGAAAAAACACCATTTCTCGTTTATGTTTCTATGACGTTTAGGAGAGTTCACGGTTATTGTGATATAGAGCTTCGTAGGCGGATGGCGGTTCAAACCTTTGGTACGGAGTGGGGCTCCCGAGTCCCACAGGATCCTGCGCTTGACTACAACCCGTGTTTTGTTATGTTCTGATGTAGTACCACAGATTTGAGCCGCTCCGAAGTTGTTATGACGACGGGTTTCTCGTAAATGCCAGTGATCGGTGTGAAGAGAATTAGGGTGACTTGGATGGAGCGATAAGAATGCGAATGGACATGTATTGCCTAGTCCAGGTTTTATATTTCCCGCGGTATACTCGATGTATCCATTGCGATGACTCGTGCTGAGTGGGGTGGGAATGTATCACGTGTTCAGATTTATATCTCGACATAGATAAGGCCTATAAGGGTATTCGCAAATGGAGTAAAAGCGAAAGTGAGCAGGTATGGCATTTTGGACAAACTCGCTGAAGTTTTAATGTAGGATGTAAGCAATGGTTACTGTAGTTAGGTTAGATCGTGTCTAGATAGGTTTGAATAACGTCATAGAAACGAACAGAGCTGCAGGAGTTCGAAAATGACAAAAAATAGTTTTTTGATTCTTTTAGACATTACGACTTTAATTTCTTAATACGGCTAAGACGGAGTCACATGAAGCTTCCAATTTAAAAACGTTTTTATTAAGTGTCATGAATTTGTTTTTTTTTTTCATTAATTAGTTTGTAATTTTTAATTGTATCGCTTCAGATTTCTAGTTATCTGTTAAGTATATGTGTTTGGCTCAGTGATTTTTTTTATTCTGAAATTTCTATGCGTCATTTTAACTTCCGATTTGTAAATAAGGATGGTGAAATTCTAAATTACTGTTTTTTACAATTTGTTTTTTTTGTGCTAAATTTTATATAAGCAGCGAATTACAATCTATTTGGCGTCCGGAGGTTAATATACGCGTATATATCATCAAGTACAAATTTAGGAGTTGTTAGTTTGATCCGTCTTAGATAGACGGAGTGGACTAAGTCATTAACTTATTCTCCAAAAAAATATTTTTTAATGGAAATATTTGAATAAACAGCCACCTCTAGTATTAAAATTACCCCCATTCCAGGAAAGTGGTAGACGTTCGAATTTTTTTTATTGTATTCGCACGAAAATTCGTTATCGGTTAACCGCTCGACCTCCCCTCTCCCTTCATCAAAGGTTTAGCTTTAAAGATTGTTGTTTGCCTTATAAAAAAATGTGATCTTATGAGGATTATACTTAAAGGATGTCGCTGTGTGTTGCGGACGTAGACGGCGTTTGAACCTTATTAAACAGATTTTGTAACGTTACTTCGAATCGATATCGTTTCACGATCCGGCTCGAAGGACCAATACGAAACGCAAGCATAATTTGTCGTTCAATTATTTCTTAAATCCAATTTAAAATAACTCTTTGTACGCAATCTGGTTATGATTAACACTATTACTGAAACCCTGCTATATTTTCAACAGGCAAAAGTGTCAGTGTAAATTATACCTTAACATAAACTCAAACGCGCCTGCGTCCGCAACAAGTATGAAAGAATAATGCCTTGATTGTATAATGAATATGGTAACATATAAAAAGAATAATGAATTATCTAATATAATAAGACTTTGACAATGTTGGATAGGCTCAGTAAAGATGACTGTCAATTGGATACAGAGGCGAAAAGGGCTTTATTGGTTGGGCAAGTTGGCTAACTAGCATTCATGTTGCGACTAAACGCAATACTATTTGTCTGCAAACAATATTTAATCCATCGATTCAAATAAAATTGTATTGATTCATAAAAGCATGTTTCTATTGTTATAATCACAAAAAAATATAAAGCTGATCCTGTATGTATTCCTTTAGCGATAGTCGCAACATGAATGGCGTCCTTTAGTATGTGCGCTAGTTAGCAAGCGACATGTTCTTCGAATGATTATGAAAACGACTGGCACGGATAAATGTCTAGTATTCTAATATAATGTTAATCAAATCTATGTTCGACAGTTGATTCGTTTGTGGTTCTATATATTGCAAATGCGACAAGTCGTAGCGTGCACAGGGGGCTTTTTGTGATGGACTCTTACATACGCAGATACTAGTAAAGCCCTCTCCGCAGATATTGAAACTAAAAGAATATAATTTTTTTATAAATCTTAAGAAATTCTTAGTTTCACAGTAAAGTAATACACTGTAAATTATTTCTTATCTTAGTAAAAAGATCTCATCACCTAATTTTTTTTTTTTGTCTTTTTATAATTATTTTGAGAAGCAGATTAGTTGATTTAAAGACAATCAATGTAAAATAAAACTTATGGATGTATATAATTACTTTGTTTTATTTACTGGTTTACGCATACCAACCAATAAATGTATCCGTCCGACCTAATGTAAAATGGCTCCTGGGTCTTACTTCATCCTATTGCAAATATCCTATTAAGAAACAATAGCAAAGAAAAAAAGTTAAATCAAAAAACCCGACTGCTTCAAAAGCGAACTAAAAAGACGTAAACAAGGAGAAAATCATGCTGTGCAGTCGGAGGATACATATTCGCGGGCTGGCTGACCAAAATCTGGTGTATCCTCCGCCAGATTTTGCTATTATCCAATTTTAATGTAGCCAATGACACTCGCAGGGTTAAGACGCATCGATTGACGTACGAATCATCAAAATCGGCCAACGCGTTTGGTCTCTGGAACGCCATATAGGAACAAACATACATACTTACATACATACTTACATACATACTTACATACTTACATACATACATACTTACATACATACATAGACTGATAAACACATTACCCTCCTTCGGCAGTCGGGTAAAAAGGCTTGGCGGTCCACTTAGTAAGTATTTATTATTTAATGCATAGTTCACAAGCGTTAATTTATAACATAACATCACGCCTGCCTGATAGTGAGGAGAACAGTGACGCAGAAGTGAAAATTTAGTACATCCAGTATAGCCAGTTATGTTTTAAGTCCCCGAAGCCGCGTCCTGCCGCATTTCGAAGCCTGGCTGAAAAGTGGGGAGTGCATCTCCTACAGGCTCACTCAGGTAACTATACTCACCGGGCACGGTTGCTTCGGTTAGTACCTGAATACGATTGGGCGAGTGGCCGCGGCAAACTGTCGCCACTGCGGACATGACCTAGATTCTGCACAGCATACGCTCGAGGAATGCTCTGCGTGGGCCTATGAGCGCCAGAGCCTGCAGCCGAATTGCGTAAGTGTATTCGGCAAGGCGAAGGACGTGGAGATGCGAGATGAATGACGCGATTTGGATTTCTGTTTGTGTGATTGGTCGATAGATAGCGGTCAAACCCTTTGCGTTGCCGTGTTTACTTAAGGCTGCTCGTCGCCAGGATTTGGCGAGACCTGTCTCTGGCAGCAGTAGTGAAAGCTTCGCTGGCAGAGACAAAACTGGAGGGTATTGGCCTCTTTATGTGAGACCGTGATGGTCCAGGAGGCCGCCGAGCGGCATCGTGAGAGGGCAGTTCCCGCCCGGAGAAGCAGGCGTGGAGGCAACCACCTGGACGCCTAAAATGCCGTAACCCTGTCTGCATCATAGGCAGGCGGGACTCCAGGGTCAAGGGCGGCCAGACTGGGGTCTCTGTCCGCCCAGCATGTGACTCCAGGTAAGACGGTGGCACAATTGTCACGTGCTGCCTTGCACAGCGAGGCTCAGGGCCTCAGGGGATACGCTTCGCAGTCTCCCCAGAGATGTGCCCTAACAGGCGTTGCACAGAAGGGTGGTATTTTAAGAGGTAACGGAGAAGGTAACCTCTTCCATGTGCTAATTGTGATCACCGGGGTGGTTTTAGTGAGGTAAAAAGCTCACACTCCCTGGTCTTTTGAAGATTTCCTCACGACAACAAAAAAAGGTATTTATTATTTAATGCATAGTTTCACAAGCTCGCGTAATGTGACGCAGAGGTGAACATTGAGTGCATCCTCATTGCGCCAGTTATGTTTTAAGTCCCCTGTAACGGAGCGAGCCTCTTGCTATCAACCGGGCAAAATTCCAGGCTCGGGGCTGCTCTTGAGAAATTAACTCGAAAACAGTCAAGATATCAACAGAATTTAGTCAACTTCATGTACTAGAAATTTTAATATCAGCTGGTCCATTACTGGCTCTACAGAAAAAAAAAGAAACAAATGAGTAATTGTACTAAGGAAGGAGTCGCTAAACAGTGTCAAAAGGGTGATAAAGTTAACTTGAATTCGGAGTGAACCCGAAGTTACCACCGTCCACTTCATAGGTAAGAGACCTAAAATAACATAAATAAGACACCGAACACATGATCAATAACAGCCATCCCCCACATGATCCGCAGACGCTATCCGGCTGCCACGAGGTCCGCAAAGACGACGGCAGCATCCGCGTGCACCTGACGCACTGCACGCCGCTGTACGGAGACGTGCGGGTGGACGTCTACAACAAGCCCAAGATGAAGATGCGCAAGGAGAAGCTGTTCCACTTCTGGTTCAACACCTTCTTCGTGGCCGCCGGGGTGGGCGCTGAGAGGGTGCCGGCGCTGGATGACAGTGAGTTACACTTTATGTCACAAAGTTAAGATAGCGCCATCTATTGGTGGGAGGCAGTAAACTTGTACTTGGAGCTGAGATAGTGCCAGTGCTGGATTACAGCAAGTACCAAAGTTATGGCTATAAGAGAGTCTGCTGTAATTTTATCAAGTCCTGGTGAACAGTGCAGCATATGTAGACCCCCACTCATATCTTGGTCAGAACCCCCCAGGATCTGGGCTGTCTGTTCAGGGACTGTGTTAAAATGCAGTCAACAGGACCTCCATGGCGACCGTTAGACTTGCACAGTGTTCTTATTTTCGTAGTAAGATCATAAATACGAAGCATGCTTCGGAACATTGAGGAGTCAAACAGATAAATCTTTTTCTGCTCCTGATAGGATACTCAGCATGTAGAACCTTACTCTGATCACAGATAATATAGTACTAGCATACAGATGCCTCATCCGATACAAATAAACCGCGCCGACTTATTTAGCGTTTTTCGTCTGAATATACTGATTATTTTTATACTTACATCGATCGCGTTCTGTTCCTTTCCACTGCTATAGATGGTGCTAGCAGTGACTTGTAAGTAAAAAAAATTACTTGTGACTATTTTTCTTTTAATACAGGGACGAATTGTTTTACAGTATTTTTTATACGTTTTTACAGTCTCGTACTAAAATGTGTCACAATACAAATTTAATAAATCGAGTGGCATGCCTCAATAATTTAAAAACCGCGACATCTATTGGAATCAGTTTAAAACGATTCTTTCAAATAATCCTTGAAATGTGAATTAAGAACCCAATATGCCATAATTTAGTGCTTATGAGAGTTGATTAAACAAGAACATACAATTTTTATCATTAATTCTAGAAAATGTGAATTTTACACACAATTCAATAACAAATCGATGCATATCGCATCATCTCATGATATTTATTTGAACCAAATTTTCAAGGTTAGCGCTGGGACACCATGCTCGGATATAAAAACCATGTCAGCAACAATTCTTGACACATCGTAATTTCAAGTGACTATAAAGTAATGTAAACATTTCAGGTCCGAACCTGGAGGCGTTCAAGCTAACGCTGAACAAGTGGCAGCTGGACGAGGCCCATAAGGACAAGCAGCATAAACACTACAGCCCAGACTTCAAGGTAAACATACACTGCCTATAACGTTCCCACTGCTGGGACTATTGAACATGGAAATAATTAAAGAAAGAAATACTACTTTTCCTTCCACTTCTCTCAGATTACTGCGAAAGCAAGCTAATCGTTTGTGAAGGAATCAAGTTCATTCCATCATCTCTTTGCTCCGCTTTTTGGGATCAATTACTCTGCCGCTTAATAAAATAAAAACCAGGTATGTATGTTACTGCAACACTGAGGTGAAGAGCTTAAAAAAAAACTGGGCCTTCTACGTTAGAAATCCTCAGAACAGTGAGGTTACTCTGTGAAGCCTGTGAAGCCCTTAGGAAGCTTCTGTGCTGTTGGATGGAGCAAGGCTGGCTATGTTAGCTTGTACCTTCATGCACAATGGTCCGAGTGGCAGTCTCAAGTGTGGAATCCCCACCATCATCAATATTGAGGTGCCGCGACTTACAAGTTGTTGGTCGTGGGTTCGAACTCAGGCAATGGCTTTTCTTTGTGTAAATTATTTCATCACCACTGCTCTCAAACAGTGAAGGAAAACATTGTGAGGAAACCAGCATGTCCTAGAATAAAAAATTTGAAGACATGTTAGTTACATCCACTAACTTGTATTGGGTGTGTACCCGTGTGGTGGATTTTAATAGTTACAACGGATCTTGGCGTTTTTGAAGTTGGTTCTGCCAACCATTGCGCAAGAAACAGTTTGTCATCGAGTATACTGCATAGAGTAAGCGAGATAGGATGATGTGACAAACGTAAGCGAGTGAAAGAGACAGTTATACAATGCTATCTTTAAATTCAATATTGACACTAAAATAGCTGCTGCGCACGGTCTTGCAGTCAATTCAGAGACACAAAGATCCGTTTTATCCGAGTATTATACAGCCCATTCCCTCTCACACAATGGACCAAATGGGAGTCCAAGTGCGAATAAAAGGGGTCTTAAAGTAAAGTAAAGTAAAATATATTTATTCAATTAGGCCAATAAACGGCACTTTTGAACGTCACATAAATTAAAATTAAAATTTACAAGTAATAAAAAAAATAAAAAATAATCTACCGTGCATACGGAAAGTAGATTGTTATGGAGAAGAACGCACAAGAAACTGCATACTTACTCAGTTAAAAAGCACCCAGAATAGCTCTACACACTATACTACCTACAGGTATAAAGTATTAAAAAGCATTAACAGGAAAATTAATTAATTTGATAAGTAAGAACATGGTTCTCACATACTTACAAATATTACAAACGTAGGTAAAATACCTAATTCAACAAGAACGGAACAGTGTGTGAGTCAATTTCTAAAAAAAGAAAAAAAAACACAATGAATACAATAACTATGAAAGGGAATATAAATTAACAAATTTTATTTTGTCTACACCAAAGATGGAGCCCTATGGAGCAGGACCAGCATGTTTCCAAGCATTCTTATCTTGAATATAATCATCTAATTTGTAATATGCTTGTTTACAAAGGGTGCTTTTAACTAAAGTTTGAAATTTACTTTCATTTAGTTTTAATATATCACAAGGTATTTTGTTATAGAATTTAACACAGTACCCCATGAAAGATGATTGTACTTTAGCTAGTCTGTAAGAAGGCTGATCTGACTTATCTTTATTTCGGGTATTACAATTGTGTCTATCACTGACTTTACTAAAGAGATGTATATTTTTCCTTGGTCATCGTATCTAGGGGTCTATTATCATTATAACTACCCCATGGTCGCAGGTGGAGCTCATAGTACAGAAGATGCCGGCCACGTCCACGTTCAGCGGGCACCCGCTGCGGGACTCTCCTCCCGTGTCGTCCTCCTCGTCGTGCTGCAGCGAGCCCGACGAGCACTCGCCGGACGCGCACTGGGACTCGGGTGAGGCTCGCGGCGCCAGGGGCCGCCTCAAGCTGGGGGACGTGCGCCAGTCCTGGAGGGACTTCTCTGGGAAGTTTGCCTCCGACACGCGGCGCAAGAAGGATAGGGATGTCGTGTAGATAGGAACGAAGTCTAGTGCTTACACACGGAACTTTTTGATTAATAAAAGAAGCGAACCAAACGTGATGCATTAGGGTTCGCAGTTGATAAGCTAAATGTCCGCGAAGCAGACGAATATTAAACAATCACTGTATGGCATTGAACAATCAAAGTGTATTTCCAATAGATTTTCAAAATTCAGAGGTTTTTAAGACTGAATCGAATTAATAAAATATCGAGTACTCACTAATTCGCGGTTAAAACACAGAAATTACGGTCTATGTTGATACAGAACTTTTAATTAAAAAGACGTAGTTTTTTGTCAGTGAACAGTTTAAAAAGAATACAGTTTTCGAAAAAGACGAAATAAAGTCTCGTGGATAAAGTCGGATTTTGTACTAGTGTTAGTATGAGCTAAATAAAAGTTAGTTTGAAGTCAAAAGCGTTTCGCTTATGTATGGCTGAATGAAGTGATATGCGTGTGCGCGTGGTACTTGTTGATTATATAGGAAGTTTGGACGCTGAGCGTTCAACGCGATTTATAGAAGTGTTCGTGCAATATGTTAGTTTGGTAAAAAAGATACAAAAAACGTAAATATGGCCAAAAATAATAATGAACTAAAATGTTTATTAAAAACTTAATATTGTTTTTATCCGCTTGAGTATCTCAAACAGCTCCAAGCTCAATTTTATATTTTCGAACACAACATATTGCACGAATACAACTTTAGTGATAAACAAAATGGTTTCATAGTTATACATAAATAAAGTTTATATTTACTAAGCAGATTTAGTATACCTTTAAACGGGGAGGCGGGCTGACGTCCCGTGCCTTGATCTCTTATACCGATAACGAATTTGTGACGTGTCGTTTTGTGGCAGTACCTTGAAAAATGCTTGATTTTAATTAAATAATCGTTGTTTTTATTTATTAAAATTAATGAATGATCATAGTAAGAGATGTTGTCTATGATGGTTGGAAACAAGAAACTCGAATGGCCCATTTCTGGTCTCTAAAATGTTGCCTGTAATATGCCATATTTTGAGCATCCTAAGGGTATAGATATATTCCTAAAATGTAAACTAAGACAAATTGTTATTTCAAAATTGATCAATATGATGTAGAATCTTACAAAAGCAACATTATTCTAATTAAAATGAACCATGAATCAAAAGTACTGCCTGTAATAACACAAATAATTAGCTGTAAATAGTACGTTCTTCTAGTAGAGTAACGTTTAGATCTGTTGGAGGGGTTAATTCGTACGTTTGCCGTAAACCTGGTGCTTATAGATAATTCCACGTAAACATCTCTTTTTGACTATAGTTTAGCAAAGTTTTAGTAATGAAAGAAGACCACTATGTGTTCCCCTTCAATGTTGGTGATGGCTAACATGTTGTGTGTGGTATTGATGACGATAGATATGAGAATATAGCCCTTATTATCATGGCACTAAAAATTAAAAAGGAGAATGCCCATTTTGTAAGGGAACTTACCCTTTGAAAAAATGGTAGTATCTTGATGAATTTGGTTGTATATTGTAGAAAAAACACGTTATATTTTTAATTAGAAAACATGTTTATTAATTTTTCGGGGTTCACGAGATATAACGATGTTTTTGTTCTTAAAATGAACCCTTATTACAATGCAATAAGGTGCAAACAAATGTCCAAGTGAAGGAACCTGATCTGTTGTTGTCTGTGCGTATAAAGTAAAGGACACGGATGGAAAAAAACACAAAATATAAATCCTATTTTTGGATACTATTGAAATCGCAGACACAATACCTCATAAGGGACCTGTGTATGGGCAATCTCCTTTGCAAAGATATCAGTTGGATATAGCATGAATTATAAACGTCAAAGTGGAACATAGATCCTTATATTCTTTAAAACAATCATAATAAAGAAGAGCAAAATTCAATAATCACTTTTCATTCGCCAGTTAACCAGTTACTTGGTAACAACTGTTGTCGATAAAATCAACTAATGGATGCACTAGCTAGCCGATATCTATCGACATCGATAAACCATTCTGTGTGTAACATGGGTCCTGTAATTATACCGGAGAGCTATCATTCATGGATATTGAAATCTAGATAGTGTTTATCGATAATAGAGTTCACTGCACTGATTGCGATAAGACATATTGGGCGTTTGTATAGAAATATACAGAATGTTATCATTTTAAATCAAAAGTCGACAGTCAAATAGCAATCTTAAGATATTGCCGGTAGGAACCAGCATAGTTTCTTGTTTTATTGAGGGTGATATTAAAAGAGTAAATTTTGATCATTAGGAAGCATTTTTATTGAAATTGAATCAATTTTATGGACTATTTACATAATGAATGCATTAATATAATTCAAGTATCCTATGATTAACATGGGAACTTGTGAAATCAGCATGGAGAGCTGACCAGATCGCTACAAAATTTAAGCCTTCGACACCAGAAGACGAAGCATGCATTATGGGATCGCCTCTCCTTTAAATAATCTGCATGTCCCCAAACATTCATAACTGGGTTATATAATATCAAACATAAAATTGATTCTATTTCCTCTAACAGTCAAGGCACATTACCGCATAGTCAAATTGTCAATCTAAAGATATAGCAGTAAGGCATAGAAGAATCAATTATTATTATTTTTCAACTCTTAATTTTGACATTCAAAAGTGTCGTTTAATGGCTTAATAGGGATGTTTCCGGAATAGAAATATGATAATTCTGTTTAGTCCGTCAGTGAGATTATCAAATAATACTGGGCCCGTATTTTTTATCCGACTGCCGAAGGAGGGTAATGTGTTATGGGTACATCTGGTTTTGGTTAGCCAGCTTGCGAATATGTATCCTCCGACTGCACAGCATGATTTTCTTCTTGTTTACGTATTTTTAGTTCGCTTCTTAAACAGTCGCATTTTTTGATTTAACTTTATTTTGCTTTATTAAATATATTAAAAATTAACAAAGATAAAGCGCATCATGATTCAGGAGAGGGCGCTTGTGACGTCACTTTGTCCGTATAAAGTGTAGCACACCGTGACGTCACACGATATTTCAACACACAATATCGTCATATTTTTTTGTTTACAAGAGAAAAATAATTGTCCAATATTTTTAGGTTATCTTACTGACGAACTAAATAGATATTTTTTGTCAACTACCCTATTGAAATAAATGATTTGACTGAGACATACAGGACTCTCCAATTTTCTTGTCCGCTATGAAGTTGGCTACATTGGCTGCATAAATCTCATACAAAAACAGCAGCGAGCCATGCCATATACTCATCGGACAACCTATGTTCTATCGACATAAATAAGATGCTCAATGTGCCTTGACGGTTACAAAGTTAGGTATGTTAGTACAAAGCATTGTAGAGTGATACCTCGTGTAATACTGAACTGGTGTGTATGGACGGCAGGGCACGTGTGCGGCCGCGTCGGCCACTACCGCCCGCTGTCGCCCGAGCACACGCCGCACACGTAACTATCTCCTTACCTCGATGACGCAGCTTGTGACTTGTTCTACATAATACATATACATAGTGCATCCTCTCCATACGTCCGCACGGCATTACCACTCAACTAGCCGTCGGCGACCGTAGTGACGGCTATAGACGTCATGCTGTGAAAAAGAGAATGTGCCATTCACCCTGTATAGCTCCGGAACCATGATGACTTTAAAACGTCATAGTACTGGCTCAGATATTGGGCGGTTTCCGTTTATCTACCACAAAATATCCACTAAGGGCCGATTTCACCTAACAACTAAACTCAGTGTATGCAAATACAACGTTCTGATTCTTTGAGACCGCTGAAAAACTACCAATCAGAACGCTGTATTTGCATAAAGTGAATTTCATTGGTGAAATTGGCCCTAAAAGGTGTAAATATTGGTACGAAAATCCACCCTAAGCCTGGGGTAATAAATTGAATTTACTGCCGATTGTTGTTCCACTTTTTCACCTTCTGGACTGATGTGTTGCCCAGAAGGAAATCTGGAAGAAATTTTATCTACAATGGCTGATCGTGGATTCTCAGAACTATGTTTTCCTATATCCGTTCTCAAGGTGGATTTTTTGGGTGGATAAACGAAATAACTCAAAGCGACGTCTATAGCCGTCATGACATAGTTTTTTTAAAGATTTTGGACGTGTGTAACGCATCATATTGGACTGACAGACTGACAAAGTAGGAATAAGTTACGTTTTTGATAGTGCACAGTATTTTCATAACAATATTGTGCATCATTAAATAAATAGTTTATACCTTACGATTTCTAGTCTAATAAAATTAGTTTCCACGGGCAGAAAACCCTTGACCACCCTCCCTGCTCTTTTAAAATTGAATATAGTTTAAATCACTAGAATCTTTTCCAGTTATCTTTTCGTTATTCACTTCATGTCCCTATCATAAACTGCGTCATCTTATTATTTTGCTCTATGGCACGTTTTGTCACTGACCGCTCGGCTTTCACGATTAAACCTGCGCTTGATTCGTTTTTGTTCGTTTCGTTCATTGCTTGTGTCCTCACCGCATCGTCATAGGTTCGTTCGCTGGGTGTTTACAGTAAGTACCTGGCCTTGAAAATGTTCCATCGACATTTGGAAAGAGGTTGTTTTATGCCAACCTTTGTGGAGACAAAACTCAAATGTTGAAACTTTTTCTTAAATTCATTGTGCCACATTTTCGGCCAGGTACTATCATTTTGTGCATATGTTTTCTTGTCTAATCTTTGATATTTTTCCCTATGTGATTGTCATTTTGTATATTTTTTATGGCATCTTGAACGTTTAAGATTTTCTCGGTAAATTAATATTGAGGTAAAGAGCGAAGATAAAATTCTATCAGATGTGATAGTAAATTTCTATATAGACTACCTATCACTTATCTGTAACTAAGATTCAGTAAATATTGTCTTTAAACACTCTGTTTATTGATAAGCCATTATCAATCTTATTTACACTCTCAAAATATTCTAAATGGCGTTCAAAATGTAACTAATTGTGCTTAAAAAATCATGTGCATGCTTTTAAGTGTATAATTATGCTGTTTTAGTTCTAACTTTTCTACTTTTTAATGTTTTTGTTTTGACCATAAATCAGAGCAAACACACAGCATTATTATGACCTTTTTCGACGGTTAGAATGACCAATATAAAAGAGATATAAAAACTAATATTGGTCATTCTAGTTGCCTATGTGTCCGTCTGTGTGGATTGTGTTATGTGTACATATCGCGAACGAATTCACATCTTTTCATACAAAACCATTCATTTGCAATCTGGTAGAATTTGTGGGCCATTACGATGGACGAAAAGTAACGGACAACTGCAGTCAATGTGAGATGCAGTATTTTCACAATGCAATTCATTTCTCTGAGTTGAATATTGGACTCTATTTGTGTCAAAGATTGCTGGTGTCTATTTAAACTTTATGGCTGTCGATTTCACTGTTCAGATTGCGCCCATGTGGGGTACAAAAGGACCCCAAAAGCCCACACATTCCGCCAGGTACCCCCTAACATTTCATTTGCTGTACATTGCTCGCTTTGCACAGTTTGAACGCATCACACAACGCCACATACGGATTTTTTTTTAAACGCCTCATTGTTTTTTTTTGTCTTTGTTATATTTTTTTCTTCTTCGAACCTTAACTTTTAAGGCGTTTAGAAAATATGTTTTGAATAATTTATTTGAATTTTTTGGCTTTTTTGTTGTGACTAAATATTTGTTATGTTATTAATTTTAATCTAATGCTTAAAAAATTGCAGTTGCTTCAGAATTTATAAGTGTAAATTTGTAATTAAAAAGCCTAACAGTTCAAAGAAATAGTAAATCTGTCCGTGGCTATGTTATCGTTCAAAGGCTTATATGGGTTTCTTACGTTTTCAGGTGAATCAACATACTTGTGAGGTTGGCTCGTGGCCTCGGAGAGCTCTCCACACTTCTATAAATAAACCCCGCTTTCCCCCTACTGGCAAAGGCTTGAACTCTAACACGGTGCCAGAAACACTTATAACCCTGAATTCTAGTGATGTTTACTGAACAAGTAGTGCTCTATGTGTGTCTAAAATGTGTAGATATTTAACAAAAATGAGCGGGTTGTGCCATTGCCGCGTACCGACGAACTGAACGTACGGTTTGGATATAAAAACAAGTTTTTGTGATGATAATATTAGTGTGCTGAATGGACTTATACGTCGACGTATCGACGCAGTGGAGATATCGTTTCATTTCACCCGTTTACAAGCCGTCGAAGATATCGACATCTAATTCTATGGTCACAAGGTATGTTTCTCGTTATGACTCTTATGACTGATAAGTACATTTCTCGGTATTTTTTTAATTATAAGCTTTGGCCATCGTCATAGATGTGTTTCAGTGGATAAACATTTTGTACTTTTTAAATGTCAAAGACTAAAATTACAAGGAGGTTTATAGTGTATTCTGCCGAATTTTTAACAGACTGAAATTATTACCGGTCAATCAGATGGTTGGAAAAGATTCTTAGATCAGCTCAGTTGAGGAATGGATTCTATTGATGATGGAGAAGCAATGTGACTCGCTTGAATAGTTTGAAAATAATATTGTCTGTTGAATTTTATGTATTTAGGATTCATTATCAATGTGAAGTTAAATGGTGACGATTATTTTTTGTATGTACGTCGTGTAGAGATTCTTTCTAATTTCACTTTGTATGCCACTATACTAATGACCAGAGAGGAAACATGTGGGCGTCCAAGCAAAAAGGGTCCAGTAGTGGGTATTGATTTAAAACTAGATTCAGTATCTAGAACATTCAATTTTTTTTAAGACAGATATTTTTGAAGTTAAAACAGCACTTGTGTTTGTATGAGGACAAGTTTACAAAACTGGGAATATCTCGGTAACTAAATGCCGAGAACTGGACCCTATTTGCTTGGACAACACACATTACTTCCATTTTATTGTTCATTAAACGTCACCATTTCGCTGTATTCTAGATTTGAAAATGTAAAAAGAATTAAGGAACCAATTTCTAGGTGCTCATATTTCTTTTAATAATTTGAAAATAAAACAAATCATCTTGGTTAACCGGCTTCATAGTTAACCGAAATCGAAGAGAAATCGTCTGTTTGTTCATAGAATGTACCATAACGTCAGCTTCACTTATTTATAAGTATTTTTATTGATAAAGAACTACAATATGCCTTGAGTGCGAGGCAGATTTTCCCACCATTTCGACTAAGTCCATTGACGGACAGTTTTTTTTTAATGTTTTTTTGTATACTTTCGAAAGATCTCACTAACTGCCGTCATAAATGTAAAAATTTGTTAGGCTTGAAGTGACTACTGTGGAGTTTTTATTGGGCAAATATTGGACCATATCCCATCACAAAATTTTAATTAAAAAAATGGGATACATGGATAAAACTTCGCCATGAAAACACTGATTCTTCAGCCTATTGTAGGGTCTAAAACCACTCCATCTCTCAAAATATCCAAGAAAAAAATAATTTCGAATAAAAAGTGCAGTAAAAAACCCACAGTAGACACTTGTTAGTAGAAAAAAACTTCCAAAAAAACAAGTTTTGATACTTGACACAATTTTATGAAAGGAACTGAAGGCCTAGTAACCTTAAATTTTTGACCCTCGGCTAGTCCGTTATCCGAACATAGATAAACATTTAATAGTCTACCTAATAATACAAGTTTATCATATTTATTTCACAACAATAAATTGCACTATTTCTATAGTGTTGTTAACAAAATAAACTGGCTATTGAGAGAAAGATGGAATTCAATTAATTTCATTTCATTGC
This sequence comes from Orthosia gothica, assembly GCA_949775005.1. Classification (NCBI taxonomy): domain Eukaryota; kingdom Metazoa; phylum Arthropoda; class Insecta; order Lepidoptera; family Noctuidae; genus Orthosia; species Orthosia gothica. The sequence continues at coordinate 13,144,583 of OX459067.1, forward strand.
TGCATTGTATCGTCAAAGCTAGGGTGGTCAATTGAAAAAGTACAAATGTTTGCAAGTACTAGGTCTTCTCAGAGAATGCTTCTCTACGCTAAGTGCGAGAGACACAAACACGATTTTCTTGCGATCGTATGATTTGATGCTCCTTTTCAATGCCTATGAAGTAGAGCTGTCTGTTTATGATTGACAACTGCAAGGGAAAATGGATCTTAAACCTTAGGAAGACGGTGATACCTTAGTATCAACTTCCAACAAATAAATAATAACTTATAAGTTAGAATTGAAATTAGCAGCATTGTGAAATACATTATGACCATTGATGGCCCAACTTTTCATTATCGTTGTGCTTGAAATGGTCAAAATTGCTGTGACTTTTCCAAGGAACCTTTAATCAAAAGATGAAGTTCAAATTGTATTGATAAGGAAGTGTCGATAAGCATTTCAGCAAGATTTAAAACTACCCTAAATTGCAGTGAAAAAAAGGCATATTCTGCCTAGCATTGCCCAACTATATACAGTCTAACTGGATTCCGCTTGTCTGACCTTCACAACCCAGTAACTGGGTAACACGATTCCCCTTGGGAAGAGTGGTATCAGATTTTCTGGCTATCCTTAACGATTGTTAAAGATCGAAAAAGGCAAAAACATCAAAAGCCTTTCGTTAAACTCAAAGATGCATTCTAATGGAAGTAAATATCACCCTAAAGACTTTGTAGGCATTGAAAAGGGCTGGACAAAGCCTGGAATATTCGAACTGAGTTGCTGATAAGCAATGAGTTTTTCGTGTTTTTTTTTGCAATTGAAGTATGTTTACTAATAACAACAAATGATGGAACTACGGATGGAGAGATTAACTTTCTGGAATCATAATGAAGTTGGGCCTAAATCACACGTGTCTCGCTTATCTTTTCACTTCTGTATTGAGGTCGACTTCCAATCTAAACGGCTTTAGCTAGATATCAGTATTTTACATGGAACGACCGCCTATCTGACCTTCACAAACCAGGGGTACTACTCCATAGCTCCGTCAACGAAGTTACGGGCCCGTCCGAAACTGAACCGGAACTTCGGAGTGAACTCAACTTCGTAATGATAAAAAATTTCGGACGGGTAAAATCACATCGGGATTAGGTACAACTGTCAAATTATGTTGTCATTCATTAGTAGTTCGGGCCCCGAATGAATCATACGTCCGTAACGAAGTCCGAAAATACGGACTTCGTGCTTAGGTAGTAGACCCCTGTAACTGGGTGACACGATATACCCTGTGGAGGTTGGTGTCAGATTTGAGGTTTCTGACTACCCATAATGACTGTCAAATGTCTATTCATGACTGCCGGAATCAGTGCTTGCCAGGCACGGAGGAGTCTCTGTAAAGAATGGTCACCCATCTACGGGCTGGCCTTGGCAAGAAGATTAATCTGTGTGGCTGTTATTATTTAGACAAGAGCTCCTCAATAACAGAAGAACCCAAATATTAAATCAAGAGAACTAAATAAAGTTCATAGTCTCATCTTATTAATTGATCTCTCAGTATTCGACTTTGCACACATTTTTGACGAGCTTGCACCACTGCAATCTAATACAAGATAGATCCCCTCCAAAGAGAGGAGGCCTGTGTCCCAGCAGTGGGAACATCAAAAGGCTGATGATGACTAGATTGATAATTTCGGACAACCCCAACCCCATAGTTCGCGACAAATTTCTTGGCCCCAATAGTATCGTACTATACTGCCTAGAAATCATAGGTAGCCTCATAGAAGAGTTATTCTTCTTCGTTGCGCTCTCTCTCTGCTGAGGATCGTGACTCCGTTTTAACTTGTCAATGGTTTGTCTCCATTTGGTACGATCAGCAGCCTGGTGGAGTGTGACACTGACAGATATGTCTTATTGCTCTAATATTTGAATACGTTTGGGGCTTCAGCCTCTAGGTTTAAAGTCATCATCATCATAATTTTAGCCGAAAAACGTACACTGCTGGACATAGGCCTTCCCCAAGGGTCGCAACATCGACCAGTTCTGTGTTTCTCGCATCCTGCGGATGCCCGCAATCTTAAACAGATTATCGGTCCACCTATTGGGAGTATAGATCTGCCTAATGGCAGAAGAAGATTAGGATCACAGAACTTGATGATTCCAAGAAAGTCAATTCTCCATCCCTAGATAAGAGTTACAGACGATATCTGTACCTTAAAAAGTTGGATGAAAAGCCGATATTTTTTATTTAATTGTAAATATTATTGTTACGATACATTAGTGTTTAAACGAGATCTGTTTTTAAATAAGTAGGTTGTAACACAACCTAGCGCCTTTTAAAAGTTTTATCAATTTGACAAAAGCATACTGAGTGAGCGTTGTCTGTGGCTGGTCCATTAGGAATGGAGAGAAATTAAAAATGTCTAACACAGGTGTTAGTTTCGTTCTGTTATTTTAATAGACTTTCCACCTGATTACGGTTTTCCACAACTACCTTCAAATTCTCAAATTTTAATGTCTGGATTTATTACTGAACGAATTTAGATCAGTACTTTAAAAATATATGTGAGAATAGGTTAAAATAAAAGAATGAAAAAACACCATTTCTCGTTTATGTTTCTATGACGTTTAGGAGAGTTCACGGTTATTGTGATATAGAGCTTCGTAGGCGGATGGCGGTTCAAACCTTTGGTACGGAGTGGGGCTCCCGAGTCCCACAGGATCCTGCGCTTGACTACAACCCGTGTTTTGTTATGTTCTGATGTAGTACCACAGATTTGAGCCGCTCCGAAGTTGTTATGACGACGGGTTTCTCGTAAATGCCAGTGATCGGTGTGAAGAGAATTAGGGTGACTTGGATGGAGCGATAAGAATGCGAATGGACATGTATTGCCTAGTCCAGGTTTTATATTTCCCGCGGTATACTCGATGTATCCATTGCGATGACTCGTGCTGAGTGGGGTGGGAATGTATCACGTGTTCAGATTTATATCTCGACATAGATAAGGCCTATAAGGGTATTCGCAAATGGAGTAAAAGCGAAAGTGAGCAGGTATGGCATTTTGGACAAACTCGCTGAAGTTTTAATGTAGGATGTAAGCAATGGTTACTGTAGTTAGGTTAGATCGTGTCTAGATAGGTTTGAATAACGTCATAGAAACGAACAGAGCTGCAGGAGTTCGAAAATGACAAAAAATAGTTTTTTGATTCTTTTAGACATTACGACTTTAATTTCTTAATACGGCTAAGACGGAGTCACATGAAGCTTCCAATTTAAAAACGTTTTTATTAAGTGTCATGAATTTGTTTTTTTTTTTCATTAATTAGTTTGTAATTTTTAATTGTATCGCTTCAGATTTCTAGTTATCTGTTAAGTATATGTGTTTGGCTCAGTGATTTTTTTTATTCTGAAATTTCTATGCGTCATTTTAACTTCCGATTTGTAAATAAGGATGGTGAAATTCTAAATTACTGTTTTTTACAATTTGTTTTTTTTGTGCTAAATTTTATATAAGCAGCGAATTACAATCTATTTGGCGTCCGGAGGTTAATATACGCGTATATATCATCAAGTACAAATTTAGGAGTTGTTAGTTTGATCCGTCTTAGATAGACGGAGTGGACTAAGTCATTAACTTATTCTCCAAAAAAATATTTTTTAATGGAAATATTTGAATAAACAGCCACCTCTAGTATTAAAATTACCCCCATTCCAGGAAAGTGGTAGACGTTCGAATTTTTTTTATTGTATTCGCACGAAAATTCGTTATCGGTTAACCGCTCGACCTCCCCTCTCCCTTCATCAAAGGTTTAGCTTTAAAGATTGTTGTTTGCCTTATAAAAAAATGTGATCTTATGAGGATTATACTTAAAGGATGTCGCTGTGTGTTGCGGACGTAGACGGCGTTTGAACCTTATTAAACAGATTTTGTAACGTTACTTCGAATCGATATCGTTTCACGATCCGGCTCGAAGGACCAATACGAAACGCAAGCATAATTTGTCGTTCAATTATTTCTTAAATCCAATTTAAAATAACTCTTTGTACGCAATCTGGTTATGATTAACACTATTACTGAAACCCTGCTATATTTTCAACAGGCAAAAGTGTCAGTGTAAATTATACCTTAACATAAACTCAAACGCGCCTGCGTCCGCAACAAGTATGAAAGAATAATGCCTTGATTGTATAATGAATATGGTAACATATAAAAAGAATAATGAATTATCTAATATAATAAGACTTTGACAATGTTGGATAGGCTCAGTAAAGATGACTGTCAATTGGATACAGAGGCGAAAAGGGCTTTATTGGTTGGGCAAGTTGGCTAACTAGCATTCATGTTGCGACTAAACGCAATACTATTTGTCTGCAAACAATATTTAATCCATCGATTCAAATAAAATTGTATTGATTCATAAAAGCATGTTTCTATTGTTATAATCACAAAAAAATATAAAGCTGATCCTGTATGTATTCCTTTAGCGATAGTCGCAACATGAATGGCGTCCTTTAGTATGTGCGCTAGTTAGCAAGCGACATGTTCTTCGAATGATTATGAAAACGACTGGCACGGATAAATGTCTAGTATTCTAATATAATGTTAATCAAATCTATGTTCGACAGTTGATTCGTTTGTGGTTCTATATATTGCAAATGCGACAAGTCGTAGCGTGCACAGGGGGCTTTTTGTGATGGACTCTTACATACGCAGATACTAGTAAAGCCCTCTCCGCAGATATTGAAACTAAAAGAATATAATTTTTTTATAAATCTTAAGAAATTCTTAGTTTCACAGTAAAGTAATACACTGTAAATTATTTCTTATCTTAGTAAAAAGATCTCATCACCTAATTTTTTTTTTTTTGTCTTTTTATAATTATTTTGAGAAGCAGATTAGTTGATTTAAAGACAATCAATGTAAAATAAAACTTATGGATGTATATAATTACTTTGTTTTATTTACTGGTTTACGCATACCAACCAATAAATGTATCCGTCCGACCTAATGTAAAATGGCTCCTGGGTCTTACTTCATCCTATTGCAAATATCCTATTAAGAAACAATAGCAAAGAAAAAAAGTTAAATCAAAAAACCCGACTGCTTCAAAAGCGAACTAAAAAGACGTAAACAAGGAGAAAATCATGCTGTGCAGTCGGAGGATACATATTCGCGGGCTGGCTGACCAAAATCTGGTGTATCCTCCGCCAGATTTTGCTATTATCCAATTTTAATGTAGCCAATGACACTCGCAGGGTTAAGACGCATCGATTGACGTACGAATCATCAAAATCGGCCAACGCGTTTGGTCTCTGGAACGCCATATAGGAACAAACATACATACTTACATACATACTTACATACATACTTACATACTTACATACATACATACTTACATACATACATAGACTGATAAACACATTACCCTCCTTCGGCAGTCGGGTAAAAAGGCTTGGCGGTCCACTTAGTAAGTATTTATTATTTAATGCATAGTTCACAAGCGTTAATTTATAACATAACATCACGCCTGCCTGATAGTGAGGAGAACAGTGACGCAGAAGTGAAAATTTAGTACATCCAGTATAGCCAGTTATGTTTTAAGTCCCCGAAGCCGCGTCCTGCCGCATTTCGAAGCCTGGCTGAAAAGTGGGGAGTGCATCTCCTACAGGCTCACTCAGGTAACTATACTCACCGGGCACGGTTGCTTCGGTTAGTACCTGAATACGATTGGGCGAGTGGCCGCGGCAAACTGTCGCCACTGCGGACATGACCTAGATTCTGCACAGCATACGCTCGAGGAATGCTCTGCGTGGGCCTATGAGCGCCAGAGCCTGCAGCCGAATTGCGTAAGTGTATTCGGCAAGGCGAAGGACGTGGAGATGCGAGATGAATGACGCGATTTGGATTTCTGTTTGTGTGATTGGTCGATAGATAGCGGTCAAACCCTTTGCGTTGCCGTGTTTACTTAAGGCTGCTCGTCGCCAGGATTTGGCGAGACCTGTCTCTGGCAGCAGTAGTGAAAGCTTCGCTGGCAGAGACAAAACTGGAGGGTATTGGCCTCTTTATGTGAGACCGTGATGGTCCAGGAGGCCGCCGAGCGGCATCGTGAGAGGGCAGTTCCCGCCCGGAGAAGCAGGCGTGGAGGCAACCACCTGGACGCCTAAAATGCCGTAACCCTGTCTGCATCATAGGCAGGCGGGACTCCAGGGTCAAGGGCGGCCAGACTGGGGTCTCTGTCCGCCCAGCATGTGACTCCAGGTAAGACGGTGGCACAATTGTCACGTGCTGCCTTGCACAGCGAGGCTCAGGGCCTCAGGGGATACGCTTCGCAGTCTCCCCAGAGATGTGCCCTAACAGGCGTTGCACAGAAGGGTGGTATTTTAAGAGGTAACGGAGAAGGTAACCTCTTCCATGTGCTAATTGTGATCACCGGGGTGGTTTTAGTGAGGTAAAAAGCTCACACTCCCTGGTCTTTTGAAGATTTCCTCACGACAACAAAAAAAGGTATTTATTATTTAATGCATAGTTTCACAAGCTCGCGTAATGTGACGCAGAGGTGAACATTGAGTGCATCCTCATTGCGCCAGTTATGTTTTAAGTCCCCTGTAACGGAGCGAGCCTCTTGCTATCAACCGGGCAAAATTCCAGGCTCGGGGCTGCTCTTGAGAAATTAACTCGAAAACAGTCAAGATATCAACAGAATTTAGTCAACTTCATGTACTAGAAATTTTAATATCAGCTGGTCCATTACTGGCTCTACAGAAAAAAAAAGAAACAAATGAGTAATTGTACTAAGGAAGGAGTCGCTAAACAGTGTCAAAAGGGTGATAAAGTTAACTTGAATTCGGAGTGAACCCGAAGTTACCACCGTCCACTTCATAGGTAAGAGACCTAAAATAACATAAATAAGACACCGAACACATGATCAATAACAGCCATCCCCCACATGATCCGCAGACGCTATCCGGCTGCCACGAGGTCCGCAAAGACGACGGCAGCATCCGCGTGCACCTGACGCACTGCACGCCGCTGTACGGAGACGTGCGGGTGGACGTCTACAACAAGCCCAAGATGAAGATGCGCAAGGAGAAGCTGTTCCACTTCTGGTTCAACACCTTCTTCGTGGCCGCCGGGGTGGGCGCTGAGAGGGTGCCGGCGCTGGATGACAGTGAGTTACACTTTATGTCACAAAGTTAAGATAGCGCCATCTATTGGTGGGAGGCAGTAAACTTGTACTTGGAGCTGAGATAGTGCCAGTGCTGGATTACAGCAAGTACCAAAGTTATGGCTATAAGAGAGTCTGCTGTAATTTTATCAAGTCCTGGTGAACAGTGCAGCATATGTAGACCCCCACTCATATCTTGGTCAGAACCCCCCAGGATCTGGGCTGTCTGTTCAGGGACTGTGTTAAAATGCAGTCAACAGGACCTCCATGGCGACCGTTAGACTTGCACAGTGTTCTTATTTTCGTAGTAAGATCATAAATACGAAGCATGCTTCGGAACATTGAGGAGTCAAACAGATAAATCTTTTTCTGCTCCTGATAGGATACTCAGCATGTAGAACCTTACTCTGATCACAGATAATATAGTACTAGCATACAGATGCCTCATCCGATACAAATAAACCGCGCCGACTTATTTAGCGTTTTTCGTCTGAATATACTGATTATTTTTATACTTACATCGATCGCGTTCTGTTCCTTTCCACTGCTATAGATGGTGCTAGCAGTGACTTGTAAGTAAAAAAAATTACTTGTGACTATTTTTCTTTTAATACAGGGACGAATTGTTTTACAGTATTTTTTATACGTTTTTACAGTCTCGTACTAAAATGTGTCACAATACAAATTTAATAAATCGAGTGGCATGCCTCAATAATTTAAAAACCGCGACATCTATTGGAATCAGTTTAAAACGATTCTTTCAAATAATCCTTGAAATGTGAATTAAGAACCCAATATGCCATAATTTAGTGCTTATGAGAGTTGATTAAACAAGAACATACAATTTTTATCATTAATTCTAGAAAATGTGAATTTTACACACAATTCAATAACAAATCGATGCATATCGCATCATCTCATGATATTTATTTGAACCAAATTTTCAAGGTTAGCGCTGGGACACCATGCTCGGATATAAAAACCATGTCAGCAACAATTCTTGACACATCGTAATTTCAAGTGACTATAAAGTAATGTAAACATTTCAGGTCCGAACCTGGAGGCGTTCAAGCTGACGCTGAACAAGTGGCAGCTGGACGAGGCCCATAAGGACAAGCAGCATAAACACTACAGCCCAGACTTCAAGGTAAACATACACTGCCTATAACGTTCCCACTGCTGGGACTATTGAACATGGAAATAATTAAAGAAAGAAATACTACTTTTCCTTCCACTTCTCTCAGATTACTGCGAAAGCAAGCTAATCGTTTGTGAAGGAATCAAGTTCATTCCATCATCTCTTTGCTCCGCTTTTTGGGATCAATTACTCTGCCGCTTAATAAAATAAAAACCAGGTATGTATGTTACTGCAACACTGAGGTGAAGAGCTTAAAAAAAAACTGGGCCTTCTACGTTAGAAATCCTCAGAACAGTGAGGTTACTCTGTGAAGCCTGTGAAGCCCTTAGGAAGCTTCTGTGCTGTTGGATGGAGCAAGGCTGGCTATGTTAGCTTGTACCTTCATGCACAATGGTCCGAGTGGCAGTCTCAAGTGTGGAATCCCCACCATCATCAATATTGAGGTGCCGCGACTTACAAGTTGTTGGTCGTGGGTTCGAACTCAGGCAATGGCTTTTCTTTGTGTAAATTATTTCATCACCACTGCTCTCAAACAGTGAAGGAAAACATTGTGAGGAAACCAGCATGTCCTAGAATAAAAAATTTGAAGACATGTTAGTTACATCCACTAACTTGTATTGGGTGTGTACCCGTGTGGTGGATTTTAATAGTTACAACGGATCTTGGCGTTTTTGAAGTTGGTTCTGCCAACCATTGCGCAAGAAACAGTTTGTCATCGAGTATACTGCATAGAGTAAGCGAGATAGGATGATGTGACAAACGTAAGCGAGTGAAAGAGACAGTTATACAATGCTATCTTTAAATTCAATATTGACACTAAAATAGCTGCTGCGCACGGTCTTGCAGTCAATTCAGAGACACAAAGATCCGTTTTATCCGAGTATTATACAGCCCATTCCCTCTCACACAATGGACCAAATGGGAGTCCAAGTGCGAATAAAAGGGGTCTTAAAGTAAAGTAAAGTAAAATATATTTATTCAATTAGGCCAATAAACGGCACTTTTGAACGTCACATAAATTAAAATTAAAATTTACAAGTAATAAAAAAAATAAAAAAAAATCTACCGTGCATACGGAAAGTAGATTGTTATGGAGAAGAACGCACAAGAAACTGCATACTTACTCAGTTAAAAAGCACCCAGAATAGCTCTACACACTATACTACCTACAGGTATAAAGTATTAAAAAGCATTAACAGGAAAATTAATTAATTTGATAAGTAAGAACATGGTTCTCACATACTTACAAATATTACAAACGTAGGTAAAATACCTAATTCAACAAGAACGGAACAGTGTGTGAGTCAATTTCTAAAAAAAGAAAAAAAAACACAATGAATACAATAACTATGAAAGGGAATATAAATTAACAAATTTTATTTTGTCTACACCAAAGATGGAGCCCTATGGAGCAGGACCAGCATGTTTCCAAGCATTCTTATCTTGAATATAATCATCTAATTTGTAATATGCTTGTTTACAAAGGGTGCTTTTAACTAAAGTTTGAAATTTACTTTCATTTAGTTTTAATATATCACAAGGTATTTTGTTATAGAATTTAACACAGTACCCCATGAAAGATGATTGTACTTTAGCTAGTCTGTAAGAAGGCTGATCTGACTTATCTTTATTTCGGGTATTACAATTGTGTCTATCACTGACTTTACTAAAGAGATGTATATTTTTCCTTGGTCATCGTATCTAGGGGTCTATTATCATTATAACTACCCCATGGTCGCAGGTGGAGCTCATAGTACAGAAGATGCCGGCCACGTCCACGTTCAGCGGGCACCCGCTGCGGGACTCTCCTCCCGTGTCGTCCTCCTCGTCGTGCTGCAGCGAGCCCGACGAGCACTCGCCGGACGCGCACTGGGACTCGGGTGAGGCTCGCGGCGCCAGGGGCCGCCTCAAGCTGGGGGACGTGCGCCAGTCCTGGAGGGACTTCTCTGGGAAGTTTGCCTCCGACACGCGGCGCAAGAAGGATAGGGATGTCGTGTAGATAGGAACGAAGTCTAGTGCTTACACACGGAACTTTTTGATTAATAAAAGAAGCGAACCAAACGTGATGCATTAGGGTTCGCAGTTGATAAGCTAAATGTCCGCGAAGCAGACGAATATTAAACAATCACTGTATGGCATTGAACAATCAAAGTGTATTTCCAATAGATTTTCAACTCGCCCACTGTCGATAGTGTAATTCAAAGGTTTTTAAGACTGAATCAAATTAATAAAATGTCGAGTACTCACTAATTCGCGGTTAAAACACAGAAATTACGGTCTATGTTAATGCAGAACTTTTAATAAAAAAGACGTAGTTTTTGCCAGTGAACAGTTTAAAAAGAATACAGTTTTCGAAAAAGACGAAATAAAGTCTCGTGGATTAAATCGGATTTTGTACTAGTGTTAGTATGAGCTAAATAAAAGTTAGTTTGAACTCAAAAGCGTTTCGCTTATGTATGGCTGAATGAAGTGATATGCGTGTGCGCGTGGTACTTGTTGATTATATAGGAAGTTTGGACGCTGAGCGTTCAACGCGATTTATAGAAGTGTTCGTGCAATATGTTAGTTTGGTAAAAAAGATACAAAAAACGTAAATATGGCCAAAAATAATAATGAACTAAAGTGTTTATTAAAAACTTAATATTTTTTTCATCCGCTTGAGTATCTCAAACAGCTCCAAGCTCAATTTTATATTTTCGAACACAACATATTGCACGAATACAACTTTAGTGATAAACAAAATGGTTTCATAGTTATACATAAATAAAGTTTATATTTACTAAGCAGATTTAGTATACCTTTAAACGGGGAGGCGGGCTGACGTCCCGTGCCTTGATCTCTTATACCGATAACGAATTTGTGACGTGTCGTTTTGTGGCAGTACCTTGAAAAATGCTTGATTTTAATTAAATAATCGTTGTTTTTATTTATTAAAATTAATGAATGATCATAGTAAGAGATGTTGTCTATGATGGTTGGAAACAAGAAACTCGAATGGCCCATTTCTGGTCTCTAAAATGTTGCCTGTAATATGCCATATTTTGAGCATCCTAAGGGTATAGATATATTCCTAAAATGTAAACTAAGACAAATTGTTATTTCAAAATTGATCAATATGATGTAGAATCTTACAAAAGCAACATTATTCTAATTAAAATGAACCATGAATCAAAAGTACTGCCTGTAATAACACAAATAATTAGCTGTAAATAGTACGTTCTTCTAGTAGAGTAACGTTTAGATCTGTTGGAGGGGTTAATTCGTACGTTTGCCGTAAACCTGGTGCTTATAGATAATTCCACGTAAACATCTCTTTTTGACTATAGTTTAGCAAAGTTTTAGTAATGAAAGAAGACCACTATGTGTTCCCCTTCAATGTTGGTGATGGCTAACATGTTGTGTGTGGTATTGATGACGATAGATATGAGAATATAGCCCTTATTATCATGGCACTAAAAATTAAAAAGGAGAATGCCCATTTTGTAAGGGAACTTACCCTTTGAAAAAATGGTAGTATCTTGATGAATTTGGTTGTATATTGTAGAAAAAACACGTTATATTTTTAATTAGAAAACATGTTTATTAATTTTTCGGGGTTCACGAGATATAACGATGTTTTTGTTCTTAAAATGAACCCTTATTACAATGCAATAAGGTGCAAACAAATGTCCAAGTGAAGGAACCTGATCTGTTGTTGTCTGTGCGTATAAAGTAAAGGACACGGATGGAAAAAAACACAAAATATAAATCCTATTTTTGGATACTATTGAAATCGCAGACACAATACCTCATAAGGGACCTGTGTATGGGCAATCTCCTTTGCAAAGATATCAGTTGGATATAGCATGAATTATAAACGTCAAAGTGGAACATAGATCCTTATATTCTTTAAAACAATCATAATAAAGAAGAGCAAAATTCAATAATCACTTTTCATTCGCCAGTTAACCAGTTACTTGGTAACAACTGTTGTCGATAAAATCAACTAATGGATGCACTAGCTAGCCGATATCTATCGACATCGATAAACCATTCTGTGTGTAACATGGGTCCTGTAATTATACCGGAGAGCTATCATTCATGGATATTGAAATCTAGATAGGGTTTATCGACAATAGAGTTCACTGCACTGATTGCGATAAGACATATTGGGCGTTTGTATAGAAATATACAGAATTTTATTATTTTAAATCAAAAGTCGACAGTCAAATAGCAATCTTAAGATATTGCCGGTAGGAACCAGCATAGTTTCTTGTTTTATTGAGGGTGATATTAAAAGAGTAAATTTTGATCATTAGAAAGCTTTTAATTGAAATTGAATCAATTTTATGGACTATTTACATAATGAATGCATTAATATGATTTAAGTATCCTATGATTAACATGGGAACTTGTGACATCAGCATGGAGAGCTGACCAGATCGCTACAAAATATAAGCCTTCGACACCAGAAGACGAAGCATGCGTTATGGAATCACCTCTCGTTTAAATTATCCGCATGTCCCCAAACATTCATAACTGGGTTATATAATATCAAACATAAAATTGATTCTGTTTCCTCTAACAGTCAAGGCACATTACCGCATAGTCAAATTGTCAATCTAAAAATAAAGCAGTAAAGCATAGAAGAATCAATAATTATTATTTTTCAATTCTTAATTTTGACATTCAAAAGTGTCGTCTAATGGCTTAATAGGGATGTTTCCTGAATAGAAATATGATAATTCTGTTTAGTCCGTCAGTGAGATTGTCAAATAATATTGGACCCGTATTTTTTATCCGACTGCCGAAGGAGGGTAATGTGTTATGGGTACATCTGGTTTTGGTTAGCCAGCTTGCGAATATGTATCCTCCGACTGCACAGCATGATTTTCTTCTTGTTTACGTATTTTTAGTTCGCTTCTTAAACAGTCGCATTTTTTGATTTAACTTTATTTTGCTTTATTAAATATATTAAAAATTAACAAAGATAAAGCGCATCATGATTCAGGAGAGGGCGCTTGTGACGTCACTTTGTCCGTATAAAGTGTAGCACACCGTGACGTCACACGATATTTCAACACACAATATCGTCATATTTTTTTGTTTACAAGAGAAAAATAATTGTCCAATATTTTTAGGTTATCTTACTGACGGACTAAATAGATATTTTTGTCAACTACCCTATTGAAATAAATGATTTGACTGAGTCATACAGGACTTCCGAATTTTCTTGTCCGCTCTGAAGTTGGCTACATCGGCTGCATAAATCTCATACAAAAACAGCAGCGAGCCATGCCATACTCATCGGACAACCTATGTTCTATCGACATAAAAAAGATGCTCAACGTGCCTTGACGGTTACAAAGTTAGGTATGTTACTACAAAGCATTGTAGGCTGATACCTCGTGTAATACTGAACTGGTGTGTATGGACGGCAGGGCACGTGTGCGGCCGCGTCGGCCACTACCGCCCGCTGTCGCCCGAGCACACGCCGCACACGTAACTATCTCCTTACCTCGATGACGCAGCTTGTGACTTGTTCTACATAATACATATACATACTGCATAGTGCATAGTGCATAGTGCATCCTCTCCATACGTCCGCACGGCATTACCACTCAACTAGCCGTCGGCGACCGTAGTGACGGCTATAGACGTCATGCTGTGAAAAAGAGAATGTGCCATTCACCCTGTATAGCTCCGGAACCATGATGACTTTAAAACGTCATAGTACTGGCTCAGATTTTGGGAGGTTTCCGTTTATCTACCACAAAATATCCACTAAGGGCCGATTTCACCTAACAACTAAACTCAGTGTACCTATGCAAATACAACGTTCTGATTCTTTGAGACCGCTGAAAAACTACCAATCATCTGCTATCAGCTGTATTTGCTTAAAGTGAATTTCATTGGTGAAATTGGCCCTAAAAGGTGTAAATATTGGTACGAAAATCCACCCTAAGCCTGGGGTAATAAATTGAATTTACTGCCGATTGTTGTTCCACTTTTTCTGCTTCTGGACTGATGTGTTGCCCAGAAGGAAATCTGGAAGAAATTTTATCTACAATGGCTGATCGTGGATTCTCAGAACAATATTTCACCCTATCCATCTCCAGGAGGATTTTTTTGGGTGGATAAACGAAATAACCAAATGCGACGTCTATAGCCGTCATGACCTAGTTTTTTTTTAAAGATTTTGGACGTGTGTAACTCATCATATTGGACTGACAGACTGACAAAGTAGGAATAAGTTACGTTTTTGATAGTGCACAGTATTTTCATAACAATATTGTGCATCATTAAATAAATAGTTTATACCTTACGATTTCTAGTCTAATAAAATTAGTTTCCACGGGCAGAAAACCCTTGACCACCCTCCCTGCTCTTTTAAAATTGAATATAGTTTAAATCACTAGAATCTTTTCCAGTTATCTTTTCGTTATTCACTTCATGTCCCTATCATAAACTGCGTCATCTTATTATTTTGCTCTATGGCACGTTTTGTCACTGACCGCTCGGCTTTCACGATTAAACCTGCGCTTGATTCGTTTTTGTTCGTTTCGTTCATTGCTTGTGTCCTCACCGCATCGTCATAGGTTCGTTCGCTGGGTGTTTACAGTAAGTACCTGGCCTTGAAAATGTTCCATCGAGATTTGGAAAGAGGTTGTTTTATGCCAACCTTTGTGCAGACAAAACTCAAACGCTGAAACTTTTTCTTAAATTCATTGTGCCACATTTTCGGCCAGGTACTATCATTTTGTGCATATGTTTTCTTGTCTAATCTTTGATATTTTTTTCCTATGTGATTGTCATTTTGTATATATTTTTTGACATCTTGAACGCAGATTTTCTCGGTAAATTAATATTGAGGTGAAGATTGAAGATAAAATCATATCAGATGTGATAGTAAATTTCTATATAGACTACCTATCACTTATCTGTAACTAAGATACAGTAAATATTGTCTTTAAGCACTCTGTTTATTGATAAGCCATTATCAATCTTATTTACACTATCAAAAGATTCTAAATAGCGTTCAAAATGTTACTTATGTTGCTTAAAAAATCATGTGCATGCTTTTAAGTGTATAATTATGCTGTTTTAGTTCTAACCTTTCTACTTTTTAATGTTTTTGTTTTGACCTTAAATCAGAGCACTCACACAGCATCATTATGACCTTTTTCGACGGTTAGAATGACCAATATAAAAGAGATATAAAAACTAATGTTGGTCATTCTAGTTGCCTATGTGTCCGTCTGTGTGGATTGTGTTATGTGTACATATCGCGAACGAATTCACATCTTTTCATACAAAACCATTCATTTGCAATCTGGTAGAATTTGTGGGCCATTTTGATGGTTGAAAAGTAGAAAAGACAACTGCAGTCAATGTGAGATGCAGTATTTTCACAATGCAATTCATTTCTCTGAGTTGAATAATGGACTCTATTTGTGTCAAAGATTGCTGCTGTCTATTTAAACTTTATGGCTGTCGATTTCACTGTTCAGATTGCGCCCATGTGGGGTACAAAAGGACCCCAAAAGCCCACACATTCCGCCAGGTACCCCCTAACATTTCATTTGCTGTACATTGCTCGCTTTGCACAGTTTGAACGCATCACACAACGCCACATACGGATTTTTTTTTAAACGCCTCATTGTTTTTTTTTTGTCTTTGTTATATTTTTTTCTTCTTCGAACCTTAACTTATAAGGCGTTTAGAAAATATGTTTTGAATAATTTATTTGAATTTTTGGGCTTTTTGTTGTGACTAAATATTTGTTATGTTATTAATTTTAATCTAATGCTTAAAAAATTGCAGTTGCTTCAGAATTTATAAGTGTAAATTTGTAATTAAAAAGCCTAACAGTTCAAAGAAATAGTAAATCTGTCCGTGGCTATGTTATCGTTCAAAGGCTTATATGGGTTTCTTACGTTTTCAGGTGAATCAACATACTTGTGAGGTTGGCTCGTGGCCTCGGAGAGCTCTCCACACTTCTATAAATAAACCCCGCTTTCCCCCTACTGGCAAAGGCTTGAACTCTAACACGGTGCCAGAAACACTTATAACCCTGAATTCTAGTGATGTTTACTGAACAAGTAGTGCTCTATGTGTGTCTAAAATGTGTAGATATTTAACAAAAATGAGCGGGTTGTGCCATTGCCGCGTACCGACGAACTGAACGTACGGTTTGGATATAAAAACAAGTTTTTGTGATGATAATATTAGTGTGCTGAATGGACTTATACGTCGACGTATCGACGCAGTGGAGATATCGTTTCATTTCACCCGTTTACAAGCCGTCGAAGATATCGACATCTAATTCTATGGTCACAAGGTATGTTTCTCGTTATGACTCTTATGACTAATAAGTACATTTCTCGGTATTTTTTTAATTATAAGCTTTGGCCATCGTCATAGATGTGTTTCAGTGGATAAACATTTTGTACTTTTTAAATGTCAAAGACTAAAATTACAAGGAGGTTTATGAGGTGTATTCTGCCGAATTTTTAACAGACTGAAATTATTACCGGTCAATCAGATGGTTGGAAAAGATTCTTAGATCAGCTCAGTTGAGGAATGGATTCTATTGATGATGGAGAAGCAATGTGACTCGCTTGAATAGTTTGAAAATAATATTGTCTGTTGAATTTTATGTATATAGGATTCATTATCAATGTGAAGTTAAATGGTGACGATTATTTTTTGTACGTACGACGTGTTGAGATTCTTTCTTATATCACTTTGTATGCCACTATACTAATGACCAGAGAGGAAACATGTGGGCGTCCAAGCAAAAAGGGTCCAGTAGTGGGTATTGATTTAAAACTAGATTCAGTATCTAGAATATTCAATTGATAATAGGTTTTTTTTTTTTAAGACATATTTTTGAAGTTAAAACAGCACTTGTCTTTGTATGAGGACAAGTTTACAAAACTGGGAATATCTCGGTAACTAAATGCCGAGAGCTGGACCCTTTTTGCTTGGACAACACACATTACTTCCATTTTATTGTTTCATTAAACGTCACCATTTCGCTGTATTCTAGATTTGAAAATGTAAAAAGAATTAAGGAACCAATTTCTAGGTGCTCATATTTCTTTTAATAATTTGAAAATAAAACAAATCATCTTGGTTAACCGGCTTCATAGTTAACCGAAATCGAAGAGAAATCGTCTGTTTGTTCATAGAATGTACCATAACGTCAGCTTCACTTATTTATAAGTATTTTTATTGATAAAGAACTACAATATGCCGTGAGTGCGAGGCAGATTTTCCCACCATTTCGACTAAGTCCATTGACGGACAGTTTTTTTTTAATGTTTTTTTGTATACTTTCGAAAGATCTCACTAACTGCCGTCATAAATGTAAAAATTTGTTAGGCTTGAAGTGACTACTGTGGAGTTTTTATTGGGCAAATATTGGACCATATCCCATCACAAAATTTTAATTAAAAAAAATGGGATACATGGATAAAACTTCGCCATGAAAACACTGATTCTTCAGCCTATTGTAGGGTCTAAAACCACTCCATCTCTCAAAATATCCAAGAAAAAAAATAATTTCTAATAAAAAGTGCAGTAAAAAACCCACAGTAGACACTTGTTAGTAGAAAAAAACTTCCAAAAAAACAAGTTTTGATACTTGACACAATTTTATGAAAGGAACTGAAGGCCTAGTAACCTTAAATTTTTGACCCTCGGCTAGTCCGTTATCCGAACATAGATATACATTTAATAATCTACCTAATAATACAAGTTTATCATATTTATTTCACAACAATAAATTGCACTATTTCTATAGTGTTGTTAACAAAATAAACTGGCTATTGAGAGAAAGATGGAATTCAATTAATTTCATTTCATTGCTGCATTGTATCGTCAAAGCTAGGGTGGTCAATTGAAAAAGTACAAATGTTTGCAAGTACTAGGTCTTCTCAGAGAATGCTTCTCTACGCTAAGTGCGAGAGACACAAACACGATTTTCGTGCGATCGTATGATTTGATGCTCCTTTTCAATGCCTATGAAGTAGAGCTGTCTGTTTATGATTGACCCCTGCAAGGGAAAATTGATCATAAACCTTAGGAAGACGGTGATACCTTAGTATCAACTTCCAACAAATAAATAATAACTTATAAGTTAGAATTGAAATTAGCAGCATTGTGAAATACATTATGACCATTGATGGCCCAACTTTTCACTGACCAAACCCCTTCGTTTGGTGGTCTATCATTGTGCATGAAATGGGCAAAAATGCTGTGACTTTTCCGAGGAACCTTTAATCAAAAGATGAAGTTCAAATTGTATTGATAAGGAAGTGTCGATAAGCATTTCAGCAAGATTTAAAACTACCCTAAATTGCAGTGAAAAAAGGCATATTCTGCCTAGCATTGCCCAACTTTAAACCGTCTAACTGGATTCCGCTTATCTGACCTTCACAACCCAGTAACTGGGTAACACGATTCCTCTTGGGAAGAATGGTGTCAGATTTTTTGGCTATCCGTAACGATTGTTAAAGATCTAAAAAGGCAAAAACATCAAAAGCCTGTCGTAAAACTCAAAGATGCATTCTAATGGAAGTAAATATCAACCTAAAGACTTTGTAGGCATTGAAAAGGGTTGGACAAAGCCTGGAATATTCGAACTGAGTTGCTAATAAGCAATGAATTTTTCGTGTTTTTTCTTGCAATTGATGTATGTTTACTAATAACAACAAATGATGGAACTACGGATGGAGAGATTAACTTTCTGGAATCATAATGAAGTTGGGCCTAAATCACACGTGTCTCGCTTCACTTCTGTATTGAGGTCGACTTCCAATCTAACTGTATTTAGCTGGATATCAGTATTTTACATGGAGCGACCGCCTATCTGACTTTCACAAACCAGGGGTTCTACTCCATAGCTCCGTCAACGAAGTTACGGGCCCGTCGAAACTGAAACGGAACTTCGGAGTGAACCCAACTTCGTAATGATAAAATTTTTCGGACGGGTAAAATCACATCGGGATTAGGTACAATACAATTGTCAAATTATGTTGTCATTCATTAGTAGTTCGGGCCCCGAATGAATCATACGTCCGTAACGAAGTCCGAAAATACGGACTTCGTGCTTAGGTAGTAGACCCCTGTAACTGGGTGACACGATATACCCTGAGGAGATGGGTGTCAGATTTGAGGTTTCTGACTACCCATAATGACTGTCAAATGTCTATTCATGACTGCCGGAATCAGTGCTTGCCAGGCACGGAGGAGTCTCTGTAAAGAATGGTCACCCATCTACGGGCTGGCCTTGGCAATAAGATTAATCTGTGTGGCTGTTATTATTTAGACAAGAGCTCCTCAATAACAGAAGAACCCAAATATTAAATCAAGAGAACTAAATAAAGTGCATAGTCTCATCTTATTAATTGATCCCTCAGTATTCGACTTTGCACACATTTTTGACGAGCTTGCACCACTGCAATTTAATACAAGATAGATCCCCTCCAAAGAGAGGAGGCCTGTGTCCCAGCAGTGGGAACATCAAAAGGCTGATCATGATGATGACTAGATTGATAATTTCGGACGACCCCAACCCCATAGTTCGCGACAAATTTCTTGGCCCCAATAGTATCGTACTATCCTGCCTAGAAATCATAGGTAGCCTCATAGAAGAGTTATTCTTCTTCGTTGCGCTCTCTCTCTGCTGAGGATCGTGACTCCGTTTTAACTTGTCAATGGTTTGTCTCCATTTGGTACGATCAGCAGCCTGGTGGAGTGTGACACTGACAGATATGTCTTATTGCTCTAATATTTGAATACGTTTGGGGCTTCAGCCTCTAGGTTTAAAGTCATCATCATCATAATTTTAGCCGAAAAACGTACACTGCTGGACATAGGCCTTCCCCAAGGGTCGCAACATCGACCAGTTCTGTGTTTCTCGCATCCTGCGGATTCCCGCAATCTTAAACAGGTCATCGGTCCACCTATTGGGAGTATAGATCTGCCTAATGGCAGAAGAAGATTAGGATCACAGAACTTGATGATTCCAAGAAAGTCAATTCTCCATCCCTAGATAAGAGTTACAGACGATATCTGTACCTTAAAAAGTTGGATGAAAAGCCGATATTTTTTATTTAATTGTAAATATTATTGTTACGATACATTAGTGTTTAAACGAGATCTGTTTTTAAATAAGTAGGTTGTAACACAACCTAGCGCCTTTTAAAAGTTTTATCAATTTGACAAAAGCATACTGAGTGAGCGTTGTCTGTGGCTGGTCCATTAGGAATGGAGAGAAATTAAAAATGTCTAACACAGGTGTTAGTTTCGTTCTGTTATTTTAATAGACTTTCCACCTGATTACGGTTTTTCACAACTACCTTCAAATTCTCAAATTTTCATGTCTGGATTTATTACTGAACGAATTTAGATCAGTACTATAAAAATATATGTGAGAATAGGTTAAAATAAAAGAATGAAAAAACACCATTTCTCGTTTATGTTTCTATGACGTTTAGGAGAGTTCACGGTTATTGTGATATAGAGCTTCGTAGGCGGATGGCGGCTCAAACCTTTGGTACGGAGTGGGGCTCCCGAGTCCCACAGGATCCTGCGCTTGACTACAACCCGTGTTTTGTTATGTTCTGATGTAGTACCACAGATTTGAGCCGCTCCGAAGTTGTTATGACGACGGGTTTCTCGTAAATGCCAGTGATCGGTGTGAAGAGAATCAGGGTGACTTGGATGGAGCGATAAGAATGCGAATGGACATGTATCGCCTAGTCCAGGTTTTATATTTCCCGCGGTATACTCGATGTATCCATTGCGATGACTCGTGCTGAGTGGGGTGGGAATGTATCACGTGTTCAGATTTATATCTCGACATAGATAAGGCCTATAAGGGTATTCGGAAATGGAGTAAAAGCGAAAGTGAGCAGGTATGGCATTTTGGACAAACTCGCTGAAGTTTTAATGTAGGACGTAAGCAATGGTTACTGTAGTTAGGTTAGATCGTGTCTAGATAGGTTTGAATAACGTCATAGAAACGAACAGAGCTGCAGGAGTTCGAAAATGACAAAAAATAGTTTTTTGATTCTTTTAGACATGACGACTTTAATTTCTTAATACGGCTAAGACGGAGTCACATGAAGCTTCCAATTTAAAAACGTTTTTATTAAGTGTCATGAATTTGTTTTTTTTTTTCATTAATTAGTTTGTAATTTTTTAATTGTATCGCTTCAGATTTCTAGTTATCTGTTAAGTATATGTGTTTGGCTCAGTGATTTTTTTTATTCTGAAATTTCTATGCGTCATTTTAACTTCCGATTTGTAAATAAGGATGGTGAAATTCTAAATTACTGTTTTTTACAATTTGTTTTTTTTGTGCAAAATTTTATATAAGCAGCGAATTACAATCTATTTGGCGTCCGGAGGTTAATATACGCGTATATATCATCAAGTACAAATTTAGGAGTTGTTAGTTTGATCCGTCTTAGATAGACGGAGTGGACTAAGTCATTAACTTATTCTCCAAAAAAATATTTTTTAATGGAAATATTTGAATAAACAGCCACCTCTAGTATTAAAATTATCCCCATTCCAGGAAAGTGGTAGACGTTCGAATTTTTTTATTGTATTCGCACGAAAATTCGTTATCGGTTAACCGCTCGACCTCCCCTCTCCCTTCATCAAAGGTTTAGCTTTAAAGATTGTTGTTTGCCTTATAAAAAAATGTGATCTTATGAGGATTATACTTAAAGGATGTCGCTGTGTGTTGCGGACGTAGGCGGCGTTTGAACCTTATTAAACAGATTTTGTAACGTTACTTCGAATCGATATCGTTTCACGATCCGGCTCGAAGGACCAATACGAAACGCAAGCATAATTTGTCGTTCAATTATTTCTTAAATCCAATTTAAAATAACTCTTTGTACGCAATCTGGTTATAATTAACACTATTACTGAAACCCTGCTATATTTTCAACAGGCAAAAGTGTCAGTGTAAATTATACCTTAACATAAACTCAAACGCGCCTGCGTCCGCAACAAGTATGAAAGAATAATGCCTTGATTGTATAATGAATATGGTAACATATAAAAAGAATAATGAATTATCTAATATAATAAGACTTTGACAATGTTGGATAGGCTCAGTAAAGATGACTGTCAATTGGATACAGAGGCGAAAAGGGCTTTATTGGTTGGGCAAGTTGGCTAACTAGCATTCATGTTGCGACTAAACGCAATAGTATTTGTCTGCAAACAATATTTAATCCATCGATTCAAATGAAATTGTATTGATTCATAAAAGCATGTTTCTATTGTTATAATCACAAAAAATATAAAGCTGATCCTGTATGTATTCCTTTAGCGTTAGTCGCAACATGAATGGCGTCCTTTAGTATGTACGCTAGTTAGCAAGCGACATGTTCTTCGAATGATTATGAAAACGACTGGCACGGATAAATGTCTAGTATTCTAATATAATGTTAATCAAATCTATGTTCGACAGTTGATTCGTTTGTGGTTCTATATATTGCAAATGCGACAAGTCGTAGCGTGCACAGGGGGCTTTTTGTGATGGACTCTTACATACGCAGATACTAGTAAAGCCCTCTCCGCAGATATTGAAACTAAAAGAATATAATTTTTTTATAAATCTTAAGAAATTCTTAGTTTCACAGTAAAGTAATACACTGTAAATTATTTCTTATCTTAGTAAAAAGATCTCATCACCTTATTTTTTTTTGTTTTGTCTTTTTATAATTATTTTGAGAAGCAGATTAGTTGATTTAAAGACAATCAATGTAAAATAAAACTTATGGATGTATATAATTACTTTGTTTTATTTACTGGTTTACGCATACCAACCAATAAATGTATCCGTCCGACCTAATGTAAAATGGCACCTGGGTCTTACTTCATCCTATTGCAAATATCCTATTAAGAAACAATAGCAAAGAAAAAAAGTTAAATCAAAAAACCCGACTGCTTCAAAAGCGAACTAAAAAGACGTAAACAAGGAGAAAATCATGCTGTGCAGTCGGAGGATACATATTCGCGGGCTGGCTGACCAAAATCTGGTGTATCCTCCGCCTGCACAGCATGATTTTCTCCTTGTTTACGTCTTTTTAGTTCGCTTTTGAAGCAGTCGGGTTTTTAATTTAACTTTTTTTATTTATAATTTTTTAGTTAGTTTTTTTTTCGAATCACGTACATTTTAACATAAAGTACACAAATACATAGGTATTATATATTTTTGAAATCACCTCTTAAAACCCTTTATTTTGATACCCCACACGATGGATTTGGAAGAAAAAAAATTTGGGCTCCCACAATATGTCGCCCAAAATCCGCCATTTTGCTATTATCCAATTTTAATGTAGCCAATGACACTCGCAGGGTTAAGATGCATCGATTGACGTACGAATCATCAAAATCGGCCAACGCGTTTGGTCTCTGGAACGCCATATAGGAACAAACATACATACTTACATACATACATACATACATATCTACATACTTACATACATACATACATACTTACATACATACATACTTACATACATACATACTTACATACATACATACTTACATACATACATAGACTGATAAACACATTACCCTCCTTCGGCAGTCGGGTAAAAAGGCTTGGCGGACCACTTAGTAAGTATTTATTATTTAATGCATAGTTCACAAGCGTTAATTTATAACATAACATCACGCCTGCCTGATAGTGAGGAGAACAGTGACGCAGAACTGAAAATTTAGTACATCCAGTATAGCCAGTTATGTTTTAAGTCCCCGAAGCCGCGTCCTGCCGCATTTCGAAGCCTGGCTGAAAAGTGGGGAGTGCATCTCCTACAGGCTCACTCAGGTAACTATACTCACCGGGCACGGTTGCTTCGGTTAGTACCTGAATACGATTGGGCGAGTGGCCGCGGCAAACTGTCGCCACTGCGGACATGACCTAGATTCTGCACAGCATACACTCGAGGAATGCTCTGCGTGGGCCTATGAGCAGCAGAGCCTGCAGCCGAATTGCGTAAGTGTATTCGGCAAGGCGAAGGACGTGGAGATGCGAGATGAATGACGCGATTTGGATTTCTGTTTGTGTTATTGGTCGATAGATAGCGGTCAAACCCTTTGCGTTGCCGTGTTCACTTAAGGCTGCTGGTCGCCAGGATCGGGCGAGACCTGTCTCTGGCAGCAGTAGTGAAAGCTTCGCTGGCAGAGACAAAACTGGAGGGTAATGGCCTCTTTATGTGAGACCGTGATGGTCCAGGAGGCCGCCGAGCGGCATCGTGAGAGGGCAGTTCCCGCCCGGAGTAGCAGGCGTGGAGGCAACCACCTGGACGCCTAAAATGCCGTAACCCTGTCTGCATCATAGGCAGGCGGGACTCCAGGGTCAAGGGCAGCCAGACTGGGGTCTCTGTCCGCCCAGCATGTGACTCCAGGTAAGACGGTGGTACAATGGTCACGTGCTGCATTGCACAGCGAGGCTCAGGGCCTCAGGGGATACGCTTCGCAGTCTCCCCAGGGATGTGCCCTAACAGGCGTTGCACAGAGGGGTGGTATTTTAAGAGGTAACGGAGAAGGTAACCTCTTCCATGTGCTAATTGTGATCACCGGGGTGGTTTTAGTGAGGTAAAAAGCTCACACTCCCTGGTCTTTTGAAGATTTCCTCACGACAACAAAAAAAGGTATTTATTATTTAATGCATAGTTTCACAAGCTCGCGTAATGTGACGCAGAGGTGAACATTGAGTGCATCCTCATTGCGCCAGTTATGTTTTAAGTCCCCTGTAACGGAGCGAGCCTCTTGCTATCAACCGGGCAAAATTCCAGGCTCGGGGCTGCTCTTGAGAAATTCTAGACAAACATTGATAAAAGCTGCCGCGTTGGTCACTAGACCAACGAAGCAACTTTTATCAATGTTTGTATAACTCGAAACTAATACTAATGATTTGCAAAGATTACAGTCGGTCCTGTCTGGCAGTTTATCGTAGTTTTATTTTATCTGTGTCTGGCAGAGGTAGAAATCCTGCCCCCATATGTTACGGACAGCGAAGTGGAGGAGAAAAATAATGAAGGAAGACAACCCAAAACAATATGGCATCATTTGTATTTTTGAGCTGCTTAACGAAATACAGGCGCTTTTAGTTCTGTTCTGCTGCAGCAATGTATAGCGAGTCGAACTCACGCACGAAGGATTCCGTACCATTATCGCAAAAAACGGGAACAAAATCACGTTTGTTGTATGGGAGCCCAACTGAAGTATTTATTACCCGACTGCCGAAGGAGGGTAATGTGTTTATCAGTCTATGTATGTATGTATGTTTGTTCCTATGTGGCGTTCTAGAGACCAAATGGGTTGGCCGATTTAGATGATTTTAACGTGAATCGATTCGTCTTAATCCTGCAAGTATCACTGGCTACATTAAAATTGAAAAAGAAAAATGGCGGCATTTGGGCGCCATTTTGTGGGGTAATTTTTTTTTCCTTCCAAACCCATCGCGTGGGGTATCAAAATGATGAGTTTTGAGAGGTGATTTCAAAAATATATAAAACTTCTATGTTTATAAATACATAATTCTAAAAAAAAAACTAAAAAGTAGTAAATAAAAAAAATACAAAAAACCCAACTGCTTAAAAAGCGAACTAAAAAGACGTAATCAAGAAAAAATTCATGCTGTGCAAGCGGAGGATACATGGTTTTGGTGGCGAATATGTATCCTCCGACTGCATAGTATGAATGATAATTGCAATGCTTGTAAAAGGCTGCTAAGTCATAAGTACTAACATAATATAACACCAATATGATACACTTAGTTCGCAATAAACGTTTTGACTTTGACTTAGAATTTTTCTTGTTTACGTCTTTTTAGTTCGCTTTTTAAGCAGTCGGGTTTTTGTTTTTAGTATTTGTTGTTATAGCGGCAACAGAAATACCTACATCATCTGTGAAAATTTCAACTGTCGGTTCATGAGATACAGCCTGGTGACAGACAAACAGACGGAGTCTTTTTTTGCCGTTTTACCCTTTGGGTACGGAACCCTAAAAAAATATCTTTTAATGACTTGGAGCCAAGGGCTGATTTTTACAGAAAATATGTCAAACTGCCATTTTTATTCCTCAGTTAGAAGTTATAAGACTAATGAAAAATCATACCTTGGCTGTAAGTCAATAATATTAAGCAACTAGTGAATAAAGGACGGATTTAAAGCGAGGGCCGTAGATGAATCAAGAACAAGTGAAGGATTCTAACAAATGAATCACGACCGTAGGGAGTGATTTATGTGTTAGAATCCTGAGCAACGCGAGTGTTTCATGGCCCTCGATATAAATTCGTTTTATTCAAGAGCTGCATACTATATTTTATACTATGACTACGTGAAAAAGGAAGATTTGAGCGAAAAGCACAAGGAATAATAATAAATAAATAAATGGTTTATTATCTTCAAAATTGACAAAAAATTGGTTACCCCATGGTTTATATTGAAGCTGTGCTAGGTAACAGGTAAACTTCTTGTGCAAAGAATACTCGACTTTCAAACTCCTTCATCAATTTAATTTTGAGTTTGTTTATATTTAGGACTAGCTGACCCAGCAAACTTTGTTTTGCCATAAAAAGACCAAACATTTATCTACCCTACCTACCCGACCCTACACTACCCTACCCTACCCGACCCTACACTACCCTACCCTACCCTACACTACCCTACCCGACCCTACACTACCCTACCCTACCCTACACTACCCTACCCTACTCTACCCTACCCTACCCTACCCTAACCTACCCGACCCTACGCTACCCTACGCTACCCTACACTACCCGACCCTACACTACCCTACCCTACACTACCCTACCCTACACTACCCTACACTACCCTACACTACCCTACCCTACCCTACCCTACCCTATGTCCTTCTCCTGGTTCTAAGCTACCTCCCTGCCAATTTTCAGCTAAATCGATTCAGCCGTTCTTGAGTTATAAGTGAAGTAACTAACACGACTTTCTTATATATAGATTATAATAATGATTTTAGTCTAGGATGTTTATGTATTATTTGGATTGTAATTCTTACATTAATTGCATTGGTGTTTAATTAATTATAATTATGAACGTAACGGAGGTGGTCACTGGCCCCTGAAACACAGGTGCTGTTACCTAGCTCAGAGGTCAGGATTTCACATTTATCGTAAATTTTTTAAGGTAATAAACCATTTATTTATTAATATTCCTTGTGTTTTCAGTTTACATCTTTCTTTTTCTCGTACTCATGGTATAAAATATAGTATGCAACTCTTGAATAAAACGGATTTATATCGAGGGCCATGAATCACTCGCGTAGCTCATGATTCTAACACTTGAATCACTCGCTATCATGAATCACTCCCTATGGTCGTGATTCAGTTGTTAGAATCATTCACTTGTTCGTGATTCATCTATGGCCCCCGCTTTAAAGCCGTCCTTTATTCACTAGTTGCATAATATACTATTTTTAAACATATCAGCAGGGGAAAAATAAAACATACTATCTTTTTAAAAACGTGTTTATTAAGTCACGATACACAAAATACTCATTGTAATTCTTATAAACTAGATACGTCGTACATTATGTAATTAGTCAAACACCCTGCCGAATATGTTGGTTCATAATATCAAAATCTTTATATTGTGACAGTTTTCAAGCTGAAAATATATAATTAGTTGTAGGTAGCTTGTGCAGTAGTAATTAAATAAAAGCAGAAGGATTGCTTCACATAATTTAATCATTTTTATTAACAGGTATTTCTGCAGAACAATAAAAAAAAAAAATGTAAGAATGCTGTATTTTAACAAACACCGACCATTTATGAGTTATTCTCGTGCTTAGATGCTGAAGTAGCACAATATCTGTGCAAAATGCATTATTTTTGAGATTGTTTATAAGTATTTTGTGAAAATTTCATCTGGTTTAGTTCTAACATGTACAAGTGAAGGATTATCCGTATCCGGATCACCTGCCGCCAATTATTTATTAAATAAACTTGTCACTACATATTTGACAGGAAGTATTATATTTTCTGTCTTAAAGTTTAAAAAAAATATATAATTCAAATCAATAACAATGTTGGTTCAATTCAAAATCATGAGTGAATACAATACTTAACTTTAATTATTCTAGTATAAAAATAACATAATTTATTTCATTTTAGTTGATAGAAATGCAGTATTTTTCATCCGTAGCAAGGAACTTGTCGAAAACCATCAGTTTGTCAACCTTCGGTTGATATCCTTACAAGCATTTCCACAAATGCTGGTTTATAAACTGCATTAGCTGACCCCAACATTTAAAATTGGATCCCAACCAGTTAACTTCAAACTCCCATCGGAGATCGTCCTTCGAGTCTTCGAGCCTGGAGTCTCAAAGCATCATTTCCACAACAGCATCCAACCAATGACGACCTTCATCCCCCGAACTACTAAATCGCACCTCGTCCCCTCCCCCTCCCCCTGAACCCCCCTCGACCTCTCGGGCGCGCCCCCTTGCTGGTATTAGGAGGGCTCTTAGGCCGGAGAGCCTCTATCCTCTCGGTGCAGCCAGTGCTTTCCCGGCCTTCAGTAAAGTAAGAAGCGTAGAGCTCTGCGTTGAAGTTCGAGTTGGTGAGTTCGTGGCCGATGGTCACCCAGCCTGGTCGGATTGTGGAGTCGCGGCCGAAGAGGTGGATTCTGGAAGATGAGACAAGATATTTGTTGGTCATGTGTCTGGCGAAACTTAAAATGCCATACTGTTGGATGATTTGCATAAGGCATAACTGGTTGTGGATTCGTGGTATATCACGCTAAAGAACAGTAGGATTGACAAGATCTTAGTTCTTTAAAATACATGTATAAGATAGACTGG